>CM055888.1:1200000-1595000 GCA_029582165.1 Portulaca oleracea
GTTCATGTGTGAGTTCTTTCTTTATGAATTCAATTTATTTTACTCATGTATATGTTTAAGCTAATGTCATTTCAAGTTAGTGTTTTATATCCCCTTTCCCGTTTTCAAAATGAATTTAAATGTCGGCACTAAAACCGTTTTCGAACGGTTTGACGTGTTGGAGGTTTACGTACTGAGTGTTTCCCCACTCACTTTTCGCAATGTTTTAATCTTTTGTTTTAGGGGGTCCGAGCACCCAAGGTAAAGGCAAAGGCAAGCAGGGGTAATCACGTGTTACAAGCAAGGTAGTCATGGGTGAGGTATCCTGGTCGACTTGGGAGTCGCATGTCTGAAGTACCCATGTCTATGGAAGAAGTGTTGTAGTTGTTCTCTTTAATGGTTGTTTAAAGTATGAAATTATGTTTTGGAAGTATAACATGTAATGTTTATTTGTTTTAATGATGTTCTTTTGGGTTGTTGCCTTGTCAGAGTAGGGACGGTGATGCCTCGACCTAAGGTGTTCATTGCGCTAATCACAGTTTGGGATTCTAAGTATAGTCTTAATCTTGTGATTAAGGTTGGGCGTTCTGATTGTGGTATCAGAGCGGAGCTATAAGTAGTATTTGGGAAAATTAAAAGTTTATAGGAAGTATGAGTTGAGTATGGTAATTTTGGGTTTTTATGTGTAGTTTATGCGTCCATTTATGGACTGATATTAGAGATATGTGTACTGGTTGGTTTGGTTGATGAGCTTGAAGCTCCAAGTGGATGTATATATATGGTGTATATGTTTTCTTGCAGGGTTGAAGATATGTAAAAATTTGGGATAGTCCAATTTATGGGGGACGTGCTGCCGAATTTTTTTTCCCCAGGAAATCAGGGAGTTTAGTGACAATTTAAGCAAATTAAAGTGCAAGTTAAGGGCAAGGTGCCTTATCAAAATGTATGGTGAATGGGTTAAAGGTACTATACGACACAAAGGTTTAATGTGGTTCTAGGATGGTTTATGAGAAGTCAAGAATGCCTTTTGTAATAGCTAAGGTTCAAGATAGTTGAGATTGGACCACTGTCTAGTTTTCTTTATTCATTTATGTTAACAAGCTTTTAAGTTGCTAGAGTTTATTGAAATTTCGTGTTTATGTTACATGTAGAGGGACGCGAATGGAAACCCTCTTCCGAGTCCGTTCGCCATGTTTCTGAAACCCCCATGTTTTAGGTAAAGGGAGATGGTGTATGTATGTTGAGCGATTAATCTTGTTTATTTGTTGGGACATACCTTGAAAAAAAAAAAGGGGGGGAGAATGTATGCTTGACTAAAAGTCGTAAATACGTGGAATACGTTGCCAATGGGTGAGGAATGAGAACTATGTCGTTTGTTGAACTACTCTTTATATACTGTGTAGCATGTCTCAAACATCGGGGAATTCACCACAAGGAGCCCCGACACATGAAGCTGCGGGGAATCAATTAGAATTATGGGGACCCCAACGTGCCCCGGGAGTCGTATCCCAACCTGGGTTATCCTTAGGATCAACTCCTTCCAATCCTTCTTTACACCCCGACCAGTTTGGGTTTTTAGTTCAGAGTCTTTGAGACGTATACCTGTTCCATCTATGACCCAACCAAGTAACCCTAAGGAAGTAGACTATGCTGATAG
Source organism: Portulaca oleracea (assembly GCA_029582165.1). Classification (NCBI taxonomy): domain Eukaryota; kingdom Viridiplantae; phylum Streptophyta; class Magnoliopsida; order Caryophyllales; family Portulacaceae; genus Portulaca; species Portulaca oleracea. The sequence goes on from CM055888.1 coordinate 1,201,637, forward strand.
GGTGGCAAAGCGAAACCCTACCACCTATGCGGGGGGATATGACCCTGTAGTTCTGGAAGATTGGATTAGGAATCTAGAGAAGATCTTTGAGGTAGTGGGGGTACCTGAAGAAAGAAAATTGACAATAGGGACCTTCTATTTAAAGGGAGAAGCTGATATATGGTGGAGAACCATCAAGGAAAGATATCACGGGACGACCAAGACATGGAATGATTTTCTTAGCGACCTTAGGGCGCAGTTCTACCCCCTATCTCTCAGGCGACAAAAAGAAAAGGAATTTTTAAAATGGAGCATGGTGAACAAGGATATTTCGGTGCTGCAGTACACCTCTAAGTTCAATGAGTTGTCCCGGTTCGCCCCGGAGTATGTGGCGTCGGAGAATATGAAGATGTTGAGGTATGAGGGAGGCTTGGCACCGTATATACGCAGCCAACTATCTTCACATCACTTTTCGACGATGCAGGAAATGTATGAAAGGGCTGCGGAAGTGGAAAGAGTTAGGAAAGAGTTGAAAGATTTAAGTCAAGGGAGTCAGGGAAGTAACAAGAGAAAATGGAATGACAAAGGGGCGTCTCCCTCGCCTGCTATGGAGACTAACCAACCCCAAAGGCCGATACCCTCAAACCTTAGGGAGCCATGCAAGAAATGCGGGAGAACGAACCATTCAACCGCGCAATGCCGGGTGGGCACGAACAATTGTTTATGGTGCGGGGGAACTGATCATAGGGCGGCTGAATGCCCCAAAAGGATTGGGCGTCCAGAGTCTGGAACAACACGACCAGTACCACCCTCAAGGACGGCTCAGCAGCAGGAAAGCGTGGGGCAAGCCTACGTTATGGGCAAGAAAGAGGCAGCGAAATCTGGTATGGTAGTGACCGAAATTGTTTTTATATATATGCTAAGCCTTTAGTGCATTGGGGACTTAGGAGTAAATCCGTGTCCTAATATAACATATGTTAAGGCTCGAAAGCTGTTAGATCACGTCCTTCCTAAAGTTTTTCGTTCGCGATCAATCCAATTGCAAGTTTCGGGGACGAAACTTCTTTTAAGGGGGGGAGGATGTAATACCCCGCCCTAAATCATGCGTATTCTGATTAACTTTGTGTTAATTAGCTATAATTCGTTAATTAAATTCTTTTATTTTATGGTTAGCTAGCGGTGACAGGTCTCGGAGGAATGGCAATGCGGTTAATTTTATCGATCAAAATTTTTAAGTGAATTTGGTTACGACATATTTTGGACCTCATAATATAATTATATTAGGTTCTATGATTTTATTTTAAAGTCGGGTTAATTACCGTTTTCATTTTTACGGCCGAACGATTTAAATTTAACTTACCGATTTTACCGTCTTTTTAACCCGCCTAATTTAATTATATTTTATGGACATTATACATTACTAATTTTATTGATTACATTTTATAGTATTATTAGAGTGGTAGTATTATATGTATTATTGTTATTGTTTTAATTAAGTAAGGGGGTACTAGATATATAGCTAAGTGGGAGTCAAAGGGTTTTTATTTCAAATTGGCAAACTCAATCTCAGCTCTCTCTCTCTCTCACTGCCCGACAGCCCCTCTCGCCCTCTGTTTTGCGGCCGTCCGGCCAGATTCAGCGGCTTTCCGGCCATTTTCCGGCACCCACAAGGAGCTCTCACTTCCTCTACATCCTTGTCCATTTTATTCATCTTTTCAAGTGGTATTTATCTCACTCCTTCATCTTCATTATAGTATAATCTGAGTTTTGATATCTTTCAAGTGTTTACTAGTTTTTCATCCTTGATTATCTCTTTCTTTCATGAGTTTTAGAGTATAAATTGTTAGGGTTGAGTTTAGTAAAGAATCAAGTGTATTAGTTGAAGTTTATGTGATCTTTTGATGAGTTTATGTATGATTGATGAAGTAGATGTTGTTTCTTGGAGGTGCATGTTGTATTGGATAAGATGTTAGAGTTTTACTCTCTGTTTTGCTAAGCTAATTAAGTATCTTTGGGTTATTTAGATGATTTATGTGAAAATTATGAAGAAAACTATGAAAATTGTGATGAAGATTAAGTGCATGTAGCTTGGTATTGATGCATGTGTAATTTACAAGTGTGGATGGTGATTTTTAGAGGTTTAAATGCTGGATTTTAGTGAGGTTATGGATGGATTACAATGGGTGTATTATTGGTATAAAGTTTGGATGAAAATAAGCCATGCATGTAGGTGAAAACCGATCCAGAACCTACTGCCCAAAATGTGACTTTTAAAGGGGATGTTAAAATTCGTTTTGAGCCCAGATTCTAGTGTAAAAAGGTAGCCCAAGATGTTAGCAAACACCCGGCTTTGGAATTTCGAGTTTTCGTTTTGTATATCTCAAGTTAGAGCCAAAACCGTAAAGCCGCGCAATTATATACGAATTTTGAAGTCAGTGTTTTGTTGTGTAATTTTCGTCTGGATAGAGATTGATTTTGGGAAAGTGTTCAACATAAGAGTTTTAGGAGACTCTGCAAGCTTTCCGAAAACGTATGGTATGTGTCCAACCGATATCGGGAGAGAGAGTTATAGAACCCGGAAGCGGGGCTGCGAAACTGAAATTTTCTGGGTAGTTAATAAGTATATGTATTGGGTTAAAAGATGCTATATTGCTTATAATGGGTTTTATGAGTAGGTAACTTAAGTCATATGGCCCTTATGATGTAGTCCATAAGTGTGAACCATAGTACTCGATTTTGAAGAATCCGAGGTCGTCAAACTATTTTATGTTTACCGTTTTAATTTACCGAAAACTTACAAATTTAATGAAATTAGTTCTTTTATTTTAGAGTTTTTAAAGTCTCTTTGGGAATTTGAAGGTCTATATTTTACACGTACTCTTTTATTCATAAAGCTCCTATGGAATTAGAATAAGTACAAGTTCTATGGATTTTTGTCTAAAGCACCCAAAAACCGCACACAAAGTTATTTCGGCCATTTTACTGCTTCTTTCCGGAGCCTTTTTCGAGCTCTTCTCGTCCTTTTTAGCCTCTGGCCCAGTTGACAAACTTGTAGATTATATTTTTCCCTTTCCGAAAAGTACTGCACATCGAAAACCGAGTTTTATAGCCCAAATTACGGCCAAATTACTATCGTTACAAAAACACAAATTTCTTCCGTAATGGTTCCAAATGTTTACCGTGAGGCTCCATGTCCCCATAATTTCATAGTTTTTATCGATAATAAATTTTACCGTTTTAGCTCAAAGTTACGCACCGTCTCGGTCCATTCCCGCCGAGATCATCACCGAGCAACCCATTCATTTAAGGTACGCGAATTGTCAACTCTTCGCTCCTTTATGTTTACGCTTATGTTTTATGTTCACGGTTTATGCAAATGTTTACGATTTATGCTTTACGTCTACGGTTTATGCAAAGGTTTATGATTTATGTTAAAGGTTCACAATTTATGTTAAAGGGTTAGGATTTATGTTAAAGATTTATGATTTATGATAGATGTTTATGGTTTATGCTAAATGTTTACTGATTTGGGCTAATCTATGCTTTTATGGTTATTCATGGTTTTAAGCGGTCCCATTTTATGGTTTCTATGTTCTATGTTCTAGCTAGTTACTGAGAAGTGCTAGCCTTTTATGTTTTAGATACTCGATCAGTGTCCTAGACGGCAGTGTCATTGCATCTGATCACCCCATCCAAACTCGGATCGGTTTGGGCGTGCCTTGCGAGATGCTTTGCATCGATCTAAAGGGACCCAAAACTCTTAAGTTTATGTATTTACTTCTAAGTTCATGTGACAGGTTCTTTCTTTATGAATTCAAGTTATTTTACTCATGTATATGTTTATGCTCATGTCATTTCAAGTTAGTGTTTTATATCCCCTTTCCCGTTTTCAAAATGAATTTAAATGTCGGCACTAAAACCGTTTTCGAACGGTTTGACGTGTTGGAGGTTTACGTACTGAGTGTTTCCCCACTCACTTTTCGCAATGTTTTAATCTTTTGTTTTAGGGGGTCCGAGCACCCAAGGTAAAGGCAAAGGCAAGCAGGGGTAATCACGTGTTACAAGCAAGGTAGTCGTGGGTGAGGTATCCTGGTCGACTTGGGAGTCGCATGTCTGAAGTACCCATGTCTATGGAAGAAGTGTTGTAGTTGTTCTCTTTAATGGTTGTTTAAAGTATGAAATTATGTTTTGGAAGTATAACATGTAATGTTTATTTGTTTTAATGATGTTCTTTTGGGTTGTTGCCTTGTCCCGAGTAGGGACGGCGGTAATGCCTCGACCTAAGGTGTTCCGCTGCGCTAATCACAGGTTTGGGATTCTAAGTATAGTCTTAATCTTGTGATTAAGGTTGGGGCGTTACAGCAGGGGTTCCATGGTTCTTATGAAGGGAATCAGGAAGGGCAGTCTATACATCCTGCAGGGGTCTACAGTGACAGGATCTGCAGCGGCAGTCCTAAATCTTGATGAGTCCGACAAAGCCTGGCACATGAGACTAGGCCACATGGGCGAGAAGAGAATGTCAATGTTGAGCAAGAAGGGATACCTTGAAGGCGCAAAGATCGGCAAGTTGGAGTTTTGCGATCACTGTATCTACGGGAAACAGAAGAGGGTTAGCTTTTCAAGGGCTAAACATACAACAACAGGGATCCTTGATTATATTCATTCAGATTTGTGGGGTCCTGCTAGAGTGCCATCACTTTGGGTGTGGCGCTACATGTTGACATTCGTGGATGACTTCTCGAGGAAGACTTGGGTTTATTTCCTCGGCACAAGAATGAGACATTCTCATATTTCAAGAAGTTCAAAACTTTGGTGGAGAACCAGACAGGCAGGAAAATCAAGAAACTCAGGACTGACAATGGTTGGAGTTTATTGATTCTGAATTTACTGAATTCTGCGAGGAGCATGGGATTGCGAGGCATCGAACCTTGGTGGGTAAGCCTCAGCAAAACGAGGTAGCCGAGAGAATCAACAGGACACTCCTGGAGAAAGCCCGCTGCATGCTCTCGAATGCAGGGCTTTGGAAGAACAAATCGTTAGGCGGAGGTGATATCTATCACTACTGCTGAACAGATCACCTCATGCCTCTATCGAATACCAGATTCCAGAGGAAGTATGGACAGGTAATCCAGTTAATTATTCTAACTTGAGAATTTTTGGATGTCCTGTATATGTCCATGTGAATGATGGGAAGTTGTCTCCCAGGGCTGTTAAATGCATGTTTCTAGGTTACGGGTCTGAGTCTAAGGGATATAGAATGTGGTGTCCTGATTTGATGAAAGTTATTTAGTCTAGAGATGTAACCTTTAATGAAACTGCTATGTTATCTGGAATGGAATCTACCGGTACTTCTGATGATGCAGGAAATCAGGAGAAGGATGCAGGAAGAATGGTGTTCGAGGTGGAGCAGGCTCAAGGTGGAGCTGGAACTGCAATCGAGCAACCATCGACGATGCTCTGAACCAACTCATTGATGAGCCCGAGATTGAGACGAATGTTCCTCGGTGGAGGAACAACCATGCATTGCTAAAGATCGTCCCGGGAGGGAGATCGGGAGACCCGCGATATAATGAAGAAGATGATGCTATGATTGCTTATGCGTGAGTGTTGCAGAGGAGACTCTGAAGGTCTGAACCTTCTACCTATCAGAGGCCATCTCTTGTCCGAATGCCTCAAATTGGATAGGAGCTATGCAAGAGGAGATGGAGAGTCTGCAGAAAATCATACATGGGAGCTATGTGAGTTGCCTAAAGGCGTGAGCTCTTCTGAAGTGGGTGTACAAGAGAAAGGAAGGTATCCTTGGTGTAGAAAGTGCAAGGTAGAAGGCCAGATTAGTGATAAGGGGTTGCAACCAGAAAGAAGAAATCGACTACAACGAAGTATTCTCGCCAGTCGTGAGGCATACGTCGATCCGCACTTGCTTGCCTTTGTTGCTCTATTTGATTTGGAGTTGGAGCAACTTGATGTCAAGACAGCTTTCCTCCATGGCGAGTTGGAAGAGGAAATATATATGAGGCAGCCAGAGGGTTTCATTGTTCTTGGTAAGCAGGAACAGGTATGCAGATTGAGAAAGTCCTTGTATGGACTTAAACAGGCACCCAGGCAGTGGTATAAAAGGTTTGATACCTTTATGGTAGGCAAGGGTACACAAGAAGTCACTATGATAATTGTGTGTACTACAGGCAATTTGAAGAAAGGTCTTTCATTTATTTATTATTGTATGTGGATGACATGTTGATTGCCTCTAGGGACATGTCACTAATAAAGAAGCTGAAATCTCAACTCAACCAAAAGTTTGAGATGAAAGACCTCGGAGCGGCGAAGAAGATTTTGGGTATGGAGATCCAAAGGGATAGAAAGGCAGGGAAATGTTCCTGTCTCAGAAGAAATATCTGGAGAAGGTGTTGGACAGATTCAACATGAGAAACTGTAAAGCAGTTTCAACTCCTTTAGCTGCACACTTCAAGTTGTCTGGTGAGAACTGTCCTAAATCTGATTTGGAGGTAAGGAGGATGTCTAATATTCCCTATGCTAGTGCAGTTGGTAGTTTGATGTATGTTATGGTGTGTACTAGACCTAACCTATCCCATGCAGTTAATGTTGTGAGTAGATATATGCAGAATCCAGGGAAGGAGCATTGGGAAGGAGTGAAGTGGATTCTTCGCTATGTGAAGGGTACTTTGGAGAAGGGCATCCTGTATGATAGAGGTAGTGCTGCAACGTCTGATGTTGCAGGTTATGTTAATGCTGATTATGGTGGAGATCTGGATAGGAGGCCTCGATTTGGGTATGTGTTCGTCATGTGTGGAGGAGCAATATCTTGGAAAGCTTCACTTCAATCTATAGCAGCCCTGTCTACTACAGAGGCTGAATATATTGCTGCAACAGAAGGAGTGAAGGAGGCCATCTGGTTGAGGGGATTGGTTATAGAGCTCGGAGTACCACAGGGCAAGACTGCGGTTTATTTAGACAGTCAGAGTGCTATACATCTGACAAAGAATGATACTTATCATTCGAAGACCAAGCATATAAGCGTCAGGTATCACTTCATCAGAGATACAGTTGTTGCAGGAGAGATCGAGGTGAAGAAGGTTCATACTTCTGATAATCCTGCAGACATGTTAACCAAGCCTCTATCTATAGCTAAGTTCGAACATTGTTTGGACTTAGTTGGTGTTCTAAGCATGTGAGAGCCCTGCGGGGCCACGCCATGCGGAGGGGCGTGTTGATGGCGACAGTCAAGATGTTTATCTGGACCGATGATTCATTGATTTTAGTCCAAGGTGGAGTTTGTTAGGAAAGTGTCTTAAAATCACCAAATCTCTTGATCTCACAATTATTTGTTTCCTAATTGTATTAGGATATTATTTAGGTTTCCTTATTGTGTTGGGTTTCCTAATTGTATTAGATTCTAAATCTATTTGGAGTGGGAGTCAAGTTAGGTTATAGGGAGTTCTTCCTATAAATAGGGTGCATGTTTCTCCACCAAAAACACATCGGCAAACACAGAGAGCTAGAGAGAGAGAAAATATTGAGAGAGAAAGGGGTCTCACCAATATTTTCTCCAGTGTATCCTGAGAGATTGTGAGTTGAGTGTTGAGAGATTGTTATTGTAATCTCCTTTGTGGATCGTATCACACCCTGTGATAGTGATTAGGTTGTACTCCTCCTTTCTCATAGTGGATTATTTTAATTTGCCGTCCGTGGGTTTTTCTCCGAGTTCTTCGGTTTCCCACGTAATTCTGGTGTTTGATTTTATCGCTTATTTTTCGTTCCTAAATTTTGTCGTAATATCCGTCATCTCGTTTTCGATTCTATTATTCGCTTCCGCTGTTACCTTGCTACTCACTTTTCTCTAACACTATCACCATCCCAATTGGGGGTAGGGATTTTTCTCCAGAGCGGGGCGGGGCCCCAGCGGGTTCGGGGATTCCCCGCCCCTTTACCATCCCTAAATGAATTGAATACCAATTGTGGTTGAGGTTATTCATCTCCTGAGCCAAATTTCATAGAGAAAACAATCTCTTAAATTGCTTATTAGGACGAAAATTATTTGAAAATGGATCACTAAAAGGGTCCAGATTAATTAAAAATGTCACACCAATTAGTGTAGATGAGGACTCGATTGTTGATGGCTCGCCCAAAGGATTAGACCTCGGGGTTGATAGTTGTGGATCTACCTTGAATTCATGGAAAGGAATTAATTATTGATCATTGGTCACTAGTTCACTACTGCATTTGCTACATGAGAGACAATTGAGGGTCGAATGAAGATGTCAGTTTTTTTTTTTTTTTTTTTTAAGTGGGGATGAGTATAACACCCCACGTATTGATATAGTGTGGGTGTGGCACTGAAATTAAAACAATTACTCATATCTTTTCAAGGTGTGCTCTCATTTACTCATTTAGGGAAAAACTCATTTGTTGAAAACTACTTAGTAAATGTGTTTGGCAGAGAGTAGCTCAGGATAAGTGACCTCTTGAGAAAATTTTCCATTTAGCATGCAAGTGAGGACAAAACATGTTGGAATGACTCGGGATGATTTATAGGGTCAGTCATTGATCTTTGAAGTTGTTATTGATAAAGTCGGCAACTTGGGAGAGGTCAGTGCATTACATCTTTCTTTTTTTATTTTTTTATTTTTTTACGAGCAAGTTGTCTTATAAAGATATTTTTATGAGATGCTTCCATACCGAGGAGCAAAATAATTAGGTAATGGGTGACTATTTCTAAGAATGACCTCGCTATAAGTCATCCACTTGGTCTGCCGTTGTTGATTTATGTTCTGACATGCCTCCTGATTTTGAGGACGACATGCATGGGCCTTTAAAGCCAAAGCTAGATAGAGGAGAAATTTGTATTAACGGAAAAATCCAAATATCATTTAGTCAGAAAAATAACTTGTAGAGTCGTTTCTTCAGGAGTTCAGGTAAAAATGTAAAATTAAGAGAAGAAAAATCGCACCCAAAATTGTAAGGGTTTTTGGCTGGAAAAAATCTGTACTGAGGGCCTTGTGATCGAGAAAAATCCAAAGTGACTTTTTGCCTGATGGCAGTCTATACTTATTCATTATTTTCTTGTAGCATCCCATATTGAAATTCCGGCACCGGAATGCTGATGTGGCAACCGAAGCACGTGCCCTTTTAATTAAAAGCTTGCCATGTCATTTTTTAAAAATTCTATATATGGATGGGAAAAATCTATACTGAGGGCCTTGTGATCGAGAAAAATTCAAAGTGACTTTTTGGCTGATGATAGTCTATACTTATTCATTATTTTCTCGTAGCATCCCATATTGAAATTCCGGCACCGGAATGCTGACGTGGCAACCTGGGCACTTTCCTCTTCAGCTGGGTTCGATTCCAGCAAGTTAGTCACTGCGAAGAAGCCTTTCGGAGTAGACAAAATCATCTCCATCCTCGAGAAATCGTACCCCATTGAACCCGACCTTAACCGGGTCGCCCACCTTCTCCGACCCAAACTTGTGACGACGGTGTTTGACCATCGACCCACCCCTCAATCGGGTTTCTGATTCCTCATCTGGGCAATGAAAAGGAGGCGCTTGAAAACTTAGAAGCTGAAAGATTTCATTGCCGACATGCTTGTGAAAGGATTGGTTTACATTTGCATGGTTTGTGTAAAAGTGGGGAGATAACGGATGCACTCCAACTGTTCGATGAAATGACTGAGAGAGGGATATCTCCAAATAATATAACTTATACAGTTGTGATGTTGGGGTTGTGTCATGCTAAGAGGCCTCGTGATGTTGAAAAGTAGTTAAATGACATGAAAAGGAACGGGTGTCATCCTGATGAGATAACTTTCAATACTTTGCTTTCTGGGTTTTTCAAGGTGGGTAAGGTAGATGAAAGATTCATGCTGTTGAAGTCCTTTTTGGATCAACGTGCTTGTTGTTACATCAAGATTCCGTCGAATTTCAATCTGGGATGCTACGAGAAAATAATGAATAAGTATAGACTGCCATCAGCCAAAAAGTCACTTTGGATTTTTCTCGATCACAAGGCCCTCAGTATGGATTTTTCCCATCCATATATAGAATTTTTAAAAAATGACCTGGCATGCTTTTAATTAAAATGGCACATGCTCCGATTGCCACATCAGCATTCCGGTGCCGGAATTTCAATCTGGGATGCTATGAGAAAATAATGAATAAGTACAGACTGCCATTAGCCAAAAAGTCACTTTAGATTTTTCTAGATCACAAGGCCCTCAGTACAGATTTTTCCCAGCCAAAAACCCAAATTATAATTATAGCAGGAGCAATGGGCTGGAATAGTAGTTATTGGGCTCTAATTGGGCCCTATTTAATGCTCAAGCCTGCATAAAGTTTTTAATTTATAAAGTCCTTTGATCATTGCCCGAACTATAGCGCTAATATCTCATTCGGCGGCAAGGAAGATCTCTTTAAAAAATTTCAGTTTATCCTGACCCAGAAGCTCTGTATTTCTGGAACTACAATCTGAAGCTTAAGGTATGGTTCTCTTTTCCAATAGATGTAAATTTCCAGTTAATGTTGTATACCTGTATTTTTTCTTGATTCGTCCTCAAAATTGAATCTGTTAGTATTGAAGAGGAGATGATTGATTTTAGTGCTCTTGTTCGACGAAAAGTTTGACTGTGTTGATTTTTGATTTTGGGAAGGTTACTTTGGTGTGTCGATTCAATACCTGTAATTCTAGTGTTTCGACTGTGAATTTTAGTAATTTGTTCGTCAACAATCTTCAATTTTCGATTATGCAATTCAGAATTTTGCTAAGAATGTTTGGTTTTGGTTTTACAATAATCTAAATCTAAATTAGCTGGCGATAATCTATATTTGGCATCTGTATTATGTATTTTGATACTATCAGGTAAACTTAACAGTTTTCGTACTAGCAGATATCTGTTTAGGTAGTGCACAGTTGTTCTACTTCAGGTGTTAGTGGAGGTAGAGATGAGCGTTTTGGAGAAAATGTATCCAGAAATTAAGGCGTTGGATTCACTGACTAATGTAAATTAACGATTTCATAAGAATTTTGAGTTTTCTTCAATCTTGATTGGCCAGTGATAAACTATTTGGATTCTGTATATTGATTCTATTCGGTAAAATTAACAGTTTAAACAGCGGTCAATTAGGTAATATAGAGCTATTCTACTTCAGCGATCAGGGGAGATGAGAGTTTTGAAGAAAATGTGTTCGGTAAATTGAAATGTTAGGTTAGTTGATTAATATGAACTAACGATTTTGCTAAGAATGCTGGTTTCCAATAATCTCGATTAGCTGGAGCCTGGAGGTAAACTATTAGGCTTATGCATTTTGTAAAAAGTAAAATAAAACATCCAAATGATAAATGTTGTGAACAAATAATATGCACTATTTTTCCCCAGCAAAGCTTGAAACATTTGGAGCAGTTGAAATCTCTCCATACAATCATCCACACAATCAGAAAAAGGCACAAAACTTGCCCTTAAAATTATCATAATTACACCACAAAAACAGATCATGATGAACTCCTTGTTCTTTCCTCTATGATCTTGAGCCCTTGGTACCTCCCTAGCATCATCAATGTAGCCATGGGGTTAGTCCCTGGTGACTCCACCAATGTAGACCCATCCACAACTCTCAACCCATCAACCCCCAAAACCTTGTACTCTTCATCCACCACTGATCCCATTGTGCACCCCCCATGATAATGGTAAAATGTCCTCACATTCTTCTTGCAGTACTCCCTACTCTCACCCTCACCCAACTTCTTCAGCCCACTGTTGTCATTCCCTAGGTAGAATGTCACCCATTTCGTCGTGCTAACTTGCTCCACCATTCGGTGCACGTTGACACAGGCCTCCATGTCCTCCTCCTTGCTAAGGTAGTTGAATTTCACAAGCGGGTTCACCCTTGGGTCCTTGGTGTTGAGCTCGAGCTTGCCTGTCGACGCAGGGAAGGCCAATTTCCCTGCTATTGAGACCCTGGTTAAGTTGGGTGCGGTAGGGACTATGATTGACTCGATTATGATCTTGTAGTTGTCTGCTATCCCGGTTACTTGAGGCGTTTCGGGGTTTCTCCATTTGGGCTTTGAGTCCACCCATAGGGAAATTGCGGGGTTGTCCTGCATCTTCTTACCCACCTCTTTCGAATCAGCCACAACTGAAATGTTGAACCTTTGAAGCTGTTTTAAGGGTCCAATGCCACTTAGTAAAAGAATCTGAGGGCTGCTTAATGCCCCTGCTGATAGTATCACATCCCCCCATGAACTCGAGTTCTTCTCATCTGGCTTTTTTAGGTACACTGTATAGGATTCGCTTCTGTTTCCTTCGCTTTTGATGAATCTTACCCCATGAGCCCTGGGTTTTTCCCCTGCATCATTTGGCAAACAGTGATTCAAAAACTCAATGCATGTAGATTTTCAAACTGGTCATGATTTGAGGTGTTTTTTCGAGACTTACCATTGTGCTTAAACATGATCCTGCTAACTGTTGCATTCAACAAGACTGTGATGTTGTCAAGGTTTCCCTTGCTAAGGAGATCAGCAGAGGTGTGTCTTTTTCCAAATATGTCAAAAATGGTCCCACTCAACTTAGTTCCTTCAACATGCTCCAAAGTGTAACCATTGAAAGGCAAAACCCCAGCTTCTAAGAGCCCATCCAGGACAGTTGATTGCCAAGGACTCAACGCCGGTGGGAAATTCACCTTAGATTCAACCCACTCATACGCCTCCTTCACCTTGGTCTCATCCCACCCCATTTTCTTCACAAATTCAGCACTGGCCCTACTATAGAAACCACTGTTTATGGCCGACGATCCTCCTAGAACTCTCCCCCTGTAGTTCACAACCCCGTCTAGGGAAACAAACTCTTGGGCAACTGAAGTGAACTTGTCTGCTTCAAGAAAGGAGAACCCAAACTTGTTCCTCTCTGAAACGATGGGGTTCCCATAAGGAGAACCCCCTCGTTCTATGACAAGAACCGAGTACTTTTCAGAGAGCGTGGCAGCAAGAGGGCACCCGCAAGTGCCCCCTCCGATGATTATGTAATCGAAGGTCTTCCCATTTATCTCATTCACATCTGAAGTCATATGAGGAAGTTCACTCCCTAGCCCTGCAATAACAAGAAGAAAACATGTATCATTGTATGTCATGTTCGACATGTATCTATAAAACCAACACAGGTTGGTTCAAGTGATTTGACACAGTTCCGCTTTACTAAGGTCTCAAGTTCAAACAATAGTATATATCTATAAAGTCTTGGATTTTGCTAGGAGAAAATGAGTGATTACTCACCTTTGTCACATTTTGGAGAATCGGCGGATGAGGAGCATAAGTAAATGAATGATAGAAGAGTTGTAAGGAGAAGCCATTGTTGAGTTTTTTGAAGCTCCATGAATGGTAGCTTAGGATGAAGTGAATAGAACAAAAAAAAAATGTCGAATTTATGAAGATGATATTGGTCAAGGATAATCATGTAATCTACCAGATATTTTGTGATTGTTTTTTAAGATTTGTGAGCAAAAAAGAGTCTTAGACACATTGATTTTGTGGTATAAAGGTTTACGCATGTTTTGAGTAATTATAACTTTGGTCGAAACTTTTGTTGGGTAGGCAATAATGTTGCTTGTTAGCCCATTAGTGCATGCCTCTTGCTTAGCCTTCATGTGTAATTGATTTGCTTTTCTTCTAATTTTGTTTATAAGTTTTAAGAGCTAACAAGTTGGGTCTCACCAGTCACCACCAAGTTACCAGGCCATGATATTATGGTGGTTGTAATGGGTTTTGGTGTGGAGTTGTAGATGAATCAATTATATTAGAGAGGATTGATCATGCTATATGAAGATGTGAAGTATACTTCAAAAAAGAAAATTGGATTCTAATAATATAAATAATTATTAGCCATGGGATAATAATTTGAATTTCAAAACTGTACCACAGCAATCCGAACTATTAGCCTCTTGGATTGTAGTAATATGCCACCGAAGCAACTGGGTGGTTTTCATATGGGGAGTCGGAGGATGTAAGGCTGAATTGAATTTTCATTATTTTCATCAATCAAATTAAACCTAGAAAATATGACTTGAGTTTTCTAGCTTCAATTTTTGATTGGTGATGAATTTCCAGGCTTCATTCAATTTTTCTGGGTTGTTATTATAAGAAATTCATGATCAATCAAATAAATTAAAGAAATTCAAGTCATTCTTATGTTTTCTGGCGTCGCATAGAGAAACAATTTAATTGCAACTCAATAGTGTGTTGCTACAATTCAAGCCTTCCAGGGATAAAAATTCAGATTATTGTGGTATAATTTTAAAACTATTATTATTATTATTATTATTATCATCATCGTTGTCATCTCATGGCTAATAGTTTATATTATTAGAATTTAATTTTCTTTTAAAAAAAATAGATCTCAGCATTGCATCAAAGCCGTTTCATTTAGGTCAATTCATCTATATTTGCACCATATGTTTTGTCACCATAAAAAAACGTTTATGATTGTTACTCCTTAATATAATTTAGTAAAATTGAAAAGAACTTGTTTGGAATAGTTGTTTAGAAAACCAAAACTCGAAGTATTGGCTTTGATAAATTGATCATCATGCGAGTCACATTCACTAGGAGAGAAATCTCTCGTAAACGCAATGGTAAATAGTGTTCTCAATTTTCCAATTGTGATTGATAGAGAGAGGGGCATGTGTCAGTGTGTCAGTGTGTCACCTAATCTTTCCTCAATTTTGTGATGGGTTTTTAAAATTTGAAGATGTAGGCCTGGGTTAAGATTTGGTGGATATTGTTGATTGTTGATTGGAAGATTTGTTTTACTAACTTCATTTTCTTAATGTGTTTTTAGCTGGTGCGGTACGGTAGGCTTCAATCATTGAAGAAGCTCTTGGGTACCTGAGGATAGAAATATATTATATATATATTATATTATTTTTATGTTTTTAAAGAAGAATGAGTTTTTATTATAAGTAGGGTCCAACTGTATTTTATAGAATAATTTCAAACTAATGCAAAATGAAAAATCTTCCCATTAATAGCTAACCAGAAAACCTAGCCACCTTCTTCTTTCCTTTTCAATGGGAAAAACCCTAACTACCTCTAATTTGTCATAAGTCATAATTATTGGTGGTAAGCTCCTATATTCTTGCTTTTTATTGACTTAAGATAGTTTGATAGTAAATTCTTTGATAGTTATTCCAATAAGTTTTGTCATTGATTTGGTTCATTGCCTAGTCTAGGTTCCGTTTCTCGCCTTTAGTGTGAGTTTTGTTCCCTTCTTGAGCCTGGTAGATTTGAAGACGTTTAGTTAAGGAGATTATATGGATGTTGCTAGCTTTGCTTTTTTTTTTTTTGGTAGGTGATTCGCAATGACAGTTCATATGATCTATCATAATAGTCTTTCATTCAAAAATCATTCATCACATTAGATAAATTTCTAAAACTTTAAAAAAATTATACAATAACTCGTAGCAATTCTAGGAAGATTCAAAGATGTCGATTATTAAAAGTTGTTATCAGATTTATCATTAATTTTTAATTCTGAAGATCAGAATGTATGTTGATGTTATAGATTTATTTTTGTTAGATTGTTTTCCTTATAAATGTCGTCTGACTTTTCATTAGTGAATATTTATTCTTTTATTTTTTATAAAAACTTCCCCTTAACTTTAGCGATGGGTGAAAGACATGTCAATCCTAATGAAAGTAGCTCACTTGATAAATTATTGTACTTAAATCCCAATAGTTTGAGTCTAATTAAGGCAACTAGAGGGTTTTCCTAGCATTTAACTTCACATTTACAATATTTTAATGTACGGATAAGTTAAAATTCAGCAATATTGGTAATGATATTAAGTTATTTAAGGAAAAAAAAGATATCAGGGTCCTTTTCTAAGGTAAATATCGAGTAGATAAAGGTTGGATAAGGCTAAAGGTTAATGAGGAACAAAAGCTTAGATAAGTTCATAGTGAGATAAATGTTGAAGGAAGTTAAGCAAGGTAAATTCTGATTCTCCTAAAAATAAAACCGCATTTCCACTCCCATACATAATTTTTTAATTTTTATTTAAACTCATTCAATTTTATTTTACCTGATCTTACCTTATCTTAAGGACTATGACAAACCCTTAATAGGACAACATAAATTAAACCAAATCTTGAGATCTAGATTGCAAATTTTCTAAATATGGTAAGCAATGTCTGCATTGTTCACATTTCTTTTGTAACCTTTTGGAGACAACAAAAGCCACAAGCTAAGAACATTAATACATCTTTAGAACTACCACCACTACCACTACTTATCTACACATATTATTATTACATAACAAATGTGCCTTCTTTATGGATATACTCTCTGAAGATAACAGGAGATCCAAACATATGATATGAATACTATACAATAAACTTCTATAAACAAACATTTCCCCAAGAACCCACCATATCTTGCCACATAAAGATCATATATTATATATATTCATATCCCCATAAATTCATCCCAATCCAGTAATATGGTTTGGCCCCTTGAAAAGCAAAGCAGAGCACCTAATCAAAGATGATTGACTTGTTGCTGTTGCTGCTGCTGCTGTTGTTCTATTCCTTTGGAATTCAAGTCTATTGGCCCCAAATCTAACTCACTCTGATCACATTGGTTGTTGAGATCAAATGTCAACTCCAATAATCTTTTCTTGCTTGGTGTCTGTTTTTGTTCAACACAATCACCATCTGGGGTTGTGCTTCTACTAGTACTACTACCCCTTTTCTTCCCATGCCAACCTTGGTCTAACAAGGGGAGTGTCAATGGAGGTTGGTGGTCATCTTCTTCTCTTTGTTCTGAGCTCTCTGATGAGGTCAATGAGCTCTCAACTGAGCACCCTGCAACCCTAAATGTAGGGTTTCTGTCTGGGTTGTCTAGGGATAAGTCTGTTGCTTCTGTGAGTTCAGAGAAGGATGAGTTGCTGACCATGGAAACTAGCTGGGAAAGCTCGGCTTTCGCGTGTTCGACTCCGGATGAGGAGCAACTGTAGGTGGAGAGGGTTTCCTGGGCTTTCTTGAGGACCTTCTGTAGGTACTTTCCTTGGGCTTCGATTCTCATCTGTAAATGTCTTTGTACCTGCCACAAACATTCAGTTTTCTCAGTTCATATCATCCCCTTCAAACGACGATTTCGGACATTAATCGAGATGTAACCCTTACCTCAATTTGTTCATGGAGCTTTCTCTGCACCTCCATCTGCATTTGTATAGCCTGAGCAATTCTCACATTTCTGTAAAAACAGCAGAATGAATGAGTGAATACAGAGATTTTTTTCCCCTCTTATGAACCCGGTTCAACGAAGGCGAATAATGAGAAGTGTTTATGAATTATTACTCTTTCATTTGATCTTCGGTAGAATCATCAGTTTCATTCCCTCCTCTGAAAAGTTCAAGCTCGTTCACACTGTCATTGTGATCAGAACTATCTTCTTGCTGCTGCTGCTGCTGCTTGGATTCATGTTTATGACTACTTTCTGAGTGCTGGTTTTTCCCCAGTCTGTATTTCTGCAACAACACAAATCACCTTCACTATAAACCCATCCATATTTTTCACATGAACATAAACCCATTAGGTAGCAAACATACCTGTAAATGACTCTTTAAGTGGTACAAAGTAAGCCCTGGAATACCCATCATCCTCATCAAACTCTTCGGCGTTGCCTCTGCTTCATAAAAACAAAATCCATAAAACCATTAGACCATCAAATACACAGTATGATTGATTAACGTCTATGACACTCGACATTTCAAATTACAATGAAAATGTATAAGATTTCTTTAAAATAGTCGAGTCCGACGCCTGTATCTGAGTAAGATATATTAACATAAAGACAGTAAAAATAACACATACTCTCAGGCCCTCCTAGCTGTTTAACAGCTTCGACGAACCGATGGTGAAGTTCAGGAGTCCATTTGAGCCTAGGCTTGGCATCAGTGGATAGAACCAAACCCATGTCTTGATTTTGTGTATTCTGAAGACCCATTTGTGTATATGATGATCAAAGTAAGGAAGGAATTATAAAGGAGGTAAGATAGAAAGAGGGAGCTCTGCTTCAAGTATGAGCAACTCTGCTTCTTTTTATATAAAATAGGGAGGGAGAGAGAGAGTTGAGTTGAGTTGGTTAGCTTTGTCCTATGTTCTCACTCCATATCTAGAAACAACACATTTGTATGTGGGGTTAAGTGAGGAGGAATATATGCCCATGACTTGCTCTCTTTTTCTTTTCTTTTTTCTTTCTTTTTTTTCTTTTTCTTTTCTTTCTTTCTCAACTTGAGGTGCCTCTTCTACCATCTCCTTTGACTTGAAAGAGAGTGGAGAGAATCTATCCAAGGAAGCAAAAACACAGAAAGCAACACACTTCAGTATTGAGGGGGTCTCAAAAGCAGAGATATTGGTATAATATAAGGAATATAACTGTGTGTTGTGTGTAGTTGTAGTAGAGTACTAGCCTTTATTTATTTATTTTTATCTTTCTTTTCCCACCTCTTCTCCCCCTATCCCTTATTTGATTCCCAGGGGAATTAGGTTGCCCCACCTTGACAAATAATACATCACAAAAAATGAAATTTAAAATAATTTGAAAAGAACATATGTGTTGATAGGAATTGCTTTGATTGGTTTTGTTCTTCCTAACTTTCCTATGCATCGAGCTATTCAATTACAACACTACTACTAGCATTATTACTATGATTCAATACCCCTAAAATCCTGTTGTAAAACATGACATGGGTCTGACGAAGTAATCTTATCCCGAGTTAAAAAATTCAAAGACCCTGATTCCAATTGATCCAAAATTTCAATATTATCCAATACTTTTGTGGTTGATCGACAACGGGATTCATTCTAGGTGTTAATATGTTATTGACAATTCTAGCTTTCCGAAACGAAAGGGGGCAAAAACAAAGATAAGGGCATTTTTCATAACTTGGGAGTTCACTCTATAATTTCCTCATCTCCCTTTTACTTTTTTCCCCATGATTTTCTTTCATGAGGTGGGAATTGTCAGATTCCTTTTGTTCCTTGTAGAGGAGGGGGAATCAAAGAATCTATTGATAGATTTTGAGGACACACCTCAAATCATGTTTGTCACCAACTAAAACGAAATAATTAAGAATCAAATCAGCCAGTTCATTTATCTGAAAATGAAATCGTGACAATATATATGCTCTCCTAATAATATCTGAGGAATTCGATATTTTTCATGGGAATCAGAATACATGGGCCGCAAGCAATATATACAGATGTAGGCACAAAATTTGGTGCTTTTTCTCTGGGAATAATTTTGAGCACTTACAGAGAAAATTCCTGGGAATAATTTGAGCACTTGCAGAGAAAATTCCCTCTGGATCTCATTGTCATCCAAGTTATTTGTAAGTTTTTGGTTGCCTGATAATGTAAGGGTGAAAAAAACAAGGTATAGGACAGTCAGTGTTCAGTGTCCTGATTTCCCTGTTTGATATTCCTTACCCAGTTCTGCAATTGCAGCATCTAGTTCTTCTGCTATGGTAAGTAAGGCAAATACTATAGTTTAACAACACTCTGACAGGAATATTCACGCATTCTGGTCCTGCTTGTTTTGGTCCTGGCAAGTGATTCGGGTCTGAGCCGTTTTTAAGGGTTTCTTCTTTTCAACTTGTCATAAGTAGCTTTGTGTTTATCATTGTTGATTGCCGGTTGATGTTAAGTAGTGTTAAATGTGGTTCATAAGTACTTATTGATAAGTTCAAAAGAACAAGCTCGAGTTAATTCTTCCAGGTGATCCGAGTTTGAGTCATTTTTAAGGGGCTTGTTCTTTTCAACTGATTGTAATTGACTTATTGCTTATCAGTGTTGATCGGTGCTGCTTGCTGTTGGTTAGTGGTAAATGTTGATCACGTATATTAATGATTAGTTGAAAAGAACAAGCCCGAGTTAATAATGACAGGTGATCCGAGTTTGAGTCATTTTTAAGGGCTTGTTCTTTTTCAACTTATCATAGTTGACTTTTTGCTTATCAATGTTGATCAATGCTGGTTGGTGTTGGTCAATGGTGAATGTTGATCATAGATATCAATGATAAGTTGAAAAGAACGAACTCTTGTTTTGACCACTTAATCCTATTTAGGTCGTGATATTGGGATCAAGGTTAGGGTGAAGACCGAGCTCGACTCATCTTTGCCAGGCGATTCAGGTTTGAGTCATTTTTAAGGCCCAATTCTTTTTAACTTATCATAAGTAACTTCTTGTTGATGAATGTTGATGAATGTCGGTCAATGTTGATGACTAGATTACAGAACCTATACAATCTAGATACGTGTGTACCTAACAGAGGTGTATAGTTTATGACTTGAAGGCACATGTAATTAAAAGCAATCTACATGATTAATAATGTTCAAACATGGAAATAAAAGAAAGTGCACAAACACATTCCAGGGAAGCAAAGCAAGTGACTTTTAGGCCTGTAATCCATCCATATCCTGAAACAATCTGAGTTGAAAAAACAAAAAAGGGGAAAAAAAGGTCACAATATGGCAAACAAACATATCCCCCCAAAAAAGTCAATCTGATCAAAGATTGATCTTCCTTTAGATTTCTTGGGTTTATGCCAGCCAAGAGTTGTATTTATTAATTATCATCACAAGAATTAGAATTTTAATGATGATTATGAACTATGATTAATCCCCCAAAGCTTTGCTCACTCAGTGCCATACATTTTTACATTTTCCTCCTCATTCTAAAATAATTTCTCAGGATCCCAAGAGGGGGAAAAAAGGAAGAAAAAGATTAGATTAGATTAGATACCCAGTAACATTAGATGACAAAAGAAACCCAACTACTAAAGCAGGAAATATAGGGGACATTGCCTTTTACTTTGTTGTTTTTGGGATCCCAACCCTATTAGGTCCACAACACTTTGACATCTAGGATTAATAATTGCTTATGTAACTATTTAAGAAAAGAAAAGAAAAAGAAGAGGATCAAGTCAAAAACTAGATTAATCAGAGGGATTAAATCAGTAATTATGGAGTAGGGCTAGCTCCCATGAATCCTGATGCCCCATTGGCAAGCTCGTCGCGATCGAAGAAAGGAATATTTGGAAGGCTGAAAAAAGAAGGGAAGATGGGGAAAAAAAGGAAGGGAAGATGGGAAAGAAAGAGGAAAGGAATATTTAATATTAAGCAGCATGATGAGTTTGAAGATTGTTAGTAATCAAGAGATAATAGTGAAGTTTTTAAGAAGAAATTGCAAAAATAAAGAAAATTACAGAATGAGCGATTTTAAAGAGTGTGGCGGTATGATATTAGATATGCAGTTGGTGTTGTGAAGAGGTGATACCACTTACTTAGGTGTGAATCGAAGGTTCTAGTGTCATTGATGGCTGATGATGAGGTTACGAGTATGAGTATTGATGGTTATGAATGTTTTGAATTGAATGTCACATAACTCATTCTCTAAGTTGTAAATGCGAACTTTATAGCCTGAATTAGGCTTTAATAATCTAAAAGCGGAAGGAAAATAAATGAGAAAAAGAAGACTAGTTGATCAGAGGTGCTACTGCCTACTTTTAGGCATTAATCGGAGGTGCTATAGTGTCACTGATAGCGGATGATGAGGCTATGACTATGGATATTGATGTTTTGTGTTGCTTATTGTTGTTTTCCAGTTGTATTGTGCAAAACTCTTTTGTTAGGCTATAGATAAAAACTTTATAGCTTGACCTTCGTTTTAATGATCCAAAATAAAAAAGGAAAACAAAAAAGAAAAGGAAGAGTAATTGAGAGGGTTCCTATCCTTCTCTTTGACAAAGAAGGTGCTGATGTACTTAAAACTTATAAGAGTGTCTTTTAATTTTGTGCTTTAATAATATTCTTTCTAGTAATGGGTAATGAGATTCTGGGATGATGCCGAAATAGTACTGGAATTTATAGGTGATCTAAGGGCCAAAGCAAAGTTACATTGCTCCCCCCATCAATTATTATTCTGTAGGGACCTCACCAACATTGAGATGTTTTTGTAAAGCCAAAAGCAACCATGTACACATTTAAGATGGAAAAAGAATATCACCTCTGGAATCCAAAAAAGGAGCAAAAACAAAGCAAAGCAAAGCAAAGCAAAGCAAATGCATGATAAATATATACTACTGAAGCTGAATTAATGCAAAGAAATTGAAATGCCACTTATTAGTGATTGAAAGTGATGTGAGCCTTATGTCATTGGCTAAGTTTTCCTTCATTCCTCTAATTTCTTGCTATGATTAGACATAGTTATACGGTGTTAAAGAGTGGTTGTCAAGTTAGTAACCATATATTAAGAAATAGTAGATTGAGAGATGGAAGTTAGGTTGGTGACTAGCTAGTTTTATCATCTACGTCTTTCATTGAAGTTCAATTCTTGGTGAATGCATAAGCTTCCCATGGATGAAAATTGTGAATTTGATGAGCCATACGTATCTTGAACAGTTTAATACTTACTCTTTATACCAGACCTATGAAATTTTATTGGTGATTACCTTGAAAAATGCTTTACATTTGCATGTCACCTTATCATTCCCTGAAAACCTGGCTTCTAGACTAGGGAGAGAGAATGGGGTTAATCGAGTATTACATGCGTTTTCTTTAGCAAGATCCACACAAAAAGTTGTATTCTTTTGTAAACTTAGTGAAATTGATTTGAGACCAAGAGTTCGAACTGAATGACCCAAACCGACATTCAAAATACTTCATCCAAAAGTGGACCCAAAACTCAAACCGAACCAAACCCATGCATCATTTCCTTTTTCAAAGATGCTTCTTTTTAATGAAAATTATGTTGGGCCAAAACCAGCGCATCAAAATCGCCAAATCACTAGACTCGAAACCAAATTAAGCCAAAATATCAATTGATCTGAAAATCAAGTGGTCTGGAAACCTAATTCGACCCGTACCCAAATTAAATGATTTGTTTACAAGGTCTATTCTTCTGGTAGAGTTCATAATTGGGATCAATCAGCTATCTTTGGTACAGCCTCAATCCACAAGTTTTGTTGAATGTCAAGTAGTTTTCAACCATCCATAACTCCAAAAGACCAAAGAGGTTTCTTGAAATCGTTCATTTGTTTCATTGCGGAACCTCATTTTTCAGTATGAATGAAAATAAAGTTTGAAAAGCATAGGTGAATAACATTTGATGGATGTCACCAAAATCTAATTAAGAGGAAGATGGGGAATAATTTTGGTGGGGCCCTATGCTCATGGCAGCATGCATAGAAGCATTATAAGACAGAATATCTTGGTCAAAGACCCTACATCTTAATTACTGGGACAAAATAGAATCAATGCTAAAATATTCCCTTTCTTCTGTAATTTCATCTTTAACTCAATTCATTAATCATTCATTCATTCATTCATTCATTCATTCATGATAGGATAGGATTGGATTGGATTTTCAAGCAGGCAACACTTGTGCTGTGTTTCTACTTCAAAGGATGCATTTATAATGTTTCTTTTAGGTCATATTCTTTTGTAAGGTTGGTAAGACGTGGAAATAGTGTGGTGTGGTGAAATTGTGGAAAATGCGGTAAGGTGTGAAATGATATGGTAAAATTTGTGGAAAATGTGGTTGATATGGTAGATAAGGAGGGAGAATGTGAAAAGTTGATGAGAAAAGTGAGAAGAAAAAAAGTGAGAAGATATATTAGTAATGATTGTGGTAAAATGTGGAAAATATTGAGTAGTATATTGAGTTGTGGGACCGCACCAGACCGTATAAAAGAACATGACCTTAATTATGATATGCGTGTTCAATGAAGATGGTTAATAACCATATTAGATTGTCCATAATTCATATATATTTATCTATAATAAAATTATAATACTTATTAGCTGGGTCAACAATTATAAATAATAACCTAATTTTATTAACCATACTAGAAAATGCACATTTTATATACAATTATATATTTTTGAAAAATATAAATGAATAATTACTTTTATATAGTTTTCAAATCGTAATAATCTTCAAAATAATAAAACACCATTTATAATAATTTAAACATTAACATCTATTTATAATAATGATAATTTAAATATGCATATTTTAAAATTTCTAAGTGTTATATGAAATTCAAGATTATTATTAAATAGACGCTTACCTGTTATCATTTTGCATCTTTTGAAATTAATTATATGCCCCTGTAGATATTGACCCCTATAGATTTCTTTCCTATATTGAGGTGACCACCATCTTGTTCTTTTGTGGCAAAGGCATTTCCCCCCTCTTAAACCTATCCTTGTTTGTTGCTAAGGGCTGTTCATTTCAACTATAGACTAAAGTCATACACTCCATGCTCTTACAAGTAACCCTAAGACTCTAGAGCCTCTTTATTTTGCTAGTCTTTTTTAGTGAATCGGGTAAATTTCACTTGCTCACTAAGTTCATACTTAAATGAAAATTATCAGTAAATTTTATAGGTTGAGGGGTAAGGGTTGCCCATCAATCCTATATTTTTTATACAGGAGAAGATTTTTGCTTCCATTAATTAATGAGCCTTGGTATAAGACAGTTCTGAAATATCTTATTTTATGTCAATTTTTTTATTCTAGGTAAATTTGATTTGTTTATTGTACTCCTGTTTCAGGGTTAACCACTAATAAGTTTTACAAGCCAGGAAGAGGAAGTACCAAACTGTCCATGATAAACACTAACTGTTAACCATACAATTACCACCGAATGATTTTTTTTTCTTTTTTTTTTTTTGCTTTCACCGAAGCTTGAACCTTGGTGGGAAGGGGTTAGATGGTGATGGTGATTGTCATTTGACACCTATATATTTTTTGACATAAATTTTTCTTGATAGTTACGAGTAATGATATAAAATTTTTGATAGTTATGACAATCTTAGAATAGATTTAGACAAGACTTATTCTTTGGGACAGTTAGATAAGGTAAGGTAAAATAAAGTAATGTAAAGTGGAGGTAAGGAAAGGCAAATCTAATAATGGGCACTACTTATTTAAAACTATATTAGATATGAACCACATGATAAATAAGGAAAGTTAAGATAATGCAATAATAGGTAAAATTTTACTTTATCATCTCAAAAAAATAGGTCATAGTCTTATCGTTACTTCTACAAAGATGTTATTTTCAAAGCATACCCAAGAGTCAAAACCTGAAATGCAAAACATAATTCCAAATTTCCAAAGAAATTCAAACTTCCTTAAGGAATCATCCCCTTGGAAAACTTAGACAAGTGGGAAAACATTTACAAAAAACTATGGTTGAATTTTGACAAACATTATATGCTCCAGCACAGAATTTCACAACCATGAGAAGGTGCTTTCAAGGTAAAACTCACCAAAGAGCAAAGCAATATACAGGAGCATCAATAATTCCACCACTAAAAGGAAAGGCTGAAGATGCATAATTCCTGACAACATGCTCTGCTGTATACCAAGAAGACAATCAAAAATTAAATAAATAAATAAAAAATATTCAAAAAATACAACAAACAATTCTTATGATTTTTTTTTTTTTGGGTTTTGGTGGTGGTTAAAAGATTCCTGAATTATGACACTTTATTTCCCCCCTCTCTCTCCCAAGTCTTATCAAACTTTGCAGAGGTGTGATTTGTTAATTCCACCAACTCTGTCGATCAAAAAACATGAAAATACGACAAAACTCAATCAGTCAGTCCATTGCCTTGAACACACAACACACGTAGTAGTAGTAGTAGTAGTGGCCTGGCTCTGTTATGACTTTGAATAGTTGAATCTTTTTTATGAGAAGAGAAGTGTGCACGTTTCAAAAGTCTCAACTAAATCAAGTTGCCACATTTTTTCTTTCTTAAAGTGGGCTCGATTTGTTGCACTATCATCTAATCAAAAAGTGTCTCTACCATTAGTATAGTAGTGTCATGGAGCAAGGAAAGTTGGATAGGCTTTGTACCGGTGTGAGGGTTGTTTTCTTTAAATTATCGTAAGTAATTTAATGTTGATCGCTTCTAAATTCGAGGTTGAATAAAATATGGTTTAAAAATGTGATTAAATGGTAACCAGTTCTTATTTATATTGTTGATTATAAGGACTTATGATAAGTAGATGAGAATAAATATTGTTGGTCAACTGAAGTGAACAAACGATTCGCTATGTTTAAGGTCGTTTGAACTATTGTAGTGATTTGCTTTTTGATTTTTCCTATATCGTTGTTGAATTGAGTTGATTTGTTTTGTTGTATTGGCGGTCTTTCGACTTGGTATAGACTTTGAATGATTGAAAGAAAGAAAAAAAAAGATTCACGATGTTTGAATCGTCTTGACTAACATCGAAGCTGAATCCCACCATTATCCAACAACTAGCAGTTCAAGTCTTGAGTTAGCCATACCTTTACTAATTAAGCCCAAACTCATTGTTTTGTACTTTTCGGGTTATCCTATGTGGATTGAGTTTATGTAGTTTATCGAAAAAATCGACTTTTCAGATATTATTATGGACTATTGAGTATTTCACATACTTCAATATTCATCTTTCACTAATAAGGTTTCACATAATATTCACAAAAAAATTATAACATTATATTGTTACGATAATATTTTTTTCGTTACGAACCTGATGATAATACTTTCGAATGATGAAACATTATATATGTTAAATTCATGTCAAAATTTTCAAAGTTTTACTGATAAGTCGATATAGGTGATGATAAGACAAATTGGAAAGGACAGAGGAAAAGGAACAAAACAGACTGATATCGATAGCAAAGCAAAGCATAAGCTTTATTTGTCACTTAACTTTGGGGGCTTTACAAGGATCATGCGGATGTTAAAGACTTGCAACTCACTGATTGGACTAATGTACCTAGAGATGTTAACTCTTTAACCCCCCCAAATTAAACTAATTCCCATGAAAAATGACAATGCAAAAAAGGGAGGAATTGTTATTTCTCCAAAGAAGTCACCTTTATGTATGGGAATCAATAAAAGAAGGCATTATCCATTGTACGAAATATAAGTATGTGATTGCTTCAATGCCTGCAACACCAACTTTCATACCATGCTTCATCGATAAGGAAGAAAGCCAAGCACATTCCCCTTCTTACAAGAAACTCTAAAGTTGTAACTCATCACTTTTGTTACCATAAAGAAACATCTTATCATGCCTACATTAACAACTGATTTTCTAAAGATAAAGGCAGCAGACAGGCATTTCAAACAGTTGAAAAGCAAACACACTGTTGTGTTTAGCTCTAAAGACTTGCACGTCTATCACAAACAGAATATACAATTAGGCAATCTTCTTTCGAGTTGTAGGATCAATTTATCCTGCCTAACTCATTTACACACAATCTTTCTTTAGTTACCTGGCTTTGTTCTTTTCTAAGGTCGGTAAAATGTGGTTACGATTAAGTTGGTAATTAAAGTGTGGTTATTATGGTTAAATGTGGTTAAGTTTGATAAAGTGTACGTGGATAAGGTGAATAATTAAAGGTGAAAAAATATTTATAATTTTTAATAAGGTATTGTGACCAAGGCAAGTCACGTCACTTATTAAATATATAAAATTTTTAATTATATATTATGAAAGGTAGATAAACGTGATTACAGATGGTTGGTTAAAGTTGTTAAATGTAGTTAGCGCAGTTAAAATTACCTGTTTACTCTGTCGCCTCCCAAATTACTCACGTTGCCCTTTTCCCCCAAATTTTTTGTAACTTTGCCCCTTGTTTCTCAAGTTTTTCTCAACTCTCTCTCTCTGAGTTTCCCTCTCTAACCCTCTCTCACATACCACCATCGGTGACCATCACTGTCGCCGCCGACCCCACTAGCCATCGACCACCGCCATCGATCCAAGATTGCCGCCGACCACCGAACCGCTGCCTTCATTTTTTAACTTCAATTTATTTGTTTTGTAGTTGAATTTATGTGTTTATG
This sequence comes from Portulaca oleracea, assembly GCA_029582165.1. NCBI lineage: Eukaryota > Viridiplantae > Streptophyta > Magnoliopsida > Caryophyllales > Portulacaceae > Portulaca > Portulaca oleracea. The sequence continues at coordinate 1,229,526 of CM055888.1, forward strand.
AATGTGAATATAATTTTTTTTGACGTTAATACCTTGAATTTGAAGTAAGTGCAATTGTTTTTTTAATGTCTAAACCGTAAACAAAGAAAATTTAAAAAGGTCCAGCCACACCCAGCTTGCGGTTGGACCATGGTTCGACCGCCCCCAGATCCCCGACCGAACCATGGTCCAGCCGCATTCTGGGTCAGTAGGTTAGCAATTTGTTTGAAAAACAATTTGTCTCCTATCAAAAAGGAAATTTGACATGGAAATCTATTTCCCTTGAAAAACCATTTATGTTGGGAAACGATTTTCTCAGAAATCATTTTTTTTTCCGGCCAAACATACCCTAATTATCTTTGAGTTGAGTTTTATGTCTATGTTTACATTTACGGTTATCTTGCAATACATATTACATGCACTTGGAACACGTGCTCCGGTTAGGTGCGAGTGAACAATTATATTATTGAGAGTGAACCACCGGTAGTTATGAGTGAACAATTATGCTATTCAGGATGAATGATGAACATATTTGGAGCATGTGCTCCAAAGTATGTAATAAATTGCAGGTTATCTTGTTGTTTGTATAATATTAACCAGCTGACCCGAAAAAAAAAAAGAAAAAACATCTACCTCTACTAGATCCAATGGATTCAAAGAGTCCTTATTGGGCTCTATTGGGCCCTATATATGCAGAATCTTTATTGCACCAGGAATAGCTGCTTCGCTGATTGGGCCAAATTTAGTATTATGGCCCAAGGCTTATATTACTTACACCTAAGGCCCACCCTTGTTCAGTTTGAACTTTGAAGATCAAACCTTTTTTCTTTTTTTTTTTTTTTGTGTGGAGAAACTTCGGAAATTTGAGATGGTCTTGATATGAGAGATGCAAAAGCTATAGGCTTAAGTTTGAGCTCAAGATTTACGTACATACTACAACTTGAAGTTTATTTTGGAGTCGCTAAATTTTATAGTTTTTTGTTAGTCAAGAAAAAGAAAAACACAAAAGAATCAAACTCGATGAGTCGAATCAAAATTATAAATACAAGAGGGGACTGCCAGCTAAAGCAAGTGCTTGGAATACAAAAGCCTAATCCATATATGCCTACGTGGAAGCAACCAAATCAACAATAGAAAGAAATGAACCAAACTAGAGCCAAACCAAGCATACAACTTAAGATATATGCTTGAAACCGAAAGCAACCTAAATTATTGTTGGAAATATTGGTGGGGATCAGGGCTGCGGGCCGGACACCAATCTGAGCCATGGAGGGACTACTGCCTTTAGAGTGATCACAGTGCCAATTGATGATGCCGGTCGCTTCCCAAGGTTAACTCAGATAACCCTTGAACACGTACACTCGTGGCCACGAGAATTCAATTTTATTTTTTGTTCGACCATCAAAATCGAAAATGAAAATATGGATTATTGCTATATAATTGGTGAAAGTAGGAATTATTAAAATTTAATTTTCCTAATAATAAATACTCAAGTACTGTCCCACCTAGTCATGACCAATGAATAGGGGGGAAGATGTTCTCAATACAAACGTATATAATTAGGGTTATTTACCCCAATATTTATACTAAAATAATAACCGACCAAGCTTCTTATATATCCAACGTAATCTCCATTAGATGTATCTCTGAACAAAGTATCCAATAATATATCTCAAATAAATAGAAAAATCATCACCATGCATGCCAAGATTTTAAGGAGGAAAAAGATGGAGTTGACTTGTATTTGTCTATCCTTTACTTTGATCAAAACCATCGATAAAAAGTAGTCTTAAGGAAAGTTCTGAATATGATTACATTACGCCTACAAAGGCACTCTAAATTAAGCTGTGATTTTCAATCTCTTTTCCAAGTCTATAATTCGTTTTTGTCATGCTTGAGTTTTTTCTTTTTGGAACAAAACTAGGATTCTCAAATTGTTGTCTTTAATCATATGTTCTAGCAGCTACTTTCGGTTTATCTCTAGTTTAATTCAATATTGTCATGCAAAGTAAATATCCTGCATGCTTTTCTGTATCTTAATTTGTGTACACAACTCATCATGCATAGTACATAACAAAGTGATTAGTTGCAAAAACTGTATTTGGAACAAAAGTACAGATAACATTTACACATTAGTTAACCATTGGTTTAGTTTTGTTTCTCACCTTGTTAAATCATGTCCTTCATAGGCAACCCATGCCGTACATGAGTCATTGTTGTTGTTGTTGTCGTTGTCAATTTGGATGTCTAGCTTGTAAGGAATCCATCTCAAGCATCATTAATTAGTATAGACATAAAAATAGGTGACGGATTATATATGAGCCCGTAAAGTTGGCCTATTTGTATACTGTTATTGGTGAGCAGCCATCTGTCAGGTGGTGGAATGAATTCGTAGTTCATAGTTAAGATAGGAATTATTGTTACTAACTTAAATACGTTAACTAAGTTATGTATTTGCCATTATGTATTATGATTTCCTGTTATGGCATGAATAAGAATAAGATTATCACCCTGAATTTGTACTTTAGCGACCCCAAACTTGACCGCTTGTAATAGCTGCCTTATGGCATTGATCTATCCAAAAAATTGCCCGGATTGATGAAGAACATGTGTTTCTACTATCATGGTTGATTTGTTATTGAGTTTATCGCTTGCTTGATCCAACATTTCCGTATAATCTCTAACTTCATTCCTTCTAGCCGCCCCAGTTTAATTGAGAGAGTCATCAAAGTTGAGTTTGACCCATCCCATAGGCGAGGTATGTTCCATCGAATTAGGTTTGTTGCTCGATCATATCACGTTTCCTTGTATTTGAATAATTTTTGCACCAGTGCTTCCATAGTCCATCTTCCAAGCGCATAAGGTTCGTTATCTTTCATTAAGATCGTCGTTAAGATTTAAGATGGTGTCGTTATACACCACTAAACATTGTATCAAACTACGTGCACAACATAAATAATGACTTATTTTGTGGATTACATTCTAGCTAAACTATGCCCTAGCTAACTAGGTAGAGACATACCAATCATGACTTTGGTAAGATATATATGATGTATTAGGAATTAGCTAGGATATGAAATGTGTGTATCACAAAACAGGAATTATATTGTTCTCGAGCATTCTTGGTAGGTACCTAACATTCTTGTTTTCTTATATATGTATGTGTATATGTCCCCATCATTGTCCACTGTCTGTTACTATGTTTCAATCACACACTTATTTTGTGGGTTACATTATACAATTCAACCCCCAACATATATAAACTAATCTTATAATCCTTATACATTGCATGCATTTCCTTTGGACATGCATGCATGTACCTTCTGTGATTATCTACTTGTGGAAGCTGGCATTGATATAAATATTTTGAAAGAAGATTTTTCGATCACCATTCAAGTAATCATGAACTATATATGAAGAGTATGGAGCTATTCTTTTCAAAGTGAAGAAGTCGATCAGAGAGGAGAAAGAAGGGCATTGACAAGCAAGTTAATTAACGATGTAAGTTTGAATGTTAATATTGATCATTTATTTTTCTTTGTAGAAACAAAAAAAAAATGTTTCTCTAACCTATGAACAATCACACCCTGGTAAAACTCTTTAGCGATGATAGTAGAATCGAGTTTTTAACCCGTCTTTACAAGCATTTTGGTAAAATGTAACTTTAGATAATACTTTCCTTTATTATCATATGCTTGAATTTTTTTGTACATGTTCGTTAATTAATGAAATTTCATGGTTGTAAGTTTGAATTGATAGTTTTCCAACGTCAACCAACAACCTCTAACCTAGGATCCAAGTCACAAGATTAGGGTTGTTGGACTTAACTTGACATTATTTTAAAGGCCATGATTGTTTCTGTTGAATGCTTCAACTTATAAAAATGGGCATGTTTCATCATAATGAGTCAACTTTGCAGTGAGATAAAATGCTAGTATATCTTGTATTTAAATATTGTTATTATCATAAATTTTATTTTATTTTTTTAGCATAAAGGAAGCATAGTAACGGGTATAGACCATAGACATATATTTAGATAAATTCAAAGATATACCGATGACATAGACATAGGGTATTGAGAAGTAATGATTTGGACTTCTTTATCCTTAACATGCAAAGATATTTCTTTGCTAGCATGCAAATCCAGAAACTATTAAAAAAAAGGGAGAAATTTAACGTACATTCTATTTAAATACAGATTATATATAAGACAATCTAGAATGTTCGTGATACACACAACTTTACCTTTAAGAAACATTAATTAATATACTGTTTCATGATATATTAACTAGTGATTAATTGTCGTCTTTGAAAATTGTGCAGTGAAACATTAAAAATTTTGACCATAAATTTCTCAATATATATATTGTCTAGTTACACAAGATTACTATCATTAGATTCGTAACGAAAAATACTATCATAAAAGTATAATATTGTAATTGTTAGTATAATATTATACATGAAATTACCAATCAAAGAGTGACATTAGAGATAGTGATAGTCAAATATATGACAATTAATATGGAACAGAGAGAGTAATATAATAAATGGATAGCAGTAGAGTCTCTCGGAATTACTTCTTGACAAGTGGATATTTATAAAGGTAGGATTGTTTACTTTATTTTTTTTCTCGAGTATTTAAAGCTCAATCCATTGAAGGGTTCGCAATAAAATTGCATGTAACTGTAGAGAAAACAACAAGACAACAAAACATAAAACATCAATGATCACCAAAACATAAATTTAGCAAATACATAGCTTAAGATTTGCCCTTCGATTTCGTCTTCCCTTCTTCTTGCCACATTTCTTTGAAAAACTTTGTCGGTGTCTCTTGATCATCATGTATAAAACTTAGCAAAATGATAAAAATCTTGAGGATTATTACAACTTATAAAGTCAAATGTAAGTATATTTAAATCATTATAAAGGTATGCTTCATTACTTTAAGTGTTATTACAACTTATGAATAATATAAAAATAATTATTTATTTATATTTTTTCATAAATATAAATCATGCATAAAATGTGCATTTTCTACTATGATTGATAAAATTAGGCTATTGTTAATTATTTTGACCTAGCTAATTAGTGTTATACTCTTATAGTTGATAAATATATAATTATTAGAGAAAATATTATTAAAAGTCACAAAAATGTGAAATATAGACAATTCAAGATGATTATTAACTATTTTGAGTCAAGATATATATTATTGTCACAATCAAGTTTCGCCAGGTGCCTGTTTCCTCATCCAAGCTATCATTACCTCAACTAGTCTTCCAAGTTTCAGCGTTTCTTTTCTTCCCTTTAAAAATATCTTTGGATTTCATTTATGTTTAAATCTCTTTGATGGATTTTATAAAAATGTGACTTACATAGAAAATTATTATTATTGGATATAAACGAGGTATTAGAATATTGGATATATCCCATGTTTCAATATCTTATTACTCCCTTCGTTTTTATTTATACGTCGCTTAGGAAATTGTGTTAAAAATTTTAAGTGTTAATAGCTTAATTTGTATAATAATTCATCATACCAAATTGATATCATTAGATTCACAATGAAAAATACTATTAAAAAGATATAATATTATATTTTTATAAAAATTTTATATTAGAAATTATTGATTAAAGATTGACACTAAAAACCGTAAATAACATATAAAAAAGAACGGAAGGAGTATAATCTTAAAGTTTGCCTAGTAATCGCGACTGGTATCTTAAGAGGATGAGGGTTGAGTGAAAGAATATTTGGGACGAGGTGGAATATGTGGATTCCAATCAAAAGAGTTAAAATTTATCTTTTTATTTATCTTATTCTTTACTTATCAATATAAGTTTGACTCATATTAATTAAAAAAAGTAAGTGAATGATACTCAATAATATAATTAATTTTGTTTTATTAATAAAATAGGATGGAGGAGGAGTAGAAAGAAAAAACAAAGACAATTCAAAATTATGTGGGAACTCACTATTTAACTCGTTCTATGAAGTATGAGCAACTCAACATTAGTTTCAGTGAGTCAAGTTACATTCTCACCATGTAAATATCCTCTACAACTTTATTCTCACAGTCTCATCACATATGAATGGTGTTAAATATATATGTATTTAGTAGTGGGTTTTCTGTCTTTTTTTAATTGTTTTTTAATTTGCATTGATGTGACATGACATTTACTCAAATTTGTATTTTATCCTGTCCATCTTTTACCTATAAATAGAGTCCTTCTTTCTCAAATAAAATTAAATAAGACAAATATATATTTCGATAAATATGTAATTTCATACTAATTAAAATATAGCCAAATTTATATTAATTTACCCAAAATTATTTTTACCTACCAAACTTTAATTCACTTTTTTTTTAAAAAAAATGCCCTATTCATACAAAGTTGAGGTGGATGACGTCAGAGCTGTTGCAGCTGATGATGTATTCTGGTATGTCATGCATGGTATGCATTCCCATATCTATGAGAATTCCCTTCAAAATTTTCTGTCTGATATCCACACCATAATTATCTTTCTTTAAATTCTGGTTTACCTAATTCATTGTTTATTTTAATTAATCATCCCTTCAACACATCCTTGGCCATGTATTTCTAATGGAGTTTGGTAAGTTTTGTTTTCTTTATTAATTATGGACCTTATTAGTTATATGTTGCATAAATGTCTGATATGCACACCATAATTATCTGTACGTATAGGAAGGTAGACAGAATACTAAACAAATCTAAAATTTAATTAAACATTTATTTTTAGGTTTAATGTGGAAGCATATATAGTGTGTGGGTTAGTGTATGTTTCTACTTTATTCTATGTTGTATCATTTTTAAAATGAAGTTTGGATGGATTTGATTGGATTGAATTGAATTGGATAAATTATGATGCTTTTTTGGGAACTGTGTTTTTAGAGAAGATGTTTTTTTAGGAATTGTGTAAAGTTTGGATTGGATTGGATTGGAAAGAGTTATCAATCCAAAGAACCGAGCTTTAATATTCATTTAAGTATAAACTAAAGTTGTCAATATTGCATGAGGATTGGCACATGTATATTCATAATTGTGTTCCTCTTCAATTACAAGTAATTGATTGATAACTTTCCCCACTCATTCTTTAGCCTATAAGCCATATTCACATTGAAAATCACTATTATTTTTGTTGGTCAATATTGTTATTAGAGGTATATATTTGAATTCTATCAATATCCAATTTCATATTTCTTTAACAATATCATGCGTGTACATTTGTGTATTTAAATCGTCAACTTTTAAACATATATTTAAGGAAAATTGGATTATAATAGTTCATGCTTTCAGCTTTTGTACGTCAATAATCTCTATTTTGTTTTTGTATTTTGGTGGTCGAAGAAGATAAAAATTGTAATCTAGTGATACCAAATTCATCTCTACATTTTTTTTAATTTTTTCGTTTCAGTCCCATATTGTTTTTTTTTTCATTCATGCCCCCAGAAATGTTATGAAGTATAGTTACTACAAGAATTTTTTAATTATCCTTTTTGAGAATCCAAACAATTATTATGATTTTCTTAAGGAATAAAAGTGAAAAATTGAAAAAAAAAAAATCGAACAAATTTGGGATAAACATTGTAAATTCAATAAAAATCATGGGGAAATGGTGTGCTAAGTTGTGGATCAAATGCAAGTCAAAATCTATGATATTTTAGGATATATACTTGATAGTATCCCACCAGAATACAATTATTATTTCTTTTTGGACCACCAGAATGTAAAGATAAAGTAGGGATTATTAACATACAAAAATCGAAATAAGGATTATTAGTCCAATTTTCCATTTAAAATCTTATGATATTTGTAAATTAAATACTTGATGAAGGGTTTATATGTATTGGAATTCTTCTAATTTTAACATATTTAAAGCCCTTTTGAGCTTATTTTGAGTGAATTTATTCTAAATTACTCTTTTTTTTATAGGACTAAATTACTCTTATTATCAACTTATATATTTTGTTGATCTTAATTAAATAATGCATTACCTTATTTATGAAATATGTTGACTCAAACTCCAAACTAGCAAACTAATGTTGGGTAGGAACTTAATTAACTGATAACTTGGAATGATCAAACACCAAACTAATAAAAATTTCTCTTTGCCAACCAGAATTTAGGATATAGCTAGTTAAGAATCTAACAGATGGATGCATAATAAACACATAATTTGGGATTAGGCTTGGAGGGTTTTCTAACCTAACCCTAATGACTACTACTAAATCCTAACATATTGTTAATTAATGTCCCATGCACTTCAAATTAGGCATGCATAATCAAATATCTTTGACCAACCTATAACCCAAGCCTAACCTTTGCTAAATGATTACTAATCTCTTTTTTTTTGGCTGAGTGATGTAATTACAGGATATCCTATTGTTAAAAGTTCCTAAATTTGTTTATTTAGGACCTGTCAAATTTATGGGTAACTTCAGTTTATCAAAATTTACCAGTTTTTGACTAAATTTACCAAAAATTACCAAAGTTAAAAACAAAAAAAATTGATATATTAGCGTGAATTTGTCAAAATTTATCAAAATTTATCAAAAATTATCAAAAGTTACCAAAATTTAACTTTTACCCAATTATTTTTTACCTATGAATTTTACACACAGTACTAAAGTTTGTCATATAATTTGGACTAGGGGTTAAACTCCAAGAAAATGTTTATTAACCTGGGATAGAAAAACAAAATGTTTATTAACCACAATTCGTAATATAAGTTCGAAAAAAGACGAAAATAAATCCAGACAAGTCACCAATGACAAAACATGTGGATAAGTTATGAACTTCTCATTTCAATGCCTCTAAGTTCTGGAAGTTCTTTCGTTTTTTGTTATTTTCTTTGATTATTCGCAATTAATCTCACCACCAACAACAGTTTGGATTGGTCACAACTGTAATTAGTGTCAACATTGAGAGGAGAATTCCAATAAACGAAAATAAAGAGAAAAATTATTTAGAGAAGAATTTAAAACCTTCTAATAAATAAATAAATAAATATATAGGGTTCGTTCACCTTGTCTGGTATGATCAAGTTTAATTGGTATTCATTGGAATAAACTATGGATGGTAACGTGGATGAGAGAGGTTTGTGTTGAGAGTATTGTGGTATAAAACCCTATATTTTAGAATGATAAATTAGGTTCATTTTATCCTTTTTTTTCTTTTTTCTTTTTTGAAATCAAACATAACAATTTTATTAATAGCAAGTCATACGACACTTACAATGAAAATCGTGATTGAACAATTGTAGATTTAAAACATAGATATGAAATTCAACTTCCAAATAACTAATACTAATCTTACTGACGTTCGACTCTGATTTTTTCGATGACTTTGCATCTTTTTTTCGATGACTATGCATCTTTACCATTGATGAAAACCTCACAACCCGTGCTATAGCGATTTGAAAGTTGATCTTCACCCAATGGGTCAACGTATTAGACCACACCAATTGAACAAAAACTCTAGAAAGAGACTAAAACCCCTAAGTAAGGATACAAAAAACTCTTACAAAAGAAGAGACTAACTTTTTTACGTAAACGTAAAACCAAACTAATAATTGGGTTAGAAATCAATCAAATTAGGGCTTACCATTGATAAAAGCTTCGATGGCAAGGAAATGGAGGGTTTTCTAGAGAGAAAAAGAAAAGAGGAGGTTTTAACCTTTTCTTTCTTACCTTATCTTATTTTACCCGAATTCTTATAAAACACTCAAATAAATGTCATTTTATTTTATTTTTCTTTCCTTTTCTTTCCTTACCAACGTTACTTTACTTTGGTTGATCTCTTTTAATATTTGAGATCTTCGCATAGATTATTTGTTGTACTTTTTACCAATAGTGAAATCGTTTAATATTGTGCCATATTGTCACTAGTGATTTTTTTTCCCAATGTGAGTTCTGGTCAAAATTTGTAGAGATTACTTTGATTTATTCAAATTTGCACAAATTTAAACTGGATTTTTAGAACATTCTATCACACTAGCTAGAAGTTCAAGTCGTATCCATTCTATTAGTGTTGGCAAAATTGGTTCGACCCGATATAAGTTATAGAATTTTCAACTGAGTTTTGACATTGATCGATTTAACTGAAAATTCAAATATAATTTTTTCTCAAATTTCTATTGTTTGTACCCGAACTACACCTGGATTTATGCTTGTCCAATATATCAGACCCAAATTCAATCCAAAAAATACGTGAAAAACTGAATGTCAAAAATCAAATTTTTGTCAAATATCTGATTTGTTTGAACCCGAAATTAGTTAGAGTCAGACTTATACCAACTCTATAGTCTGTAAAAATCCGAGTTATATCAACCAATAATAAAGATGGATTTTCAAATTTATAAAATACAAAATTCTGAGTGTCATTTCATTTAATTGTTTGGTTTTTGATTTTTCAATCAGTGAAGTGATATGACAATTTGCCCGCCATTTATTTTGTTGTGTTTTGTTTAGCACAAAGTTAGCTAAAACTACAAGAGGAAAGAAAAAGTTTTGGCCCGATGTTTAACCTTTTTGAAAAATCGACACGTATAAATAATTATAACCGAAAAGGATTTACCGATTGGACGGACCCCCTGTGATGTTGGGCCCATTGGCCCGCCCACTAGGAAGGTGAGAGAAGATTCATGGATGCTTTCATGAGTTGACGTGGCGAGCAGTGATTGGATGGGCAGTATAATCCGACGGCTCAAATTTACATGCTCAGGTGATGTGCTTTTCAACCCTAGTGTATCGGACTAGACCTGACAACACTGCACCGAAATCTGAAATCGAACTTGAATGAATGATTCAATCTTGACTTGAACACGAAGAAATCTCGAAAATGATCCGAGCGCAACTTGAAAAGTAGTCCGATTAAGATTCACACCAAATAACCCCAAATCAAACCAAAACCCAATGAATAAGAATCTTAGCTGAGTCAACCTGAATTCAATTCGTACTCGAACCAAACTAAATTTGGTTGACCTAATGTCAAGTCGAACCGAGCCTCAACCGATCCGAACTCAAACCGATTCACTCATTTAAGTCTATGTCGGGCCCACCTACTTTTTCTTCACTTCTTTTTAATAATAAATTATCCCAATAATGTGGAAGGTGGAATTCATTGCTTGGTTTTGGTTAATGGTTGGTTAATCATGCCTAGAGTAGACTATCTATTCAAAAAAATGATGGCCTTGTGTCTCACTTTAATCCAACGTATGAATTTCAGGTGGAAAAAAATTTGGGGAAAACCCTCAAGAAAAGATGAGTTTTTTTTTTTTGCAAAAGGGATTAAAAGGGATGGCTCAATTTTGAAGTTTTCTAGTCCCAGAAGAATAGAGATTTATTTTTCAAATTCATCAAGTAATTCTTTCATAAATTTAAGTTTTGTAACGCCTACCGTTTAGTTAAAGTGTATATGTAAGTTTTCAACTTAGATTTTTTACAATCAATTTGGTTTTATTAATAAGATGAAGTAAATGACCGCTAAACTCACACCGAGGCTAAACTATATGATAGAATAAGAAGACAGTCATATTTGTTAGGACCATGGAGTTCAACTAACAAACAAAATAAGAGATAGTTAAACGAACGAGAGAACACTTTTGAAAACATAGATTTTAACGTAGCAAAAAAAAAAAAGAAACTAGGAAACACGAAAAATTGATACGCGTGCCACATATGTATTTAGGATTTACAACATGAGATGATACAAACTATTCAAAAAATTACAAGGATAATTCTATTAGAATACTCAAAATCTTTAACCGTATGCCCTAACCCATGAGAATACTCTCAACACTTATCTAATGTTATGTTTGATCATCTTGTGAAGGTGATGTCGTAATGATACACGTGTTGATTGGGCAAAATTTTGCAAGAAACAATGGTCTGACCCTCTTTTTAGGAGGGGCTCTGAAAAGTGGATTTGGGTTCCTAAAGATAAGCAGGTTGGTGTGAAGATTGTTGAAGATGATCGTGTGGTTTCTTCTGCTTCTGTTGGTTCAATTATCATTTCTGATCTTCTTCCTACGAATGTCCATAAGGCTGTTAGGTCTCCTTATAAAGATGCCCTCTTGAGGGACCCTACGGTTGGTGGTATCATTGGTGCTCCAAAAGTGGTTTTTTCTGATAGTAAGCGCACTGTTAGCGGCCCTATTGACAATGTTGTTGATGAGGTTTGTTATTCACCTCTAGATGTGGAGGACTCCTTTCTTAAGACTTTCAAAGTCAAGAGCCAACAAAAGAAGAATGTGAACTTATTGTGGAACTCAAAGTGGAGGTTGCTAAGGAGAACTTCGTGAAGGGTCCGCTCTAAAACATTTCGATCTAAAGAACCTGTCAGAAGGAATAATAAAACTACGAGCTTGCAAATTGAATCATCAGAGCGTCCCTAGGCTCATATGGCAGACATGACGTGTAGAGTGGCTAAGTTTGGATGTGGTTCGGGCTTCATTCGTGGGGACCCTGTGACTGTTGAGAAGCGGCTTAAGGAGAATTGGCGAAGAGATCGAAAATGTTAATTTTTTTGTGCTGTTTGTCTTTGGTTTGGTCGTGTACATGGCTTCTTGCTGGTTGTTGTCCTTTAGCTGTACTTTCCTCTGCGTTTTTCGCAGTGATGCTGTTTCTTTAACCTCTTTTGGCTTTCAATAATAAAAAACAGGTTAACTTCTCACCATACACATGCAATAACTAGCAGCATTTACAAGAAAGCAACTAGAAGAACAATTTCAAGGGGATTAAGGGTGTGTAAAATTCATGGGTAACAAGCAGTTGGGTAAAAGTTAAATTTTGATAATTTTTGACAAATTTACGCTAATATTATCAAAATTGAAAGTTTTTTATTTTTTAACTTTGATAACTTTTGGAAAGTTTTGGTAAATTTAAACAAAAACTGGTAATTTTGATAAATTGAATTTACCCATGAATTTGATTGGCCTTAAGTGGCGCAGCAGCGGGCCAATGAGATCCTACAAGAGAGATCCCACAAAGGGGTGCACCAGAAATTCAAATAAAATTTCTATGGGGTCTTAAATTTTTATTTTAATTTAAGGACTTAAGAAACCAATGTTCCAGATTCAAGGTTGAGGATTTGAGCATGAAAGAAGAAGAAGAAGAGGACACTAGAATTGAGGTTTAGAGTTTGTTTTCCATCTTCAATTTTTGTCTTAATTTTGTTTTTAGTTAGGAATTCATCACCGCTGTTGGAAGCATGTACTCCCTCTGTCCCATACTAATTGTCACCTTGTTGAATAGGTTACTTATGTAATATAATTATAGTAATTTTATATAAGAGCACATGAAACAGTAAGTTTAAGTCTGACTCATTGGATGAGGTGGTTTATGAAGACTCATATCAAGGCTGTCAAAATTTATCCTGTTATGTAGCTAGCTTCCCAATGGTGAACATCAGTTTATCTCATATTAATTTAAAAAAAGTAAATGTTTTTTATTTAGTAATATAATTAATTTGCTTATATTGATAAAAGAAATGATGTAGATAAGGAGCGAGATAAAACATATGATTAAAATATTAGCGTGTTAAACTCGCTTTCAAACTCGTCTCGTGAGGCTGACGACGAAAGTCTTGTGAGATGAGTCTTATTCTCACCACTGAAATGTGCTACATGATCTCATTCCATTCTCATCCCATGTCAAGTCAGCAGTGAGACAAATTTAAATTAACCATTGAAGATGGTCTAACAAGTCATCGTATATATCAAGAAATTTATGATCAAAATTTTCAATATTTGACTTGTATGATTTTCAAAGCCCAATTTAAGGGGCTTGGATCCGGTTGTTCAAAAAAGCGCGCCCCAAAATACCGGATCCGAAAACCCGCTTGGTCAAAAATTTTGAGTACCCAAATCGAAAAATTTATTTTAATTGAGTCGAGTACCCGAACCTAAAAAAAATCGGTAATCGGTTTGGATACGGGTTGACCTCTGGCCAAAATCGGGTACCTGAATTACCCGAAATTAAAACAATAATAATAAAAAATAATGAAAGCGAAATTAGTGGCTTTAATTATAAAACCGAATTGCCCAAATTACCCGTAATTAAAATGTATTTAAAAATCGGTGACCAACTTTCTTTCAAATAATAATAAAATTAGTGGTTTTAATTATAAATTCACAAATCAAAATTAAAAATAATAAAAACGAAAACTTGTGAAATTAGAAGTAATCGGGCTTTTGGTTGACCGGTATCTGATCCGAAACTATCAGATACCCAAAACTTTCAGTGTAAGTTACCGTTCAAGGGTACGACCAACCTGAAATTTCACTTACACAAAAATTTATCCAATGAATCCGAGTACCCGATCCGTGAACACCCGTGCTGACCCGAAGCTAGGCCATTGTACAGGATAGGCAAGAGAGGGTTAGAAAGGGGGGGGGGGGGTTTGGTGTCTCAGTGTCTGTCTATATAGAATGGAGAGAATTGCTGACATGGGCTCAAAAAGTAGCACTCTCCCTCTCTCCTTTCCTTTTTTCAAGTAAAGGAATCAAAAACTCTACTTTCAGAGCATTTAAAGATCTTCTCTTAACGCTCCCAATATTATTTGTGGCTCTCAATTCTCTCTGCTTTTTGGTGACTTGGCATTCCAAATCTCTTCTCTTAAACTCCCTCTTATAAACATTCATTCATACTTACCACCATCTTCACAATCACACCCCCTCTCTTATTCTTCTTCTCTTCTTCAAATTTCCCACTTTAATTCATCATCTGGGTGACCCAAAAACAGAGTATTCTGAACAGAGATTGAACAGGGGATTGTTTATTTACATACATGTGTTCCCTCAAAATGGGAGGAATTAAAGATCCCACAATCAAACTCTTTGGGAAGACGATTCAATTGCACTTCGATTCGAATGGTGATTCTGTCGTCACTTCGAAGATCGGACGTTCCGGTGCTGACACTGATGATGATGCTGGGTATGGATGCTCTGATCAGAACATCCTCTGCTCGAAACAGAGTGAAAACAGGGGAGATGAGGTTTGTATTTTGGTTTTTGTTCAGTGTCAATTGTATTGATCCATTTAGAAATTTGCAATTTTGATGACTGCCCAATTGTTGAAATTCATGAATTTGATTTGGGTCGATCTTACTTTTACAAAATTTGATCAATTTTGGGCGTTTTTTTAAAATTTTTTATCAATGGTGTGTCTTTTTGAGAGCTGTTTTTCAAGTTTAGGATTTTGTTTAATAGGTGGCCTAATGCGTAAATGTGTTTATTTATATTTTCTTATCTTCTTTTCTTTTTTTGAAAAAAAAATATTTGGATGAGGTTGTTTGGGATTTGGCAAAGTTTGTTGCGGTTAGATTGCTGTTTTCTTCTTCATATTTTGGTATTGTATTGTCAATTCACAAACTAGAATTTTGCAAGTACGGAAATTTTCTCACCAAAAAAAGAAAAAGAAGCTCATACAGTCTTACCACACTGATTTAGAGTGGTTGATCACCATTGTATGAATTATAATATTTTACCACAAGTTTTGTATGTGTTTACACAAAATATTGTGCTAATACATATTTCTAACATCCATTCTTTTCCATCGACACAGAAATCTTCGACAAACGAATCGATAAACTCCAAGACAGAAGAAGAGCAATCTTCAAGCTCGGATTTAGAAGAGTGCAAAACCCCTCAAACTGAGAGCCCTAAAACACCCTCCAAAAAGGATGACCCTAGTGATCAATCAAGCAGCACACAAAACCCTCCAAAAAAACCCGACAAAATCCTGCCTTGTCCTAGATGCAACAGCATGAACACCAAATTCTGTTACTTCAACAACTACAACGTCAACCAACCGCGCCACTTCTGCAAGAACTGCCAACGGTATTGGACCGCCGGCGGAACCATGAGAAATGTGCCCGTTGGGGCCGGCCGTCGAAAAAACAAAAACTCTTCTCACCATCAAACCCTATCCATTCCTTCCCCACATAACCCCCTAATTTGTCACCAAGCCATGCGAACCAACGGTTCGCTCCTCGCCTTTGGACCAAACTCAAACTCACCCGTTATTTGCGAAAATATAGGATCAAGATTTTCGACATCATTGTACACAACACAACCTAATTGGGTTCCAAAAACATGGGATTTACAATGGGTTTCAACAACCCCACAAAGTTATCTTGATCAAACATCGTCCACAACAAGTTCAAATTCATGTTCGCTTGGAAAACGCGCTTGGGATGGGACTTTGTTGAGGGTTTCGAGCTCGAACAACAACAACGAAAAACTCGAAAATGTTAGCCAAAGATTTGCAAAACCGAAAACTTTGAGAATAGATGATCCAAACGACGCTGCAAAGAGCTCGATATGGGGTGCTTTAGGACTCAAGAAACTTGACCATGGATGTTCATCAAAGGGAGGAAGTTTTTTCCAAGGATTTCATCAATCTAAGGATGATATTGATGGAGGAATTGATGATGATAGGAGTGATCCAAACATGGTCTTGCAAGCTAATCCAGCTGCTTTCTCAAGGTCTTTGGCTTTCCATGAAAGTCCCTCCCAAGTTGTTAGGCATAATTAAGAATATTCCCCCCTTTTTTAATATATATAATGTTCTAAATTTAGTTCCTTAATATATATATTTATATATATACAAAAGCAATGACATGGAATGAGGTTATTTAGAAATTTTAGTAATCATCTTACAACTAATATGATTTTATTTAATTAGTTTAAGAAGCATCCAAGAAGTGAGAGTATAGAAATTGACATATGTTATGTCCCCCTTTTCCTTTTCCTATGTTGTCTGTTACTTTTTTCTTTCCCTACTTTTGTTAATTGATATCTAATTTATATAAAAAAAAATTCTAGAGAATAATAAATAAAGTACGTGATTATTTAGTTGGAAAATTGGAGTAGAAAAAAAAATAATTAAGAAGAATAGAAATAGGGGGGGAGATAACTTGTCATACAATCAATTTATTTTAATTTTTTAGGCAGATTAAGAGTGTTTGGAAATATAAATAAATATAATTTAAGAATCATTTTATGTGGACATGTAATATGATATCTACTTACATCCACGACATATTAAAATAGATAATTTTTATGAGATGAATTTGTGTTAAAAAATTAACAAAATATCATAAATTTTGTAATAATATTGATAAAATATGAAAAAATTTATAAAAATATTGATAATTCTTTTTACAAAATTTAATGCCATGAAGGACCTAACTCCAAAATATAATAGGTAACAATTACATTTTTACATTTTATTATTTTTGCTGCTTATTCCTAAGTCAAAAAGCTACATTTCTTTATAATGATTTGGATAATGCTTAGTTGGAGTCCATTTGGAACACATCAAAAGATTCCCTTTTTACAACCTTTTTTTAATTGCAAAAGCAAATGCTCCATTCTTCAGGGATCATGCAGTGTCAATTATGGATTGGATATAAGGATATTGCAGAATTTAGGACATTTAGGAGACACAAAATTAGATTATTATTCTATATTCCCACTTTTTTTTTCTATAATATAAAGTTGTTCCTTTTATTACAATTTATATGTTGAATTTAATGGTTAAAATTATTTATATGTGGAGGAAAAAAATATATTCCTGAGAGATCCAGAAGGAAATCAAAAGAAGGGTTTTGATTGGGTTCTATGATGCCAACATAGCAAATGTCCTACTTGTTCTCTTTATTAAAATTCCTTTTCATTTCTTTTATGACAAAAATTAATGTAAAAGGGAGATTGAAAAGTCCATGTAGGCTTCACAACTGTGCAGATAAGCTTGAATTTTGGGGATCACAACAGTCCAAAAGCATCTTTCTTTTTCAAACACCAAAAAAATCCACTCTTATTAATAACAAATTTAATAATAATAATTTTGTTACAAAATATCGGATACAAAATAAATTATAGATGATTTGACGTTTATTTTCATTAGTAAAGTTTGGGATGCAAAAGAAATTAAAAAATACCATGGTTAACAAGTCATTTGGATCAATATATATTAATTTTAGATTTTAAAAATAAAATATATTTTTTAATCATAATAATAGAAATAATTTTCAATTAAGGTAGAATTTTTTAAAAAACGTTACATTCTTTACTGCTAATTGTTATGTGGCAACCTTGACTTCCATGAAATAGAGGTAAAACTATTAAAAAGAAATTCAATTTTGTTAAGAATGAAATAAAATAAACAAATTGATTAGTACGTAGATCTCTAATATTTAAAAATGGAGAAGAATTCAATACGATTATTCTGAAATGAAGGTCGTTGAACTGAGGGATTACCGGATTACTCCCTCTATTTTATAGTTAATTGTCGGCTTTGAGAATTGTATCTTCACAATTTTAAAATTTTGACTATATATTTCTCAATATATACAATAATCTGTTGTATAAATTACGACCATTAGATCCGTAATGTAAAATATTATTTTAAAAATATAATATTGTAATTACTAATAAAATAATATATAAAAAAACCACTAACATATTTGTATCAAAGAATGATATTGAAAAACGGCAACAATCAATTAAATGACAATTAATATGGAACAGATGGAATAATTAATATGACTGGTAAAGAAAATTACTCCCTCCGTTCTTTTTATCTGTCATTTACGGTTTTTAGTGCCAATTTTTAATCAATAATTTCTAATATAAAACTTTTATAGAAAAATATAATATTATACTTTTTCAATAGTATTTTTTATTACGAATCTAATGATATCAATTTTGTATGATGAATCATTATACAAATTGAGATATTAACGGTCAAAGTTTTTGCCACAATTCCCTATGCGACAGATAAAACAAAACGGAGGTAGTACTATATAAAAAGAAATTAAAAAAATGAAAAGAAACAATCAAATAATTGAGCATAAAGTTGTCACCTTTTTGCCATTGTTTGGCCACCAATGTCTCACTTTCTCTCGTTGTCTTCCTTGCAAGATTATTCATGCGCAATAATTCGTTGGATAAAATGATAGACAACAACAAGTACTCAAAAGCAAATCACATTAAAATAAGATTAAGAAGGCCATAAGATATCAAACCAAACATCCAATTGACAGGGATTGCTTTTCAACTAAGCTACGTACTACTTATACTCTACTTTTTCATTTCTTTTCATGGTTTATTATATATAATTTATTGACCAACGATATTAAGTATTAACCAAACACTTTTTAATTAGTGTAGTGGTATGACCACTTTGGAAACTTAATGAGCATCTACTCTTTGGGTTTAAAAATTCAAAAGAGCAACTCATCTTCCGTTTCAATTTTTTCTATCGTGATAATTGGACAATAAAATTATTATGAAAGAGTCAAAAATACTAAAATAAGAACAAAACTAGGTATGGAAAAAAAATGGGTCGGATTAAATTTGGATCAGGTGAATTTCGAATCATTTCAATTTTGGATCAGTTGAGGCGATTTTTTGTTTAATATGTTTTCATTGAAAAAGAAATGTCTTTCAAAAAAAACTTTTGATCGGTTCGTTTTTGAAACTTTTTGGATAATGGTTCAAGTCATCCAGCTTGTGTTTCGATTCTCGAGTTTATTTGTATAAGTCTAACCAAAACCACCAAGCTTTAGAGTCAAAGTGGAAAAATAAATTAAAACCCACCATACAATACATCTAAAACCTAAACAAAACCACCAAACTTATCTTTTGCCTGGTCCATTGATTTTCCCATCCCACCTATATACTTAGTCATTGAACTTATATCTAGATTGCGTAACACTTTGTTGATACAGGAAAAAGAAAATATATAACCCCTAATCACGAATTTATAATATTTTTACATCAATTGGGACAGTGAATAAAAATGACTATTTACATCATTTCAATAATAAAAAAGTAAACAAAATTTCAAACAAATTGTCAATATTGATATGTCTGTTCCAAATATTTAGTTTTGATACATCAACTAATCAAAATGTTACAAAAGTTATTGATGTTCACGATTCATTATAATTAAAATATGTCAACAACTCAATATTTTGTGATAGAGGTCATGATCACAATTTGATTAATTGATTTAATTGATTTAGATGATTAATATAACATACATGAAAATTCGAGTTAAATATGATAACCTTATTATAATTCCATCACATATTGACATAATAGTCGTCAAGGATTATGTATGCAAGCAATGACGCATCTCAGTGTATTGGTCACCCCTAATTAGAAGATCTAGATCCACTACCGTATGCAAACAGTGTAAGATCCCAATAAATAAGTAAAGGGACCAAGCATATGTGAGATATTTTGATTGTTGCATGCAAGCACCTCACCACCACATATTTAGGGAATGAGATGGCAAAGATCTCACTCTTTGTCACCTTTGTTTTTCTTTGTCCCATACTTTTTTTATGAATAACCCTCTAAATTTATTGCAAATAGTATAATTGAAACCTTGCTCATCTACTTATGTTAGCTATGCTTATTTATTTATTTATTTATTTATTTATCATTGGTCCATGTATATACATTTTATAGATATGCATAGTTATAGTAAATTAAATATACATCTAATCAAACAAATTTTGATATGGGTAGATAGGGTATGGTTTGTGCATGATAAGACAAATCAACTCATCAAACCCTAGCCACCCAATTAATATCTTATCCTATGACAACTTATGAATATTTTATTTAAAAGTAGAAAGAAATGAATAAAATGATGAGACTACCCATTTAATGTGAGAATCTCAAGTGCTCAAACTAAAATTTCTATAGAAATACCTCTAGAAAAATAAATATTTACCATGTCACGTTTTACTTTTTAAAATGTTGAAATGATTAGAAATAAATAATAAAATTACTTACAATTTTTATTATAATTAAAAATAAAAAAATAAGATTTAACAACTAAGCATATGGTTACTTGATTTGTCACATAAATATAAGTTTTCCCTGTTCTTTAAAATTTATAGTGTAAAAGAATGTAAAAGTTAGGCTATTATTTTATTAGTGTTTCTTAAATTGAGGAACATCAAGAGTCATTTTAACATGTTCTCTACATAATAAAATATGATTATCGATAATAGTTAACGAACATGATGAGGTTATAAGATGATATTTTATTATAATTGGACCCACTTATAATATTTGCTAGTATTAACAAAAAAAGAAAGAAAACGAAAACACTTAAAAACATAAAAAAAAAGGTGAAAAATAGGAAATTTGTTGTTAAATGATTAGCAACTATCTTCTCTTTCCATTGTTCACCCTCTCCCCGGGAACAAGTTTTGATTCCCTAAAATCTCATTTTGCAACCATTTTTCCTTTTCTTTCCTCTCTCCTTTGTTCTCCACCATGAAGAACACCAATGGCTATGGCATTAGAGCATTCACACTCGTAATCAAAACTTTTGGATCATAAATAGAACCTACTCACTCCTTCCCATTTTATTTGTCACTTGGGACATAATTTAAAAAACCAAAAAAACTTCCATTTCACATTAATTTACATTATTGGAAATGTGAAAATGTTGAATAAAATGGTAAATAAAAAGGAAAAATGTGAATAAAAAGGAAAAATTGAAGAAAAAGATGTAAGTAATATGGTTAATTTGATAAATTAGTAATTAATGTGTTATTGGATCGGAATTATAAAGTGACAGATATTATGGGAAAAAAGAAAGTTAGTTAGAGTGACAGATAATATGGAAAGAAGGGAGTACTATATATATGGGTCAATTTGTTCTTTTAAAATTATGATAAGTAATTTATTAGTAATTAGTGTTGATGAGTGCTGAACAGCTCATGAATATTGGTGATCTGAGTGCTGATCCTATTAATTAATTAGTAGCAATTAATATTGTATTTACCTATATAATTTCATATTAAGTATGGTATAATTTAGTATGATGTAGTTTTATATAACAATGCTATAGTTTTTACAATACTTGCTTGCTTCATCCAATTTTTACATATTTATGTCTACATTACTTAACTTGATCATCTTTAATTGACGCTAATAACTTTTTAACTAGTTTTTAGCCAATACTAATTTAAAAACTCATTTAGAAACCTTATTAAATTAATGAGAATTCAAGATATGCTTACCTAATCATATAATTATCAAAATGTACTACATTAATATGTCCGAAAGTGTTGATATGTGCTAATGTGTGTTGAACAGTGCTTAACAATGCTGAATAATGTTGAACAGTGCAATTTATTACTTGCTCATAAAGCATGTACTCCAAATAGAGTTATTGTTTATTAGCATGTACTAGATCATTCACCATCAATAACATAATTATTTATTATCAATAACATAATTATTCACTTATACATACCCGGAACATGTGTTCCAAGTACATATAATGTGTATTAGTTGAACAATGTTTAATATTGATGATGGGCACTTATCATAAGTTGAAAATTTTATCTAATAATTCCAATCTTATATTTCTTCTTCCACAAGATCACCAAATAAAATATACTATATAATTACCTACATTATCAATATATTAATTAATTTTTCTTTTTTACTTTAATAAAGAAATTTAAATTACTCGTATGGCAGGTACTGCAAATAAAAGAAATGTAAAAGAGCTAAATTGCTTATCATGATGAGCATTTCATGTTCGGATTACGTGTCAATCCATATAAAATATTAACATATTGATTTCGCTCATCCATAAGCTAAATTGGCAGATCACAATCTAATCAATATTACTGGGTTATTCTTAATGTCAACCAGAATTGAATAACAATTTGAATTTATATACTTTTTTCTTCTTATGATTATGATATGAATGAAACCTTTTGTCACAATTTATTTATTTATTTATTTATTTATTTATTTATTTATTTATTTATTTGGGGGGTGTCTAAGGAGTACCTTCTAGCTAAAATTGGGTCTTGGGCCTTCCCATATTGGCCTGAATGTAAAGGGGGGGGGGGAGTCCAATACATTGTTGAGGCAAAAAGTCAATGGTACTTTTATGATTGACTTGACCAAGACCATTATGTACTTTAAAAGTTGTTGAAATTACACTATGAAAAGGATGGCAATTTCATTTACAATTACTACTATATGATAGACTAGACAATGTGACTTGATCAAGACCATTGTGTACTTTAATAATTGGGCTTTGGGCCTTCCAATTTTATGATTCACAAAAGGACAGTTGGCAGTCTTTTGTATTGTATATGTGAAATTTCTCCACCAATGAGGTACCTTTTCAGGGATGTTATAGTATTATTTTATCCATTCTAAAATAAATATATATCTTATAAGATTTTAAGTACTAATTTATCTAATTTACTATAAGATAGACTTCCATTAACTTTGAAATAAAATAGTTTTATAAGAATGTATAGTATATCAGGCTTATTAAAGCTGGTGTAAATCCCTCTTCTCCCTTGGTAAAAAAAAAAAAACCCTAGTCTCCTCTTTCTAATTTATTAGGAAGGACCAATGAGCTCTTAACTCAAGTAGTACTTATTGCACTGTGGTAACCCACAAATCTCGGGATCGATTCCTAGGAGCAGCAACACGCACGTGTATGCCTGTTTCCCCCTTTCCCATGGGCTGGTGGATTTATTCGGCTTTCCCAAAGATAGGGGCCCAGTGGGTGACCCTCAATTATGTATGTATTTTTCATTCATTGGGTATTTAATTACCACTAGTTTATCTTTCAATTCAATGAAGTTTCTCTCCATCGCATGAGAATTATGTTGGTTTCGGGTGTGGTTGTGGTCTTCTCGTCTTTATGTGAGTTTTGGGAAATCTGTAGAAATAAGAATTATGAAAGTTGATTATTGTTATGTTGATATTTGTTTTGAATGAGAAATATAATGGAAATTCACACGGTTCTAACATGAAGACTTCTTTGTTAAGTATAGTCTTATTGCATCAAATAGATTACACTCTATAGGGTTAATTAATAACATGACGACTTCTCGTTTTTGTGTGAGTTTTGAAAATCTGTAGAAATTAGAGTTATGAAAGTCGAAGAACATGGTTCACACTTCACAGTTAGTGGCAAGAAGAATGCAACAAATTTAGAGACAATTGACAACATCGATCTTCGCCAACTTTTTTGCAGATGAGAGTTTATCTTGATGTGTTTCAATTTTTTCTTGCCAGATAATTTTCGTTGTAAATGTTGTATGACTTTTCGTTTCAAATATGACCTTAAAAATCATAAATTATCCGGGATATGTAAATATATAAATTAAAATTGCTGTCAATTTCCTTCATTTCTGTGTGGTGTAGCAAAAGCTAAGTTGCTTTGTGCTTTAAATTCCTTGGCTAGGAAGCCAGAAATATTTGAAAAAAAAAGACAAATGTGGAAATCCTACAAAGCACAACCCTTGAGTCATTCCTTTGTGTGTTCTTTTTTTCTTTTTTTTTTCTTTATTCTTATCTCAATTAAAGTAGGAAATTCTAATATGAACAAGAACAAGGATAAGAAGAACTTTGTGCGATTCCTTAGTCCCTATATTTCCATGAAAATTAATTGAACTAATGTGTGAATAAGCATCCAAATTTGACTTTAGATTTGTATATTAGCTAAGATGCAGAGTAAAAGTATTATTGTTACATCCTTACGTATTATAATTACGCAAATTCCAAAGGTATAGTTACGTAAATTCTAAAGTGATACTGTTTCATGTAAAATTATAATGAGATGAATTTTTCATAGTGACATGCATTTTAATATGTTACTATAACTAATAAATCATACTAGGATATCTTTTTCAATAAATATCTTTTAATAATCGAATCCACAACGTTCACTTAGATTCACTAATTAATAAATAATATACTCTCTCCGTTTCATGTTAATTGTTATCGTTGGAAATTGTGTAGTTAAATTTTAAAAATATTGACCATAAATTTATCAATATATACAATGACTTGTTATATAAAATTACTATCATTAGATTCTTAATGAAAAATGTTATTCCAAAATTATAATATTATAATTGATAATAAAATATTATATAAGAAATCATCCATCAAAGAGTGACACTGAAGACCTTAATAGTCATATAAGTGACAATTAATATGGGACGAAGGGAATATATATTTTTTAGCAAGTGGAATAGAACATGTATCATGTCCATGGATAATTTTTGCTTATATTCTCTTCGATATGTGCGTAGGAATGACAAAAGTTCATCTTTATGTATTCCTACGAATATCATTAGTCATTTGGTCCCCCTACGACTATAATTTTATACTCTCACAGAAGTTTCAACGTATGTTTCCTTGTAGATTCCCTTACTTTAAAAATTCACGTTATTTTCATGCATGCAATTTCGAGGAAATTAACCCATGGTGTATTCCCCAAGAAATGCATGCAAAATGCTGACTATATATATTTTGTGCATGATATATCAACCAAGGTAAACAAGAAACATCAACCTCTTTAAGCTTACTAGAAAGACCAAGGGAAAAAAAAAAAACAAGGGAAAATGATGGGAGTTTTTGATGATATCTCCAACATAACCAAAACCCTCAACAAAATTTCATCCTCACTCTTCAACTTCATTTCTAATCTTCTTAGCTTGTTTATACATTGCTCCAGTCCGATTTCTAGAGTTCCTAACAATGGAGGCAAAGGAGATATTCAAGATAATGAAGATGGGGCGAGAATAAGCGACATAAAGATGGTGATGAGCAAGCTAGGAATGAATTACGAGGTCGAAGACGATGAAAAGAAAAAAGAATTTGTGAGTAAAGATGAGTTTGAGGGATTGTTTGGAGAAGAAGAGCCAAGTATGGGGGAAATAAGGGAGGTTTTTGAGGTGTTTGATGAGAACAAAGATGGTTATATTGATGCCATTGAGTTGAGCAAAGTGTTGTCTAAACTAGGGTTAATGAGGAGAAATGAGGAACATAATCTTGAGAGGTGTAGGAAGATGCTTAAGGGTTTTGATAGATATGGTGTTGGTTTGTTGGATTTTGATGACTTTGTTAAGTTTATGGAGATGTTACTTTGTTAAATTCTTTAGGGTTAGCTACCTACCTTCTCTAACTTCCTTTTTATTTTTTCTCACTCTTGTTTCCTTTTTCAATGTATCTATTCATTTGAATCTTAGGGGTGGGAAAAATACTAATCTATTTTGAATTCGGAAATGATATAAGTCTTATGGGAAGATACATTTTAAGTGTCTGGCTCTATCATTAAAACTATATGTATAATATCATATATAAATTGCATAAATTAAAATTGTACTTTTATCCATTACTTTTTATATATAAAAAAAATGCTTAAAATAAACTTAATAGAAGGGATTGATTTAATTAGGGTTTCATTTATGCTCATTGATGGACCCTATGTATACATCCCAAGCTTCTTATAATTGATAATTAATACTTTTTCATAAAAAAGTAGTTATGAAGGTGACTACATTTAATCTGATTAACTCCAATTAAGTCCAATTAGAGTATAAAATATTTAAAAAAATGAAAAACATAACATAACCGATCAGAGTCAAGAGAATAAAAAAATTAAGGGGATTAGGGTGTTAGACACTTAGTTGCCTTAGTTTCTTTCAAAAAAATAAAAAATAAGATTCTTTTAGAGTTTCATTGAGGCGTGGCGTCAGTTAGTCATATTTCCCTTGCTACGTTCAACCATTATGTTGCGAGGGTTTTTTGCATTTTGGACCCCGAATTTTAGGGGTATTTACATTCTGAACCCTTGGTTTTCAACTTTAACATTTTGGACCCTAAAGTTTGTAGGCTGAATAAAAAAGGACCTTAAAGTTTGTGGACTGAAGAAAAAGGCCCCTGTCTCATTTTTTATTTTCCTCCCATGTTTGAATTTATCTCCCGATTGACGTCAAACTTTAGGACTATGGTTAAAACTAATATTGAAGCTATAATACACCTCTCTTATTCGTGTCGAGGCTACTTAGACCCCTGAGTACATGGTTTTAAGTAACTCCAACATGAATAAAAGAGGTTTATTATAACTTTAATATCAGTTTTAACCTTAGTCTTGAAGTTTGATGCCAATCGGGAGAGAAATTCAAACATGGAAAGAAAAAGAAAAACGGGAAACGAGCTTTTTTTTCACCTCACAAACTTTAGAGTTTTTTCAGCCTACAAACTTTAGGGTTCAAAAAGTTAAAGTTGAAAACTAAGGGTTCAGAATGTAAATACCCCTAAAATTCGGGGTCCAAAATGCAAAAAACCCCCTTTCTTCTATCTTTCTTCTCAGTTGTCTTCTCCTGATTTTAGGTTATTATAAATCCCATTTTGGCTTCTAAGTCCTATCCACCTCCATCGTCCTCAAAACCGGCCTTCAAATCGATCGACTTTTGCTCGAAGTGATATGCTTCCATTTCCCCTTTTTTCTTTGTCAATTTCATATACGTCTTAATTTCGGCTATGTTCTTGAATTTTTGTGTTTTCCTTCAAGTCGGCCAAATGCTTCAAAGTTCTAAGTTTAAGTTTTTGAGCTGATTCCAAATTTCTTTCTAAGTTAGTTCGTGTATTTGAATTTATTAAACATTGAGTTTCAGGATGTGCCTACTGTTGGAGAAGATATTAAACATCGAGTTTCAGAATAGAGAAATGATAAATGTCTTGGACAAGACATTTGTTAAGTGTCTTCTAATGCTATAAAAGCTATATATTTGTAAATTAAATTGCAAAAAAATGACATGATTGACTTCTTCAACTATAATAATATATATAAATGTTATACAATCACATTTTTATCTATATTTTTTAAAATTTATGAACATGCGTCCAAAATATGCCCAACGGATGAGGTTCATTCGTTAGGGTGTCAATTTTAATTGTTGGCGTAACCAACACATTCAAAGCTTCTTATAATTGATAATTAATAGTATCTGTAAAAAAATTTGACGTTAAAAATGATAATAAATATTGATTTCATAAGAGAGAAGACATTTAAGCAGTGTCTTGGGGCAAGACATTTATTATCACCCGAAAGAATATTTGCAAGGCAACGTACTATTATTCTCTCAGTAACACATTAGAAAAACAATCTCCTAAAAATAGATATCACAAAGTGAAGCCCAATATAGATATTAATGGGAGGTTGAGGAAAATTCCTACTAAAACTTGGGCTTCAAAATAAACTGTTGTAAGAAAGGTTTCTTAGAAAGTCTCGAAGGTATATAAAAGCAACGCCGCTATTGTTGGGCCTAAGTGAGCCCATTACCCTTCTCGATCTTTTAAGTATAATCTTATTTTATTTTTTGCATTTAATTTTAAGCCATATAAAGGCACAATTATAAGCTACATAAAGTTTAATTGATTTTCATTGTTAAATTTAATTTACGACCACCTTTTCATTAATTAAATTGGGCCAAAAAAAAATCCAAAATCGAGAGTAAGCCCTCTTCTTTCCTAAGTAAAGTGCGATACGGTGTGTTTCGGTATGGTAAATACTAAATTGTGAAAGTTATGGTAGGGTAAATTGTGGAAGTTATGATATGTTACGGTACGGTGTGATAAATTGTGATAAAATTTATAGTAAGATGATTAGTGTGGTAGGTGAGGAAAGAGAAAAATAAAAAAAGAGAGAATTGAGAGTAATTAATATTACCTCTGTCCCAAATTGTTTGTCCATCTACCTAACTCCCTTGTCCCAAAATGTTCCATTTTATAATGTTCCATTTTATAATTTCAATGATTGTAATTCCTATTATACCCCTAATAAATACTCTTTTGTTTCTTTTTTATTTTTCTTCACATGAGAAAAGTAAGGGTAATTCTGGTACATTACACATTTTTCACCCAATTTCCCATGACCATTGGACTTTTAAATATAGTTGGATAGACAAACAATATGGGACGGAGGTAGTATGTCATATTTTCGAGTTATATCTTTTTCTTACTCATGTCAATATGGATTAATTAGCATTTAGCGGTCAAGTATTGATCAGTCATCATCAATAATGATGGACATTGATCAAACATTCAACCACAAAATATTTAAAACTAGAGGTGCAGATGTTGCAATTTATGATCCCCAAGGGACCCCCACATGGTAAAATCACTGTCACTACAAACGTGTGTGTATGCCTGGTGGCTTCCAAATTCATTAAATTTGATCTTCAGAAACATCCAGAAATTTTGTCATTCAAATGCAACTATATCTTTCACTGCAAAGGTATATATGGTCATCTCACTTCTTCATTAGGGCTTTTGCCCTTTTCTTTCTCTCTTGCCCTTAGTTTTTGTTGGACCATCATCAATGGGTTATCAATATGTCTTCACACTATTGAGTGGAAACCCTAAAATGTAGTACTCCCTTCTTCCTAGAGCTTGCAAAAATTCAGGTTGGTTGAGAAATTCATGTTTGGACCCGGTTTTATTTCGGGTAAGACCGGTTCGAATAATTGAATCGAAGCTAAATTCAGGTTCGGACAAAAAAATAAAGAAAACTTTTATGTCAGAATATTCAGTATCAAAATTCGGATGAAAAACCTATGTCCAGACCCAGTTTTTCTGGATTGGATAATTCAGATATTTCGGGTCAGACAAAATTTTGCCAGCTCTAATTCTTCCCACATTATAGGCCATTTTGGACGTCATGGGATATTGGGATGTTTTTGTAGCAATGCTAGACAGAGAATAGGTCATTGAGATTCTAAAATGACAAAAGCAGTCGCTATAAATCCCAATTAAACCATCTCATGTCACTATTTGGTATTCACCACCTATGAAGATGAATGAAAAAACAAGATAACAGTCATCATTAAAAAAAACAAATAAAAAACTGAAAGTGTCACTTTCTCTCTTGGCCCTAAAAGCCAGTAAGTTGTTTACTCTTAACAGCTTGCTGCTGAAATAGGCCCATATTCACATGTAAAAATATAACTCTTTCTGGCCTATTGAAGAGAGGAGAGAAGTAGTACTCTATCTACCTTTGGCTCCATTACATTAATATTTATCTTTTATAATTAATTATTTTTTAAAAATTTCAAATATCAATTTCTTAATAAACAGTCTGACCTCAGTGTGGTCCCACTAATATGGGATCTGAGGAGATCCAGATATAAGCAGTCTTCCCCCATACACAACAATATATGAAAAGGCTGATTTCGACAGACCTTAGCAACAAAAACTTTTTGAAAAGCGAGTAGAAACCTCATTTAAAAGCAAAAAGAAAGAGTAACATGGGAAGACGAGAGAGCTGGGAATAGAAGGGAAACAAGACGTTATATCAATTTCTTAATATATTAAGTGAAATATAACTTCATAGAAATATAATATTAATTATATTTTTTAGAAAATAAATTAATAAAAACAACAATCCAAATAGAATATATCGAGTGGTATTGGATCGATATATACCAACCTTTAAAATTTGACACCAATATGTATGACATTTATATTTAGTTGTTATTAATGTAATGAAATTGACCTAAAATAGTCATGTTTGAGTACATTACTAACCTCTAAATATCAATTTTAAAAATTGGTATATTACGATCTAATATCAGTAAAGGTTGTTATATTACGATCCGATAAATATTTCTTTAAAGAAAATGTAGGGAATAATGTGTTTTGGTTTGTGAGCTAGGTTTGAAGTGGATAGTTTGAAAATAACAATGAATGTTTCCCAAGGTTGCAAACATATGCATACATAGATGTTGGGTGTTATCTGAAGCTGTCCTTTTACATATCAACCTCCTGGGCCTCATCTGTTCTACTCAATGATATCCCCAATTAAAGTAACACTGTTTTCTCTGATTATGACTTCACATAGTCGCCTTAATCCTGTCGTTTTAATCCCATGGTCGTCTTAATATTGTCGTTTAAATGTTGCATGCATGTGTAATTATTGAGTTCCAGAACTGGATAAGATTCTTCTAGATGAAGCTTATGATGTGCATACATCCGTGATTAGGGTTACCGAAATGAACTTAGGTTTAGGGCATCGTTTGGTGTAAGATAGAGCTCTTTGGTGTAAAAAGACTTTTGGGATATTATGGTAATTAGTTATTTTGACCACGTACAGAAGTGTATGAAGAGGCTGATTTCAATGTATTAAAACTGATAATGCGATGTTAGATAAATTGATATGAGGATAATCAACATTAGTTTGACCAAATAAGACAATTAATACGATGTTTGAACCTAAAAAAAATTCTTTTTCAAAATAGCTTTTGGAATGAGCTCTTTGAAAATAAGTTTTTCTTAAGAAACTACCTAAGTTCATAAAAATTATAATAGTGTCATTATACCCTATTTGATACCCTATAGTTACGAATTATAATAAAAATAAAAGGTCTATATTTAGTATCTTATAATTGTAGGGAGGATGAAGTTCAATGTTTATTATGTTATATTTTTATAGAGAATTTGCTTAAGAATGATATATTTTAACATAAAATTTATTTTAAAATAATTTATGTTACCAACTTTAAAGCTAGTGAAACACTCATATTTTTTTAGTGGATAACTCATTCTTTATAGTTAACTTCAAAATTCTACAGAAATTCACTCTAGATTATTACATGGAGTTATAAAGCAGATAAATGATTATTTAATTGATTTTAAAAAGTTTTCCTACAATTCTTGTTGGTTTAAACTTGTACGGAGTAATAGAGACAAAGAATTCCTACCTTTTTGTTTGAAAGAACCCAACCTATCACATCTCGAAACTCATGGAGGGTTTCTTAAACTTTTTTTTAAAAAATTATTTTTTGCACTTTTCCAAGAAAATCATGGCTAATCATATAAGTTAACAGAAAACCATATTTGGACCATTGGTCCTTTCTCCAACCTCTCTTTTATCCACTTGTGTAGACCCATGGTTACAACATACCACTATGACTGTCATGAATCATTAATTGTCAAAGTTTCATCTCAACTTCCACATTATTGGTTTTTTTAATAATTGAAAGATTTAGGCACAATATTTTTCTTATTTTCTCTTTTTTACTCTAATTTAAATTCATACCAAATTTCAAACATTGAATTTTTATTGGATTCATCATTTAATTCATCTGCGTCCTAGTTTTCAACAACGATAAGTTGGTTAGAGACTACGACCCTGTTTGACAACCATATGGTTGTTGTTAGTTGTTAGCTTATAACTATTAGGTCATCGTTGTTTGGATTAACTATTTGACTTTAGTTGTTTGGGTTAGTTGATTGCAGTAAAAGTGTTTGGTAAAGTAGCTTTTTGTGAAAAGATACCTCAAAAAGTTCCATCAAATAGTTTTTTAAAACTAGTTTACTGGGTCCAAAATGCTAATATAAAAAGTTACTTACCAAACATATCAAACACCGCAAGTAACTTTTTAACACTGGTCAACAAGCTAACAGTATCCAAAAACCTAAAAGATATTCAAAAAGTTGGGCAGCCAAACACCTCCTACAACAAATTGAAGTTGCTCTTTCCTTTTAGCTTATTTTTTTTGTGAAAGAGTCAAAGAATAATACAATACAAACTAGTATCCAAACAACAAAAACAAAAATCAATTTTTTAAAAAAAAATTGAATAAGGTTAAAAATAAATGAGATACCATGATGATTTATAATGAACTGTCATGATCTTAACTGATACAAGGTAACTCCTCTCACCCTTTTTTTCCATTAATGGCACATCTCCCTTAATTTTCAGACCAACCCTCTTTCACTTTCACCCTCCCTCTCTCTAAAACCCTTTCTCTCTCTAGTGAAAAAAAATAAAAAACTCTTTCTTTTTTTTTTTTTTTTAAGTGGCACCAACACCAAGGAAGTCTATGAATGAAGCTGGGGAATCAGAAGGTGGCTGATTATCCAAATGGGTGTTGTCACCTTTTGCAGTAGATGGAGAAGGAGAAGGAGAAGGAGGAGGAGAGGGGAGAGAATAAGGGCCTGTTTGGGGAGGAGGGGAAGATGGTGGGGGAGGAAGAAGGTTGTTGTAGTAGTAGCAGTAGTAGTAGGATTGTTGTTGCTGCTGCTGTTGTTGTTGTTCAAGTGTCATTGGAATTGGCCTATCCAAACAACTGCTTCCACTGAACATGCTCACCATGCTATTCCTGTTTTGACCTGCCCAACATTTCAACCCACATTATTCCCACACTTCAATTATTATTATTATTCCAAATAAATTATATATACATGATTTGATCCAGAAATTTATTAACCCATAATGCAAAAAAATATGATACAAACTCATCCATCTTGGTTAGTTTTCAGTGTTACAATTCTTTTACTAAAAATGTTTGATCCCGTAAAGTCTCCACTTTATTCAATACCTATGTCGAAAAAAATCTCCTATACAGTCTACAATGTGTTGAAATATATAGAAAATATTATAATATAATATTGGATTGAATTGTTTTCAAATATGGAGACATGAAGGTTTCAACCAAATTAATAGCTTTGAAAAATTTTCTTCATTTATTTCATATCAAAGTATTTATATAAAACTCTCATAGCTACCTCCATTCGAATAAACTAATAGTAATATTAAGAAATTACCTTTTTTGAATCAATATTAGGAATCTATGAACATGTATGTCCAAAGGAAATAGCATGGTGATGTAATAATACTCACCCGTGTCAATTTCTCTTTTCTAATTAATTAATTAATTTTAATTTAGGTGAAAATCAACAAAATATATATTCTAAATATATACAAATATAAATATTGTAAAAATTATTAAGAAAGATGGAGAGATGTAATAACACTGACCAGAATAGAAATCCAAGGAGGCCTGTTGAGGAAAGAAACCAGGAGGGTGGACAAAGGGAGGGTAATTAAGAGAACAATGGAGGGCATTATTGTAAATTCCTCCTCCTCCATGGGAGAGATTACTTGGTTGTGGTTGTTCATCCTCCATTGATGAAGAAGAAGAAGATGACATCCTTGTATGATTATTATGATTAGGAATATTAGTAGGGAAGAGATGAATATTTCTCCTCCTCTTATAAGCAGTAGACTGCTCCCTATACTTCCTAGCCATAATAACATGCCAATGATTCTTTACAGCATTGTCAGTTCTACCAGGGAAAAGCCTTGCTATCATTGCCCATTTGTTTCCATACACTCTATGTGCTTGCATTAGCCTCTCTTCCTCTTCTTCTGTGAATGCTCTCCTGTTTATTCTTGGGTCCAATTGGTTGAACCACCTCAATCTACAACTCTTCCCTACACCAATATAATCAACATTATATATATTATTCATTCCAACTTTAATTAATCAACTTCATTTTAGCTACCTAGCTAGACTCCAACATTGGTATCACACAAAGGGCCTATAAAATTCAGCGGTAAGTTACTAAATGTACATATTAATCAAAAGTTACCTAAACTCGCCAAACTTACACCTTACCAAATCTTACTTTTCCCTAAATAAAATATTTATTTAAAAGTGATGTTCTTCCCAATACTTACCCAAACAATAGTCCACCATGGAGGTAAGAATCATACTTTTGAAAAGGGAAAATGTAAATAACACTCATTGATTTAAAGAATTAGAATGCGTTTGATAGTTTCTCGGGAAAGAGTTTCCCAGGAAAAACTTTCCCGTGAAAAAACTGTTTATTCACACTCTTTTTTCCTGAGAAAGTCTTTCCCATACCTCCATTGAGAAACTGTTTATTGAGATTATAAAGGAAATAATGGGTGACATATTAAAACTTTCTTGTATATTATGAAGAATCAAACATGGGAAAGTTTATTAACTTGAAAAAAGTTAATCAACTTTCCCGAAAAAATTTCTGAGCTCCATTAGTTTTAGGATGGGGAACTCAATATCAATTAAGTGATCATATATGATAAAAGGTCATTTCTTTATATAATAAAAGGTCACATCTTTTCCTAGATGGAGAAAGTTATTGAAATCCCATTGTACTAGATTATTCAAATCCCTTGAAAGATCGTGGCTTTATGCCTTTTTAAAGCATGTATGTGATCTAGGTTACATTACATATGGCACAAAATATATTAAAGCTGGATGGAGGATTTTTTTTATAAAAAAAAAAGGGAAAAGAGGGGTAATTAGTACTGATTAGGGAGGGGTTAATTAATTTAATTACCTGATCTACCTTCCAATTTCTCAGCAATGAGATTCCAATTCTGAGGCCCATAAATTGCAACAAGTTCTTTAAGCTTAGCATCTTCAGCAGGTCTCCAATGTCCTCTTGCACACACCTTGTTTTGATCCAACTTTGACCCATTTTCACCCCCAAAATTTTCATCTTTATTACCACCACTACTACTTTCACCACCATAACTTGCAATTGCATTGAGATCCATGGTAAACCCTTCATTTTTGTGTCTAAATTCACACTCTTTTTTCCCCTCTCTTTGATCTCCACCATTGATCTGGGTCTCCCCAGGGAGCATGAAGCTACCCATCAATGGAAACCCTCTGTTTTGAGAGCTGGGAAGTGACCCAACAAAGAAGGTGGGTTTGTTTATCAGAGAGAGAGAAGCCATGTCTGGGAAGTTAGCAGTCATGGAAGCAGTGGCAGCCATTGATGATGAGCATGAGCAAGAAGAAGAAGAAGAAGTTGTTGTTGCTGTTGTTGTTGTTGTTGTTGTTGTTGTTGTTGTTGTTGTTGTTGTGGTAGTGTTGGTGTCTAAAGTTGGCCATGCCTTCATTTGAATTGGGGGTTTTTGGGTGCTTGAAACTGTTAGAAAGTCATCTGGTTTGATTGACAAGGTTTGAAAGAGGGGGGAGAGAAAAGTGGAGGAAGTTAGGAATTGAAGTGAGAATTCATCAGTGTGTGTAGTAAGACACTTGGGAAAATGGCAAAAGTGTTTCTAACAGAAATTTCTCACTCTCACTCTCTCTCTATTGTAGAGAGTTAAATAGGGAGTGATGGATGGATGCAAGTTGTTAAACAAAATGCCCATCTGGCTGTCCTTTAATGGAACTCCTAACTATTTCTTTTTTCATTATTATTATTAGGATAAATTTTAAATATTGTAAAAGGGTCCATACATGATACAACAAATGGTAATTACAGTTAAAAAATAACCTGCCAATGATTTAGCTATTATTTATTGATTCCTTGTTAGATAAGTAAATAAATTCTGTAAAACTAGGTTGTATAGGTTTGGATAAAAAGATAATTAAAAAGTTGAGGGTGTAATTGTTATTTTCTAGAAAAAATTATCTTATAAAAAAAAACATTTTCCTAACTCCAGCCGTGAGGAAAAGTTTATTAAATTTGAGACTGATATGATTAGCACATAATAAAAAAAATTTCATTCACCAAGTATAATCAAGTATGAAAAATTATGTCAATTTCAGAAATTAAAATTGGCTAACTTCTTCAGAAAAATTCTTCAACCCAACGCACCGCACCATAAATATTAAAAAATATGAAAAAAAAATATAAATTTGAATTGAGGTCGATAGAAAGATAATAACCCTTTTAAAAACATATACTTTCAACTGAACTAAATATTAAAAGTAAAAAAAGGAAACTTAAATCATCATCTAATAACATAATAAGGAGTAATTTTTATTATTTTTTAAAAAAGAGAAACCAATGTTATAAATTCATGTACCTAAGTTGAGCTACTTGATAACAGAAAAAAAAAAAAAAAGAGAGAGATGTGAAATGAAGAATTAGGAATAATAAAGTTGAGTTTGAGGTTGGAGGTGGTCAAACGTTGTGTATGGACTGGATGGCATTGCATTGATGAACAACCTCAGGAAAGAAAGTGAGGAATAAGATGCATAGAAATCTAGTTTAGATTAGGTCTGACTATTGGCAAAATTGGTGCTAACTGCTTAACACACTACACGTGTGCCTTGCTTGCTTTCGGGGGTATTGTCCAACCAAAAACTACACCTACATCTTCTTCTTCATCAACTTTTATTATTCTAAGCCCCTTCAATGGATTTCTTCTTTTTTTTTAAAAAAAAAATAAACTAAAGCTTATATTCGCGTAATGTTCCTTATTTAAGGGAAAATTGAATGGGTCCACCAGTCTATAGAGATGGGAGAACTAGACATGCATGTCTATTACTGTACCCCAATGCAACAAATACCAGTCATTGGTCATACATCAGGCCCTGTTCTTTGGATTGATAACTCTTTTCAATTCAATCCAATCCAAATCGTACACAATTTCCCAAAAAAACATCATAGCTTATCAAATCCAATCAATCCAAACCTCATTTTATCAAATCCAAAAAACAGAGATTCTTAATGTGCATATTGACATGTTTATGATCAAAACAATAACCATTTTTTAAGGGAAATATATTTGAACGACCTGTTTATAAAAACAATAACAATAACAACTTTTCCCCCATATTACTCGTTCTTTTCGTTTCTAAAAATTGGGTTTCTACTCGATTTTTAAAAAGTTTTTGTGGTTTGAGTTTGCCGGACTCAGCCTCTTCATACATTTTTGTGTATGGGGAAAGATTGCCTACATCTGAACCTCCTCAGACCCCACATTAGTGGGACCATACAGGGTCAGACTGTTGTATATTTGAATGATATGTTTATGATAAAAAAAATGATTTTAAATATTTTAATTGTTCTATGAGCACCTTCGCATCTCGTGCTTATATCATGGTCCTGGGATTCCATTAATTATATGTTTCATTTCATATTTGTTTGGCTTGGATTTTTAGTGGACTGAACACCTTTTACTTATGCTATTTGGGCTAACTATATGAGATGGAACTTGTAAGCCCTCATTAAGAGAGCCAAGATTTATCTTCCTTCATGTGTCTGTCTGTATTAATTAAAAAAAATGTGTTGGCAATATAATTAATTTAGTTATAATTTTATATTGATAAAGAAGCGGGGTGGAGCAAGAGGAAAGAGAAAAAAATGTAATTGAAAAAATGTGTGAGAAGTTCACCATTTAACTCATCTCATGAGTAGACTCGTGAGACTCAACATCCGCCTCGCGAATTTGCTCACATTCTTACTACTGGAATAATTAACATGTACAACCTCACTCCACACTCACTCTATGTCATGTCAATATTGAGCTAGCCAAATTTTAAATCACTGTTGGAGATAGTCTAAGTCATGCTCACCTACATCTTATGTTGAATTTTATATAATCATATATGCAATTCCGTTTAATAAAGGTATAGTAGTCACGTTAGTCATTAGTCTCATATTCAAAGTTTCACCATATTCACGCCTGGAAATTATGTCATTGATGGAATCATGGAATTGTCTGTTATATGAAATTTGATATCTTTTAGAGCGTGTTTAATAGAGGGAGAAATGATTTATAAGAAAATGGTTTTTCAAAGACAATAACTTTTTATCTAAAATTTGTCCTTGTTTGATAGGGGAAAAAACCAGTTTTCAAGAATATGATAATATATGGATATATTATTATCAAGTTTTTTTGAGAATCAATTTTGCTTTGCTTGCTCTCTCTTTGTCTTTCTTTCTCTCGATCCTCTCAAGCTCCAGTAACAAATCTAACTTTTCCGATCAAGGGTAACCAATGCATTCTTATACTCATAGGGTAAACGTATCATTCATAATTTTATCCAAAACTATATCTTCTTCGAAATGTTTCCTCGTGACAAAAGGGAAATCAATTTCCCCCCGTAAAGGTAAAATAATTTCCTTTTAAATTTTCTGTTCTCAATTTACCAAGCACTAAAAAGTTTGAAAAATAATATCTTAGAAATTAAAATGTGTTCTCTCTGTCAAAGACACGACCCACTCTCACTCCTTATTGTTTACCTGTCGATCATAATTACTTTTAAAATAAAGATCCAATAAATTTATGTACAATTCTATTTTAAGCCCTAAATATTTGCATTGATTTGTAAATAGTTGGATGGCTAACCATTTTCACTAAAGAGGACGTTGAGACATAATTCTTCTGCCAACATTAGTTGCCTTCAATCAGTCATTTAACTCTACTACCCTCTAGTTTTGACATAGGGGAATTGGGAAACTTGAGGAAGACCCTTCAACCAAACTTTAGATATTTTACATAAATTTTATTGGAATAGGTATCTTGCATTGTGGTAGTGTTCACAAAGATAAAATTGTTTGTGTATTAGTTCTCTTTAGGGTCATCAAAAAACTGTATGATCCGAATATAGGTTCAATCTGACTTGGAAAAGAAGAGTATGGTTATTGTTTTTTGTCTGAAACTTAATTTCAATTTATTTGACCGGAAATTTGGACATAATAGTTTTCATTTTCCTATTGACTGAACCGGATATTGACCTGAATCCAGAATATAGGTTTGTCCGAATTGTACGACCCTGAAAATAACTAGGAAAATTAGGTATTGAATATTAACTTTTCGTCGTATGATTCATCCGGATCCGAAATGATTCAAACTCAAATTTTTTATGGCCCTAATTCTCTTGACATTCACATACCTGAAATTAGCATTTTTTTTATAATGATAGGCCGACGAAAAGCCAAAGAATACAACAATAAAAGTACAACTTCACAACAACGCAAAACAACCAAAAAAAAACACCAAAACCAAATTAAAAAAAAAAGCTAACAAACAAGTTCTTTTTCAATTATTGAAATTGACATTAAAAGTTGTGATTAGTAAGGATGTTAGATGGGGCGACAAGGATTTACCAAAATGGTTAAGAGGGTTATAATTAAGTACAAGTTAGTTTAATCATCTTTCAATTAGATATCCTCCCTTTTTTCAACATCCCCACCTGTTTCTCCTTCATCTCCTTTTTGGGGTTAATTAACAACTAACCAAGTGATTATATTTGTAGCTTTACTTAGTAATCTCTCATTAAAGAAGGAGTGATTACATTCCCAAAAAACATAGATTCCCTTGAACATGAAAACCTAAGATATTGAGTCTTAATAATTGGGACAGGATAACTAAACATCAAATATGTACTTTAGTTTGGAGATTTAAGACTATTAATTAACTCTAACAACCCTAATTAGTTGAATGCTTGTCCTAACTAACCAAATAGGCCTTACCCAAAATAGAAAAAGGGAAAAGGAGGGAAAAAGCTAGATTGTGAATACTCGGACAAAAGGCTTAGACTCCTTGGAAGTCAAGGTTGTTAGAATATGAATCTTAACTCGGATTTATAGAGTAGTTAGGATCGGAATTAACCCAGGTAGGATCATGGATTGAAATGTAGATAGTAAAATTGCATCAATAATTTTGGAACATAAAATCGTAGAATCGTAGATCAGGATCGAGATTTTAATAACTATGTTTGGAGTGAGTTGGAACAATTAATATAATTATTTTCTGAAAGTATAAGTTCAATTTTAGATCTTTGACATTACTATGATTTATATAAATTATACATTTGCAATTAAATTATCTCATCCATGTTAAACCAAACAAGTGATAACATTTTTTGGTATTATTTCTATTTTTTTTTTGCCTAAATTGTTAGAAAATAAATTAAAGGGATATCATATTTACTAAACGACCAATAACTGATTGGTTAAGAGAAGGGAATGTATGCATGTCAACATGTCTTCACATTAGCTTCTTTATGTTTTTTTTTTTCTCCTATGAGTAAAGTTATGTTGTCACATCATTTAAACTATTAGAATACATGTTATACTATATGCATGTGTTACATAATATGTTATTCTCTATGAGAAAATACTGTTCATAGGTTATACACCTTTTTTATTTTGATGGCATCCATAAGTTATAAGCCAACAAATACTTGTATTGATATATAGTATGCATAGCTTAGCTAATGAGGTGTTACAATTACATTTTAATGTTCATATGTTCCATGCTATCATTACAATTAATTTGCATGAGTTCTTAACTTAAAAATACCAAAAATTATAATCGAATCATAATGCTAGAATTCATTTGGTCATCAATATCAATGTGACTTTAATACTAGTATATAAGGCTGTCAAAATATTGTTCGACTCGAAAATTCGATTTAGTCCGATCCAAAAATACTGGGTATGATCATATATTTTTTGCCAAATTTGAGTTCAATCGATTTAACTGTAAATTAATATTTTTCATTTTTCTATTGTTCAAACTTAATATTATCACGAATTTAAATTTGTTCAAATTGTTTAATTCAAAAAATACCCGAAAAATCAATCAAATATTAACATTTCATTTGATAACTGACTCATCCAGACCCGAAGTGAACTAAATTCAATTGTTTGACAACTCTTATACATGGGAAACTAAGGAAATATGATTCATACGAACCTTCCACTTCCACATAAGGAAATAGGAAAAGAGAGGAAAAAGGGAAAGTGGGGTAAGAAGTAAGAATAGTAAAAAATGATATATAGGCACAGTAAGAATTGCACGTGCACTGCATGCCTTTACACAACTTGCTTACTTTAACTTATTCCCTTTTATTACTGTTTAAAATGTTTTAATGTATGTAATCTATACTTTCCTATTGTTAAAATTAATAAAAAATTATATATATATATATATTACTATATTCTCTTTTAATTTTATGTAAAATATTAATCGAGAAATTGTTAATTATAAAAATAGTGAAAAATCATTATAATTTGATAAATAACATATACTCCCTGCATTTTTTTATAATATTTGTTGCTATGATAGATGTACAGTTAAAATATATATAAAAATCCATAAAAATAGTATAAATTTCTTAGTATATGTAATAATTTATCTTATGAAGTTATTACAATTAGGCCATGTTCTTTTCTGCGGTATTTTGTGGTATGGTGTAGTGTGGTGTGGTGGAATTGTGGTAGGTTATTGGTATATGGGGTAGGTGAGGAGATAAAATGTAAAAATTAAAGTAGAGTAGAAAAGTGAGGAGAGAGAAAAGTAATGATTTGTAATAAAGTGTGGTGAGTTGTGACAAACTGCGGTATGCTGTAGTACCGCAATTTGCCAACCGCAAAAAAGAACAGGGCCTTAGATTCATTGTGTAGAACACTTTTATGAAAATATAATATTACAATTTTTTAATAAAATGCTATATATCAAAAAATTTATAACAAAGATAGTGTATTTGACACGGAAAAAATATCATAGTGAAAATATTATGGAATATTGGAGTATACAATGAAACAAAAAAAAAAAGGCAGAATTAGGAAATGGAAGTTGGAAGCTTTAACGATGGAAAGAAAAATAAAGTATGGGAGAATGAGAGAGGGCCCCCTTGCTTGGGTTGGCGTTGGGCTTTATTCTGCCATGTTTGGTTGTATGTCTGCAAATTTGGTCGCTTAAACATCCTCCAATGAATCTGAATCTAAATCTGATTAATCAAATTCTTCTCTCTTTTTCTTCTTCTGATATTCAGATCATGACTGGTTATGATGAGTCCAATCAAACATATCAGTAATATTGATCGAGTTTGTAATAAAGCTTCAATTGCAGAACTATGATAAGATAACACTTGCCCATCAATATTATTCACCAATCCAATCCATTGCCAAATATTCACCTATATCACAATCACCCTATATTTCCTTTTCTAGAATATATGTATAGGATCATCATCTAATAACTTCGTCTATCATACTTGTTATTTTACAATTCTAATGACATATTAATAGTTACTTTGCCCGATTGCTCTTATTGATTCTTATTTTTCAGTCTCTGTTCTTTTGAAAGAGACACCTATTATGGGACTGGAGGTAGTATTATTAATTTGTTGTGAATTTTTTGTGGAAACTTTTTAGTTAATTAATTATATACATTGTTTGAAGGCGACATTAGAAGTGTTGTCTGATAAGTGGATTTCACTTAAATTTAAAGGTAAGGTGTATCGCGTAATGTCCAGACCGTCAAGGTTGCATGGTTCAAACTTTAGAGTGTTGGGCTATAAAGAAGGTGCATTGTCAAATATTAAATATGGCTGAAATGAGAATCGTCTGATAGATTTGTGGATTCACCAAGTTAGAAGATTTAGGAATGATGTCAGTCGTGGTAAGTAAGGGGTGACCTTTAATGAGGATAAGATACGTTAAAGTAGACTGAAATGGTTTGATCATGTGTACAGGATGAGTGTGAATGCTCTTGTTCAGAAATATGAAAATATTATATTTCCGTCGCCTCATCGTGTGCGTCATATGCCTAGGAAGTCAATGAAGGAGGGTATTAGAGCTGATTTGAAACATGTACGCTTAGGGAAGGATATGACATTTGAAAGGGATGTTTGGCAGGCCAGTATTAAGGTAGTCAACTGAGAAGGTGTCAGGTTGCTGGCAGAACGCCTTGTTTTGTGTTTTTTATGGGTTCCTAGTGTTTGTCATATGTATGTATTTATCAGGTGAGTTTGAAGCTTTAGCTGAACTATTCATTCGAAACTAATGCATATAGTTTTTCCTTCTCTTAACTTTTCTTGTTCCTTTGGTACACAATCATTTTTATTTTTCTTTTCTGTTACCTAAAGTGTCGCATTTTGGGTCTTGCTCCTGATTGCCAAACTTTTTTTTCTTTTCTTTCTTAAACTTCTTTAATCTGCTAGAATGACCCTATGCCTCATACCTCGCATCAACAAAACTATACCAACATGTTGTTTATTACTCTTACACATTGTTTCCAAAACTTATTATAAAATTTGTAAAGGGAGCAAGATTATTCAACTGTCATTTTCCATAATTTTTAACCTTTAATATTTAGCAACCCTAGCAGTCAGAGATATATACAGTGAAGTAAATAACTAGAAAACCTCCAATGATAGATGTCATTTAATGGTATGTGCCAGAAAAAAAAAAAGGGTAGTAGATAGAAACAATAACTCTATTCTATGCTAGGAAGAGTGAACAGTTTTAGTCAAAAATGTTTTCAAAGGCTGTACTATAATGGCAAGTAACACCAGCACAGGACAACATCAGACATTTTTTCATTGCCAAGGGTTAATATGAAGATGGAAAGTTGTTCCCAATATTCAACACTTGGGAATGGCCTTGTATTCATGATTAATTATTAGGTAATCTTTAGAGTATTTGGTACGGTAATTCCAATAATTGTAAATAATTTTGATATTTTTTATTCCTAAACTTTGCTCCTGTATTTTTTATATATTAAAAAAATAAAATTTACTAACAATAATGTGAAGTTTAAAATTGCATCAATATAATTCGATTTTTTAACCCATTGCATTATAGTAGTACGTTCATGCGGTGTTAGAAATTGTAAGGTTGACCTTTTAATCCTTCTGCACTCGAGTTATTGTTGTTATATGTATTAGTAAAAACAACATAAAAAAATGTTTCACCATATCATTGATTGCCAAGATATCCATTCGTTCTCTCTTCATTGATCTCTCTCTCACACACACGCACTTAGAATACTAGTACTATAAAATAAAGTGGAAGCCAAATTAAATAACGGAATCCTAAAAAATAGGACCTTTAAAATTAATTTCTTAGAATAACTATAAAATAAAT
Organism: Portulaca oleracea; assembly: GCA_029582165.1. Lineage (NCBI taxonomy): Eukaryota > Viridiplantae > Streptophyta > Magnoliopsida > Caryophyllales > Portulacaceae > Portulaca > Portulaca oleracea. The sequence goes on from CM055888.1 coordinate 1,273,786, forward strand.
TCAATGTCTTTAGGTTCAAATAATCTCAATTTAGTCATGAGATGAAGAATATCATATTCAATTTGGTTGGCTATGGCAGTACACGTAGTATAACTCTGTTAATTATACATTATTCTACCCGGTACCATTATACTAAAGTTTTATTCTTTATAAGGGCTAACTATGTACAACATTTTTTTTAATATCTAGCCATATCAATTATACCTTTTCTACGTAAATATACCTAAATTTTCTATTGTTAAAACATTTCATTATCTACTTCTAAGTAAACTTACTGAAAATATTAAAACTTATCTAAGCTTCCTTATCCAACTTGCAAATACCTATAAAAAGACCTTTCAATGTAAAACATAAACTCTATATAAACCATAAACTCTAACTCTGACCTAAACCCTAAATCATAAATCCAAAACCCTAAAAAATTACTTTCAAATTTAAGTTATTTTATATAATATTTAAAAATTAAATAAGAAGGAAAATAATTGTATAATACTACCTCTGTCCCAAATTATTTGTCTTTTTACCTAACTTCTTTGTTCCAAAATATTTGTCTCATTTATAATCCTAATAACAATAATTCATTTTCTACTCCTAATTAATAAATTCACTTATGACTTTTTATAATTCCAACAACTATTATCTTCAATTAAAAAAGGAATAATTTGGATACTTTTTACTTCAATTTCTAATATGCATTAGTCTTCTAAAATTAGGTGATGAACAAATATAATGAGACGGAATTAGTACTTCATACTAATGTTTTTTTAAAAAGAAAAATAAAATGAAAAGAATCGAGTGAAGTGGAGACATTTTGATGATGTCATGGGGGATAGATGCACATTGGGAAGGAGCAAACTACTTGTCATTTAATGCAACTTTATCCCTTAATTCACCCTTCGTCTTTTTTATTATTAGGGAGTACTTCCTCTTCGTTTTAACTTTTAAGTGTCTCCTACATGTTCATGTAAAAGATTAACAATTACTACTTGTATTTTAATTTGTATATTAATTTACTATACAAAAATTAATGGAATTAAATTTATTGTTAAAATTATTGTTAAAAAATTAAATATTTTTGATATTTTTTGTTAAATTATTATGTAAAAAAATATTAATTAAAAATAAATTTAAAAAATAAGAAAATTAATTAAAAAAAGAAGGGAATATTACTATCGTAGAAGACTAATTGTGTCTCATATTAAGTATCTGCATCAATATCATTTTCTAATTAAAATTTTTATAATATTATATTTTTATAATAATATTTTATATTATGATAGTATTTTGTATATTAAAATATATATATAAATTGAACAATTAATAATTATTTATTAATGTTTAACTGGTATATAAATTAATCTCACAATTAAATATAAAATGTGGAGAATACAAACAAAACATGGTAAATAACCAAATCATAATTTAGTATAAATGTCAAATAATTAAATAAACCTTAAGAAATTCATGTCTGGACCCGGTTTTATTTCGGGTCGAACAATTTAGGCAAAGCTAAAATCGGGTTCGGACAATATAAAAAAGAGAAATTTAATGTTCGAATATTCGGTTAATTAGAACAATATCAAAATTAGGACGAAAAATCTATGTTCAAAACCCAGTTTTTTCCGGGTCAAACAATTCGGGTCGGATAAATGTTTGCCAGCTCTAAATCAAACCATTTAGTTTGCTGTAACTTTCCCTGTCTGTCTTCCTAGGCTGCTAGTCTAGTGCTTGTGGAAATGGCAGTAGCTTGGCTTTCTTTATGTGAAGGATTACAGGACATATGATATCAGGTTTTGTTAACAATTTTTAAATAAAATTTCAATAGCACATGCAATTTTACAATTAATTTTAAATATAAGCTATGTTTGACAATAAATTGTTGGTTGGCTGCTTACATTGATGGATTGCTATTAGTTATTTGGATTGACTGTTTTTATTAGCTGTTTAAATTAGTTGTTCTAAAAAATTATGGTTAGTAAAGTTAAATGTTTTTTAAAAAATAATTATTGAAATTTTATTTATATCCTTTATCACCAATTTTAAAATAATATACCAATTAATTTTATGATGATATGTATAAATTTTGGATTAAATGATAATTTCTTCAAATTAACACTTCCAATAAGTTGCTCATGTCAATTTATTAAATCCAATCAGCCAATTAAATCATTTGACTTGATCAAATCGTGTGAGAATCATTTTTTCCAATAAATTATTCACTTGGCTTTTGGACAATAAAGTGAAGCATGGTCCCTTAGTTTTATCATCATTTTTTCCAAGTATATATCATCATTACCAAACACCTATTTAACTTAATACTTGAATTACATTTACATGAAAAAGATAGGAAAAAGATATCATGTAATTATATGCCGTGATATTTGCATGAAGTCCTTTTCAACAGAGATCTTCCTTAGTTTTATCATCATTGCCATGATATTTTCACCTCCACAACAATTAATCTATTTTTAGCAAATGCATGCGATGCATGATGCGATTGACATGCCACAAGTCCACAACACTAAAACTTTGTAAACTAAAAAATATAAATAAAATTCCATCAAACAGAAACGGTAGCACAAAGAATATAAATGAAGTTCCATCAAACAAAAACCGTAGCATAGATAAAAATCCATCCGACCTAAATATCCAAATTTATCTGACCCGAATTAAATTAAGTTTGATCATCATATATTTGCCAAGGAAACCATAATACTATATTACGGAAATATACAAGAAAATTTGTTATGAACAGTAGTATATTTCATAACTTTCACACTTCCACTTCCGACTTTAGATTTATATGTTTAGGATAATATTTTTCCTAACAATCAAATGACAGTATTTTATATAATATAATTGTAGCCCACCAAACGACTTATATTCGATTGGGATTGTCCTAATCCTGGTTAGATTAAGCTCAATTGCGATGACTTAATTAATCAGCATGGAGCAACAACTGGGTTCATCGATATTCCTGACTATTTTGGTGGACTCCTCTGAGCAGGAGCTTTCAAACTTCAATTGGAGCCTATACTCCACTGCGGAAGCCCTGACTCTCAAAGTCCGCATCCAACAAGTTCTTCAAACAAGTTTCAAGAAGGTCTAAGTTGAAATTGACAACCTGATCTTAATTAAGGCAATTAAAGGTGTTTTCAAAGTACCGTGGAAGATTGATATAGCTATCAAACATATCAAGATGTACTTACAAATGTTTGAAGAAGTTTCGGTTAAACATATCTTAAGGGAAGTTAATATGGCAACAGATTGGGTAACTAACAAAGGACACTCCACCCAAAGCTTAGATGATTGGAGTTGTAGCCCTTCGCTTGTTTTTTTTTTTTTTAAATTTGTTTCATAATAATTTAGGAAGACGTCTTCGAGGAGGCTCTCCTAAGTTCCATAGTATTCCTCCTTTACCCAGTCTCAAAAAAATATAATAATAATTGTATATATATGTTGAGAAGTTAATGGTCAAAATTTTTAAAGTTTAACTGAACATAATTTTCAAAATGACAAATAACATGAAACAGGGAAACACAGAATATTTTATTTTCAGTAAAAAATCTCAATACTAGCTAGTTAGTACACTCATTCACTCACTTGGATCACAAATCACCAAAGGTTGTTACCTATCTCTAACTCAAGATGATAGTTTGGCAAGTAATCTAAATGGGGGAGATTAATTAAAAAAGAAACCTAAAACACATAATAAAGTTAGTTAGTTAGTTAGTTGCAGGAAACATGTACCAATGCACTACTAGTTGTTCATCAATTTAATTAGTTCATCAACTTATCATGAAATTTATTAATTAGTTAGCTTTTTAATTAAGTTGGTGAATGTTGATGAAAGGCATGAGACTAATTACCTTATTTTTGGGATTTAGTTATGATCCTTGCATATGTTGCTAACTATATTAAAAAATTGAATTATGTACTTAATGACAATTTTAATTTGGTATAAGGTGAGGAGGTAGGTAATCAACACATATATTATTAATATTGAAATGATATTTTATTTTTTGAGAGTAACTTCTAACCAGTAAATAGTTTTCCCAATTATTTGGCTAACTAGCTTCAATGTCTTATGGGATTTGCCTAAATTGAATGAACTTCAACGCACATATAAGTCTTTCAAGAATTTCATATAATTCCCAGGTTTCCAACCCACCCAATGAACTTTGTACAAGAAATATGTATGTATCCAAAGAGCTTATATACATACCACTTAACCAAAAGTGAGAAAACAATTGGAGGTAATTACTTCAATTATTTGATATATTATAGTCATTTTGAATATTTAAATTATAAAATATGCGTCAGAATATAAAATTATTATTGGGACTTCAATCATTAACTTAAGTTTTTGATAGAAATAAGTCCATATGGTACCAGAGTCAGAGGTCTCAGGTTCGAATCTCAGCAGTCTCATATTGATTTGCACATGGTGATGGGTTCCTTTGGAACATCCACATTTCAAGTCCAAATGGCATTTGGCTGAGGGATGTGTTAGAGTATAAACCATAGTTGACCTTCAACCATTAACTTTAGTTTTGGCCGAGATGGTTCCACAATTTGCATATAAATCTTTTTTATCAAAGAACTTATCATAAAGATATTGTAATTACGTTTATGACATATATTGATAACTGTTGATATAATTGTTAAAAATACAACTTGAAATAATAATTAAATAATGATAATATTTGATTTTTTTTAAAGAGATTGTTGGTTAATAATGATGATAAGTTATAAATAATAACCATATAAAATTTTGTATACTATATACAAATACTAAGTTGAATAATTTGGATGTATGTTTTCTCCTAGAGTCCTAAGGGAAATTTTCCTTAGGAAAATGTAAGAAATAGTAGTCCCACCAAAAAAAATTTCCCAAGGTCGATCTACATCTCAACGCAGGGAAAATAAGTTTACCCAAGAAAATTGACTATTTCCCAGGGGTTTTTGACTAACCAAACGTATCCTAAATTAAAATGGCATATATATCATATTACAAAATGCATGATGGAAACTTTGAAATTCCTACATCATGAATTTTGTTGTGATTTGGTTATCTGGTGTACAATATGAATTGAAGGAACATGCTTTTGGGATGAACAATATTTCCCCATAAAACACCCCAAAATGCAAAATCAGCAAATCTTTACCAAATCAAACACAAAAGAGGAGGTCAAAGTTGCATGAAGGGGAAATAAAGAAACAATGAGAATTATAATTTTTTTTTTGAAAAATAGATATTGTGATGTATTTTTATCTTAATGTTAAATTCACACACAATATATACTTTTTTCTATATATTTACGTTATCCTGCTTTTATTTTCATTTAAATATATACATGTTGAATCGTTCCAACAAAAAAAAACGTCAAACATGATACAATTTCGATATTGCTTAATTTTGACTGGCTCCAAATTCAACCTTAGACTTAAATTTTGTCTAACAGAAATAAGTGATATATATATATATATATATATGTATATATATATTATGAAACCAATAAATGGTCCACCATACATAAAGTGAGGGAGTGCATGGGAGGTTATCTGACCATAAGATTCTGTTTTGAATGTGCTCCCTAAGGAGGCATAAGGCAAGCAATCAACAACCCTTCAACCTCAATGCCTCTCATTTTCACTGAAATACAACAAACTAAATTGAGGGAATTAATTGGGTAAGCTAAAGTTTATAAGTGTGGGGGCTAATAAAAAAATAAAGTCTAAAAGTCCCATCATCCATGTTGTACATTTGACACACACACATAAACATGAAATGACAAAGGGGGGTTTCCTTGCCAACAAACATATGTGTAGGGTGGGGTGTGTGATGTGCTCATCAAACCTTGGCATATGAAAACTAATCAGTTACTCTTGTCTGTGGACAACCAAATCCATGACAAATCAACAACAATAACAACAAACCATTGCACAAATTATGAGCCTTTTGAGCCATGTATGCTTGCTAGTTTTGAATTCCTCCATATGTGCATTCCATGTGAAAGTGTGGAAGTGGATCACTTGTACACTTAATTCTAACTACATTTGTCTATACATTGGACACCTTGCCAAGAGAAGGGACCATACTTGAGCATGGTCACCCCTTATGTCATCCCTTTATCATGTTTCATACTTTGGTCTTTCTACGTTTATCATAATTTTTGGTTTGTCCATACTTTTGTGGACAGTTATGTTTGTAGAGATAGGATTGTTTATATCTGGATGTCTATGTTAATCCTGTATGAAAGTGGAACGCATGTTGTTTGTCCTTTGCAGCATCTATTTCAACCAGTTGTATTTAACACGGCACGTATGAAAATTATGATTAATGTATAGTTCTAATGCAAGTGTCATATACTAGAGAAAACTCTTTGTTTATCACAAAAAAAACCCTAAACTTCATAGACTAAAGAACAATGGGTGTTTGGCTACCCAGCTTTTTGGGTAGCTTTTAGCTTTTTGGATAGCTTTTAGCTTTTTGACCAAGGTGATAAGGTTACTTTAGGTGTTTGGTAAGTAACTTTTTATATTGCATTTTGGATCCAATAAGTTAGTTTTCAAAAAGCTAGTTGCTGAAAATTTTTGATGTATCTTTTCACAAAAAACTACTTTGCCAAACACTTTTTCTACAATCAGCTACCCCAAACTGTTAAAGTCAAACAACTAATCCAAATAGTCATCAGCTAACAGCTAATAGCTGTAAACTAACAACTAAAAGTTACCAGCTAATTGCCAAACATGGCCAATATGTAAGAACAACTTCTAATGTGGATTTTGCTTTTTGTGTGATATGAAGGGAGAGGTTCAAATTTAGTGATCATCAAACGTTGTTTTATGCAAAGGTAAACCGCACTATACAAGTAACACCTATTTCAAGCTCTTATCATAGGTAGAGAACTAAAACAAGAGGATGATGGACATGTTTGGTTTTAGCCAAGAATAGTACAAAGTGGGAAAAACAGTAATTATGGTAGAAATAATGGCTATCCAAAAATACAATGATGGATCACAAGGACATAGATAGCTAGCAATCATGTCAACTTATTAGGTCACAACAAAGAACCAAACAAAAGAGTAGTATGTTCATGTTTACTTCAAATTATGTTATACAGCAAAGGCATAGGGTGCTATCAAAACCATAGGAGTATAGGACATGATGCACAATAGAGCCTAAGACATAGTAAGCTATGGGCTAAGACTGTGGAACTAAATGAATGAATGAATCTACTTTTAAATTATAGAGGTGATCAATATTCTCTTACGTACAATCATATGATAATTGATAAATATTCCTCCTTACATCCCAAAAAAATATGTTCACTTTATTTTTTCATGATGTTCGATACGATATTTTGACCGTTAGTTTTTCACCTTTTATCTTAGAAAGACTTCTAATATTAACATTTTTCATCACAAATCTAATAATTAATGATAGTCTTATCAGTTATCACAACTAAAAATATATATATTACCAACCATTTTTTCCAACCATTTTAAATTGGTCGGAAAAAATGGTTGGTAATATACATATTTTTAGTAGTGTATATAATAACTCAATATATATAATTTGATAATTAGTTGTCAAAACTTAAAAATTTTGACCTTATTTAGTAAAACATGGACAATTTTTTTGGGATGGATGTGATTTTCACCCTTAAATATTATACTTGTTTTTTTGGATCGATCTGGCCACCCTTAAGTCCAATAAAATCTACCGCTGAATGTGTGCACACATATATATATGTATGCAAGTATATATGTATCACAACATCCTGCTAATTATCATGATTTTATATAGATAACCTTTTCTTTTGTTTTTATTAGGCTCGACTTCACTTATGCTACTTAAGTCTACGAAATATAATGACTTATTCTCTTTTCAGCTAATCATAAAAATTATGATCAACTTGTAATGCCACTCGATCAGCTCTAACCAATACCGATCAACACTATAAAAGTTTAGCCACATTTTAAACTTTTAAGTTGTAAATTAAGAAAAATAACCTTTAAGCACGTACATACTCTAGTCTAGATTTCCATGGTGATGGGAAGTAGCACAAATATTAAGAACTTTTGCTTTCAAAGTCCATGAAAAAACAAGGGGAAGAAAACAAAAGAGTTGGAATTTCTAATTGGGAAAAAAACTATGGAAAAAAGAAAACAAGTTATAGTTACATGCATATGTATGCTATAGAGCTATATTGGAGAAAGCAGGTGAATGTGTGAAGGTGCACGCATGGCTGCCAAGGAATGGAAATATGATAGTGATTTCAAGCATCATGGCCCTACTATTACTCTGCACATCCCTTTAGGACAACAAATCTCACACCCCAATGACCCTACAAAAGAAAAAAAGGAAAAGGAAACTCCATCAGCTTGAGAAATGAACCCAAAACTAGTAGTTATTTTCTGGACCAATTCGCGCTGAAATAGGGACTGGTCGGACTAGACCGAATGGACTGAGGGAAGTTCGGTCCAGTCCTCGGTCTTGGGAATTTTGATGTTCAGTCCTCGGTCTGGATTAGACCGAGGACTGGACTAAATAAAGTTCAGTCGGCCCAATTCAGGACTGAACTTTTTTCGATCCAATTTAGTCCTTGAATTCAGTACCGATGAACGACCCTATTATGAATCACATTGTAATTCGTAAATCATAATCGTAACGAGCGTTTGGTTCCAAAACTTTTCATAGTTGGTTGTTTCAAATAGATATGGAAGTTTTAATGTGAAACACATTTAAACTAAGTAAACAGTTTCTTTAAGAAGAGCTCGGGAAAGTGTTTCTTAAAAAGATTTTTTTCTAGGAAAATCTTTGACAAAAACTAACAAATGCATCCTAAGTTGTTTCTCTTATTAGTTAAAATAAGGTCAAAGTCGTGTTTTCACTGTTATAACTAGATGTTTCAGAGCTATATATAACTCAATATTACGCTAAACTGAGTCACAATGAATTTTTGAATGGTTTAGTGTAAATATTGTTGATTGCTACTTTTTGATAGATCAATTAATTTAGTTTAGGTTATAGATAGCTGAAGAGTAGGTTATATTCCGGAAAGTACCATGCTTTTATGTTTTTGGAATGAGTTTTATGACCATGTGTGAAATTTTATGAGCATACAAATATTAATTTACGGGCATACAATTTTTATTTTTTTATTTAAAATATAATTGTGTGTTGAGTTTATAATTTATACACAACCATATATTATATGCAAAATAACTTTAAAATTTATAATTTTTATTTTATTAATATGACTATAATTGTCAATTTTATGAAAAATATGTTTACAAATTTATATTTATATATATACTCATAAAATTGTACACATATATTTATAAAACTATACACTATATGCATGAATTTTACGCACCTACTTTGTTTTTTTTTTACAGTACTTGCTCGTAGTAAAATTTCCATTACAAAAACCCGCACATATAAATTTGAAATGGATCGCAAATAATTGTGAGGCAAGGAAGAAAGATAGGAATAGTACATAATTCAGAGGTATTAAACTCTAGAATCAACATGGCAGGACAAAGTCACCTACATAGGCCACAGTGTTGCTATCTGGAATAATGACCACTCTGATTCTGTGAAAGTGCCCTAAACATGGACGTACAAATATAACTATTTTACCCATTAAAGGCATATACATATCCAACTTATTAAATCCCTCCTGCACATTTTTAACAGTCGCAGTAAATGTAAAAATCTCTCAAGATACATCTCAGATGTACAGCAGTAGTGACTACTGAGATGTGCATGCAATGGTTTATGCATGATTAGGGTTAAAGTTTGATGAGATACATTGGCATTTGCTACTACAAATAGCAAAAAGAAAAGGTTATGAGTTATGCCATTGAAAACCCTTTTTCCCATGATCTGTCAAGGGGGTGTTTGGCTACCCAGTTTTTTGGATAACTTTTAGCTTTTTGGATATCTTTTAGCTTTTTGGATAGCTTTTAGCTTTTTGACCAAGGTTAAAAAACTACTTGAGGTGTTTGGTAAGTAACTTTTCATATTAGCTTTTTGGACCTAAAAAGCTAGTTTTCAAAAAGCTACTTGATGAAGCTTTTTGAGGTATCTTTTTAGAAAAAGCTACTTTACCAAACACTTTTCCTGCAATCAGCTAACCTAAAATTAAAGTCAAACAAATTTAATTCAAAAGTTTATCACTAACAAATACCTACTAAAATTTGCCAAACAGGGCCAAAGATGGAAACAACTCAATACATACACTCTGATTTCAGTACACACTCACATTATTTACAGGCACAGGTAGATAGAGAGAGAAAGAAAGGGCAATATTGTAAATGAGTCATTAAGTAAAGTGTGTAAAACAGTAACCTAGCTATACTACAACCACAATCAGAGGTAGCAAGCAGTGTTTCAGAGTTACAGTCCATTTAACCCCTCACAACTCTTGTTGTACCCCTCATCAAATCATACTGCATGCCAGTGTTTCAGTGTAACAATTGGGGTTGGGTGGGTGGGTGGATAGGTGCATGCAGTAGTAAAAGATATTAGTCACATCACATTTTAAAATTTTAACTCACAAATATGGTTAAATCCTAAAAAAATTTACCTTTTATAAGTGTTGTTATATTATAAGTTGTTTTGTTTGGTGTTTATGTCATAAGTATTTTATGATCAATATTTAGTACTAATCAACATCTTCATGGACTATAATATTAATCAACACTGATCAATACTCATCATATATTGCTTTTACTTCTCTTATATGAGAGGCAAGAGGTCCACCTTCTATCCCTGCCTTTTAGGGTTCGACTCCTAAGGGAGCATTTCTCCTTTACCATTTCGGAGAATCTTGTAGAGGGGCATGTTTACCAATGTAAGGGAGTGTTTGGACGGGGTCATGGGGAAGTTTGTAGGTGGGAGTTGTGACCCAATATTTCCCATGAGGGGTGTTGGGAAAATTTGTTTCCCATGAGAAAGTAAACTATTATGGTATATTTTTTCAAAATGTCCATGAAAAATGCTTTATAAATTTTATACATAAAAGTATTTTGGACATTTTAAATAAATTTTTTCGGATAAAAATTTACTGGGAGATATTTTCTCAGGGGAGAACCAAATAGATCCTAAAAGAAAATACTATGAAAGGGGGGGGGGGGGGGGGGGGTTTAAGCTACATAATAAGACAAGAGTAAGGGTGAAAGTGGGGAAAAAAAGAAATTCCTTGTAACATGAACATAAAAGATATATGTGTAAGAAGTTATTTAACTGTGTGTAGTGCAGGAGGGTGCAGATGAGTAATAAGTCCCAATAATAATAAGCAGAGAGGAGGGGTTGGATTATGATAGCTATAGCTGCAAGCTGCAACAATGCAAGGACTAAAGGACTTGGTACAACTCTGGCTTTTTATTATTCAAAGGGGTCAAGGGGATTCATTTTCTTTTCTTTTCATGTTGCCTGTGCAAAAAAACAACTATAGTGACTCTCTTTGTACTCTCTTCTCTCAACAACTATGTACATTCATTTTCACTATTACATCATTGTTTTATGGATTTATTTTGCTCAGAGTAAATTTTATAAATAAGTCCAGAGAAAATTTTGGACTAGAGTCATGTAGACGAGTCGAATCGAGCCGAGCCGAAGCGAGCTGACAAAGTCTACAATTGGTGTGGGTTCGTTTGAAAATCCTCAGGCTCAGGCTTGGGTTGTTCCAGCATGGCTTGACTCAATCTGTTAAAATATATTGTTTAAAGATCATAGTAAAATCTAAGTAAATTCTAGTTATTTATATAAAAACTTGGCTAGAATAACTTTGTTTAACAGAACTTAAACATTAATGCTTGAGTTTTTTTTACAGATTAAGCTAGAAAATTAAAGAAAAATATCAAATTTATACTTTAGTATAAGAAACATTTAAATTAATGCAAGTTTTACCTATACCAATGGAGTATAACTTAAATTTCTATCTAAAATACTTAAACAAGTCTAACTGAAAATCGAATCTCTCAGAGTTGAGCTCGGCTTGATAAACACTTGAACTGAACTTTGACCAAGTCAAGTTCTAGCAGCACACAAAATAAACCAACTCGGCTCATTTACGACCCTAGTTCGAACCGTGTCTCGTAAATAAATTGGATGAATCAAAATAAACGGAGGAGAAGAACCCTAACCATTTGACATGAAGGAACAAAAGGCAGGTGAAATGTACAAATCCCACGTGCAAGAGACCCACCCTCTTGTCTCACCCCGTTAGTACTTGTTTGCTCCAAACAAACAAAGCAGGCCCAACGGTCCATCACCCTCTCTGACATCCATGCACCTTAACACAACCAACCGGCCCTCACAGCAATTGGGCCCAGCCCGAGACATTTCGAGTGGGGGATGTGGGGCCTACAAGTCCTGAGAACCGGGACCGGAAAGTGGTATAGTACTAGTGCTACCTAGTGTAAGCGTGTAATGTTCGATCACAGTTAAGGCCTTGTTCTTTTGCATGGTACAGTGTGAAGCAGTATCATAACTCACCATACCACTCAATATTTTAACATACTACACGTTATCATAATCATTATTAGTGTATATATATTTCCTCATTTTTCTCATCCACTTTTCACAATTTCCCTCCTGACCTACTATATTATCCACATTTTCCACAAATTTTGTCATACCATTCCACATCTTATTGTACTTTCCACAATTTCACCACACTGCATCATTTTTGCATCTTACCAACCGCACAAAACAACAGAGCCTAAGGAGTGGCTAAGATGTATAGTTCAAGTTGCAGAAGTTTGGTATTAGCTTTAATTTGGACAAGATTGCATGAGTATAATGTCTAGCTAACTGGGCACTGATTACCCCACCATATTCACCAGCTGTTCTCAAACTGTTGGGTTTTTGGTACTACTGGTTAGTTAACAGGCTACACATACTGTCTCCTACCATGTTACAAAGAGATCAATCAATAATGGAAGGTTGTGTTTGTGTATGTTTTGTGTTTTCACTGTTTCAGTACCCTAAGGCTGTAATAATGGAAATTAGGGCATAAAGATATGTAATATAATTAACTTTTAGGCCTACCGCCTAATGCATGGATGAGTAAGTTTAGTAAAACTGTAAAGTTAAGCGTTAAAAATATAAGAAGAATGAGTGAATTGGATCGAGTTCGATGATGTGATAATTGACCCACATAATGGACAAATCCTAAATTCTCTATTTCATCACTTCATTGATTTTAAATTTCCGATAAAATTATAGCTTTACCCTTAACTTTATTAACGTTTTAGAAAACGTTCATCGAAACATTGAACGCTCCTTAAAATGTTAGCTCACAGAACAATAGTATTTGTCCAAGTAGAATTTCGACTTGATCAAATGCTAAACATTACCCTAACCGAACACAACCATTATCTAGTTAAATTTTTACTTGATCACAACGTTAACATTACGCCAAATACTACTGCAAAATATACCATATCTCAACTGGTTAGAATATAGGTAGCAAGAATAATTACTCCTTAAGCAGTCTAGGTAGAGATATATTTGCATTCAAAATGCAATGGGCTTCCATATAATCTCCTTTTGGGCTTATTCTCAAATTACTGCGCTTATAGTTTGGGCTGGTCTCTCATTTGGGCAAAAAGCTGGAACTATGTAAAGACTATTTACTTTATGAGCCCAACGTACATAGATTTAATTTCTTTTCCCTCTTTAATTCCTTATAATTTACACCTTTTTCGCATGTTAAAAGAAGAGGGAATGATAGCTCATATCCCATATACCATCTCCAATCTTATGATCACCCATGTTGATTGTCAACCTTGGATCGGAGAGCGGCCAATGACATTTTCTTAGCACAAAATATTTATTAGATTCTCATCTTTTTGGGCAACATTTGGTTGAAAAATATTCTTTGGAGAAACTAGTCAATTTTTTTAAATTGACAAATTCTTTTCATGTTTGATTTTCCTTAAGAGACGAGAGTTTTAACGCGGGCTCCACTCACAAATTCATTAAACGTACAGTTTTTCATGGGAATTAGAGAAAGTATTTCCAAATAATCTACCAAATGCACGGTGTGAAAGTTATATTGTTACACATTAGAAATTCTGTAAAATTATATTTTTATCAGGATCTTTCTAAAGTTCATAGATAATAAGTACAATATACATTGATGACCTTGGTTTAATACTTTGATTATGTTATCCTTTATTTCGGTTGGTTATGCCATTACCTTTTTTTTTTAAATTTTCTACGCGAATATTAAATAGTCCTTTTCAATCAAAAATATATAATAGCTATAACAAATTAGCATGAAATATACTTTAAAAGAATTCTTTGTGCCAATACTCATATTGTCATCATAGATCCCATAGAACATTTGTATCAAATTTTACAAAAATGAATATAATCTAGATAGAAATTGTAGAGTATCTTGAATTCGAAGAAGCTTGAAAAAGTTTAAATATTTGGAGGCCGTTAGCTGAAGGTGAGCGAGTAGGGAAGGGAGAGCAAGTATCGATTGAAGCCGATTCTCTCGCGCTTTCACAAAGACCGAATTTACAGCTTAACCCAATAACCCATCGTCCTTCATCCCCTCCGTGTAAGTCTCTTCTTCTCTCTCCTTTGATCTTCATCTTATTAATTTCTACCAATTCATTCATCGATCCCTTTTCCATTCTTAGCCTACCTACGTACCAATCTCTTCTTCTCTCATCCCAGATTCTTGCTTTTTTAAACGATTCCCTCTATAAATTCTCCTTTTTCTGGGTATTCTTTCAATTCCCCCCTCTATCTTTTTACCCTCTTTCTGCTTTGTGTCTGTGGTTCTCGTTTCTTGCTTAATTAAAATGGGTTTTCAATTCAGTTGCAGAAAGACTGATTCTCTATGTACCCTTGATGTGGGTATTCAGTTGCATGTTTATTCATTGGATAATCATTTGGGTTTTACCCTTTTACATATGATCATCATGCCAATGGGCATTGATTGTTTGATCTCTGTATGTCACTCAATATGTTGAGATATCCCAATTTGGGTAGCAGGGTTTGGAAAGAAAGAAGATTGAATATGGGCGTGAAGGTATCGATATGCGTGATTTCAGAATCCAATACCCTAGAAATACCCTAGCTGGGTCCAATGTAGCAGGGTTACCAGTTCGATTGACCTAAGAAATTTTGAAATCGTTCCCTACTTACTATTCCGTGGAAAAATAGGAGAGCTTTTAGGGAGCCATTTTGCGTTAGTCCATTACAATCTTCGCCAAAAGAACAAATACTTGTTCAACTATCCAAGAGACCCAGATAAAGAAGGGGATGAATACTGAATAGGTTGTAAAAATCATGCATGGGAAGGGATTTAGCTGAAATGTGAAGCAAGAGTGTTTCTTGGTTCGAGCATGAGAAGTGAAAATGAATATTTTGAGTTTACATGATGATTTCATATGGAGCATTAAGGAGGGTTTTCAAATTACTAAATGTTGTAGCATTTCCTAGACCAGAGGTTGATTCTATGACTTGAAAACCTGAACATGGAAGCCATATTGTGTCTATCTTATCGCTCCAACAGGAATCGTTCTTGTTTACGAGATAGTATGCTAGTTGCTTCTATTTGTCGCCTTTCTTGTGATTAGTTGTTGTCTTGAGTTCTGTTGAATGACTGCTAAACCTCCTTTTTGAAGTGTTGGTATATCCAAACACGATCAACAGATTGAGTTTTGTATGTTAGTTTTGTATGTTTTGTGCAATGCCAGCTGTGGTTGGAAACAAAAGAGCAGCTTGTTAGAGTGTTAAAAGGGTGATATCCTTTGATAAATTGGCGCAGGATGGGAAGGGTTAAGCTGGAGATAAAGAGGTTAGAGAACTCAAGCAACTGTCAGTCTACTTATTCAAAGCGCAAGCATGGAATCTTGAAAAAAGCTCACGAACTCTCAGTATTGTGCGATGTACATCTTATCCTTATTATGTTTTCCCCCGGTGGCAAGCCAGCTTTCTGTAGTGGAAAGAGCAGGTACGTACTAGTCTTCGTACTTGCTCCTTATTTACTACATATTCTAAGGAGGATTTGTCTTAGCTTAATTCTTCCTGTGTCGCAGCATCGAAGAAGTTATTGCTAAGTTTAACCAGCTTCCTCCACAAGAGCGAGCAAAAAGGTATATCGGTCTACTATGCCATTTGATCAAATTCATTGTTTAAGTTTCTCAAAGTACTTACTGACCTCGCTTTGTCCTTTTGAACTGAAAACAACAGAAAGCTGGAAGGCCTTGAAGTAAGCCTCTTATTCTTGCATGTTCCAATGGTTAATATTTGAAGCAAATACTCTGCTATCATTTTATTCTGTTAAGAAATTTGCACTTCCTCTTCGAAAAGTCTAGGCATTGAAGAAGACATTCAAGAAGTTGGATCATGATGTAGATATC
This sequence comes from Portulaca oleracea, assembly GCA_029582165.1. Lineage (NCBI taxonomy): Eukaryota > Viridiplantae > Streptophyta > Magnoliopsida > Caryophyllales > Portulacaceae > Portulaca > Portulaca oleracea. The sequence goes on from CM055888.1 coordinate 1,290,190, forward strand.
CCTGAGTTTCTTGGTACAAGGTAAATGAAGATCTTCTTCGATCAATTTGATTGTTCGTTTTCCGTCTCTTGCAAATTATGAAGGAAGATATTTACTTAGATCTTCTTTCTTGTTATGTTTTTCCTTCCCCAGTGCTCCTACAATTAAGGTATGCATGGATCCCAGGTACTTTCAATTTATTCACGAAATCGATCAGTTTCCCTTGGGGCTCTATTATCATTGGTTGATTCTATAGCACGATTTTGCCCACAGGATTTGACTGAACAGGCTGGTAGAATACGAACAAGACTTGCAGAAACTCATGAAAGACTAAGGTGATTCTTGGAAAGATCCTTAGAGATGTTCTTAGTGTAGAGTTGTGGATTAATCAGTATCATCTTCTTTAGTGTAAAAGGATAAAAAAGAATTGGAAAAGTACCATCTTGTTTCTTATTCAATAATGTTCTTTCTTTCTTTGATCTTTATGGAAATATATTTAGGTATTGGACAAACCCAGATGAAGTCACTGATTTGGAAGTTTTGATGCAAATGGAGGATTCACTCAACAAATCTCTTGCCCAGATTCAAAGACAGAAGGTATTGCATTTTGTTGTGCTATGATCTTCTCAGCCCCCCCCCCCCCCCCACACCCACACACACACACAAATAGTAATTGTGTACTGGAAAATCTTGGGTCAATTGGAATTAGTCTCTCCATATTGCAAAATTTAGGGGTAAGACTGCTACATCTGACACTCCATACCTTGCCCTGTGGTGGGATTTCGAAGTGGTGGATTTTGTTTTGGATTTGAACTGTCAAACTGCGTATGAGGCTGTGTCACTTTAGACTTATCGTGTGACAAATACTTTTATAGTAACCATTGATAAGTATAGGGTTTGCTTAATAACTCATCTGGTGTTAGTGTTTGTTTATAGTCACCCCAAAATGCTACAATAGGAGAGTTGAGTTCACCTGTATGTTTATGATCAGTTTCATGTATTGGCAGGAAAACTTTCAAAAGCGACAGCAACAGATGCTTCTTGAAACCAGCACTGCGGTAATCACCTTATGTAATTTTCAGAATTGCTTGATAATTGTGCAGTCTTTTGCTGCTAAATGCTGATCACCCTGGAGTTTGAAAAATGACATGCAGATGCAGATACCATATAGCGTCTCCGATGAACATCAGCTTCAATCCATGTTATGGTCAACCACCAGTGGTGGCGATATTCAGCATTCAGTTGTGACCGAGGAAGCCAAGGTACCTCCCCAAAGGTCAGTACCCCGATTATTTCTCTGTCGTTATCAATTTGGCATCAATAATCATATGAGGTCACCGCCATAACTAAGAAGTTCTTAACCACAGCTTGCATTGTTATCTAGACTATTTGGTGTATGTACTATGTAGCAATATCTATTTAGGGCCTCTTATTTAGCATATTTACTCACCTGCAAACCACACTTTTTCTCAAACGGCCTAAAGGACAGTTCTGATGTACATATTGCTACATATACTACTAATAGTATTCTAGATAAGTAGTATATGTAGCGATATGTACTTCGGGCATGTTCTTTAGCACATTTGCCCACCTGCACTCACCCAGAACTGCATTTTTCTAAATGCCCAAAAGAACTCTCGAACTGGGATGTTTACATTTGTCTTACAGAGTCCAAAATACAATTGACAGTGGGGTGAATCTGCATATTCAGGGAAATAGAGAGTTGTACCGGTTCCTCATCTGGGGGCGGGAACTACTTTGGGTGCCTCAACTCAACCTGCAAGTCTGAGGCAAACAGTCCTGGTGAACTTAGTGGGATTAACAACAACAACAACAACATTGCTGCACCACAAGACACATTTCAGGGGCTCCAATTTGGAGCGCAGAACGCGTTCGTGTCATATGCCCAAAATATGGCACCAGTCGATAATAGTCTCCAGGGTTTGCTAGGGATGGATCAACAACAAGAAGGAGGAGGCACTTTGAGTTATGATGCTGGTAGAAATTATCAGCACAATGCAGTGAATGCATCCTCCTGGCTAGACTTTGCCAATCATCTAACTCTCGAGTCTCCTGCTGATTCCGCGTTTTTCGACTATCTTAATTATCAGGTTTCGATTTCCTCCGTCTCTCAAATTGTTCCAAACCACCCTTTTTTTGTGTGCGTCTGTTTGTGTGAACTGCTTAAGTTACATATGAAACAAAACTTTCAGAAGGGTCTCTTCTTTTTCGAGGTATGGAAAGGTCGGGTAAAGTAAGGATTGGTAAGTTCAGATAAAAGTTGAAAAAATGAGTGTTGGGAATATGAGAAGAATACGTAAATTTGTTTGCTGATTAACAATTTTGTTTGTGCAGAGACTGCTAGGAGTTCCGGGCCTTCCGGGTGGCACAATACCATCAACAACATACGAGAGAATAGCAAGAGTCGATCCCAGTCACATACTGTTTGAGGGCTCTCAGAACCACTACGCTTGACTTCCATGTCGATCATCTAAGTCTGTTTCTACAATTACATGTGAAAAATGTGCAAGCAGGGTCGCGTTGATGCTCATCTCTGATTTCAAGCAATGTAGCTGAGGTGATTTATCTGCACCTGCAGCACATTTTGTACTAGACCGAAATACATATACTTTAACTATAGCTGAAATATTATAGGTTAAACTGCGAAACTGTATTTATTCTCTCAGAATTCAGACTGATGTGGGTATCACACGTCGGTACAACGTACTGATGCTAACCCATCAGCTTTGATCTACTGACCCGGGTGATAATACACAACATTTGTCGAATGATTGCAGTTTTACGTAATAAGATAATACAACAAATTGCTGTTTCTGGAGTCACTCTCGAGGGGATGAATGCCTCGAGAAGAATACCCAGAAGCAGGATTTTTATTTGCTAATAAAAAACATTACATTGATACATATTTTTGTGCATGCATATTTTGTGATAGTCTTTGCAGTTTCGTCGGTCTTTTGCTGATATGTTTTTGTTCAGGTATCAACTTTTCTGTCCTCCCGCGTTTCTTAAAACAGGGCAGCTCCTGAGCAGTTCCTCGGAAGCTGAACTATCCAACTTCGCGCTCTTCATGAGAGAACTCAGAAGCTCCGCTCGATCATAGAAGAACTCGACTTTGATGATCTTCATCTGTTCATCCACCTGCATATGACACCAACACTATTAGATTCTTATGACTGAAACTTTTTCTGAACTGAACTTATCTGTGAGACATTATCTGAACTTGTTTTGAACTGAACTCATTCTGACATTGATTATATCGATGCTTACCGTGAAAATAGCAATTCCAAATAACTGTACTAGTTCTCCGGTGGGGGCGTGTCCTTTGAAAGGACCCTCCATGTATGCCCAATGTCTAAACTTGTAAGTGATCACTGGTGGGCCAGAGTACACCTGGAGGACCTCGAAGGCAAACCCACGTGGAAAAACCGTCCTGAAGGTCGTGTGAGACGACTCTGCGGTCTCCTTTTCGGGGTCATATGATCGCATCTCCGCAGGCAAGGAAGTCTGTAGAAATGCATTGTATCCTCCTCCTATTTCCTTTATTCCCTGCAGAGTTAGGGGCTTCCTCTCTTGTATGGAGGACCGTTATATCATTAGTTTCGGTGAACTATATAACCAAATAAAATATGGTTCAATCTTCTACTCCCTAATGCTTAAATACAACAAGGTCTTATACTATTCACGCGAGATTTAGGAAACCTTAAATTCAGACGAACGTAGTCTTACCTCAACTTAAGATATTTCTGTCCGCTAAGAGAATGATCCTTACTACTTAAATGAATCACTAACATAAGTGACTTGTACCCGAACCTACCCCAAGATTGGCAAGAGCATAGCAAAATCGATTTACCAAACAATGCCTATCCTTGAACCATTTCATAAGGTTCAATTACCAAAGATTTGGTAGCCTAGTAGACAACGACACCTATCTTCAAACCATTTCTTAAGGTTCAGTTCTTGGTGAAAAGTTGTGGGGTTAATCCCTCTCTGGTTGTAAAGATTGCTGGTGATTATGTTTAAAATATGAGCCTAATGAATGGACTAATTTTACTCGGTCCAAAAAAAATTAGAAAAAAAAGATCTAATATTGACCCGTAATAATAAGGTAGTTGGCACTTACCATTGACACTTAAAGTGAACTTTTCGGGATCAACTGACTTATAGTCCTTGGGATTTGCCTTATGGAAGATTTCCATCTCCATTGTCTTGACAAGATTCTGAACCTTTTCCTCCAATGAACCGGGTGGCCATATCTTATAATCATAACAGTCATTTTCACACAAACGAAACCATTAGAACGACAACTTTTCCTGTTTTTCATAACTCCAACTACAGGTGAATTGATTAAGATGAAAAAGACGGACAAATTAAGTAGAGACAAAAACCTTAGTTCGGCCTTCCTCGAAGAGCTTATTAACAACATCGTAGGTAGGAGGAGCTCCAAACACCCATTGAGTGTTCTTCTCACCTTCTCCATAGATGAAGGAACGATACTTATCTCCCATAACCTCACTTGAAGAAGAATCCATCTCAAATGACAACTTTGTTCAACTTCTAACATCTAATGCATCATTTTTATAGGACTTTGGGTGGTCCATGACATTATATTAGCTTGCATACTTTTCTTGTTTGTTTAATAAACTCATTTGGGTAAAGAAGCTGTTGAAATTTGACATACGAATCTTAGGCTTTTTGGTCTGCCCACTTACGTAAAAAGCATGTTATTGGGTGATTATAATAGGATAACTATTAAAGATGTTTTTTTTAAAAAATATTATTAATGGCTGCGATGATATGTGTATCCTAGTTGTCAGAGGCTGGTAATATGGTATGTATGTCAATATTGAATACTCCATACGTGTCAAAGAAAAATTATTCATTAAAATTTTTAAAATTTGACCGTTGTTTTATTAAATTATATATTGAGTTATTATATAAGATTATTATTATTATTAGATTTGAGATTATTATAACACTAGAAGTTTTGCTTAGATAAAATATGAAAAAATAACGATTAAAATGTTGCATCAAAGAGCATGAAAAAGAAAACTTGTAAAAGTTGACCAACTTTACTAGGAAAGTTTATCAACCAAATGCCCCGTAAAGGAAGGAAAGGGTAGTAAACAACTTTATTTTCATGTAATATTATGAAAAGAGTTTCTTTTGAAAAAAAAAAAAGTAAACATAGAACTTTCTCATTCAAAAATTGTGGTTAGATAAATTCTTTTTCAAAGCTGAATGAATAGTGAATCATATTATCAAAATAATTTCTTAATATGGACATAATTCATTATTTATGATAATGAATTTTATAACAATTATGCTAAGTAATTATTAGTCAAATAATTAATATTAATAATTAGTCATTCTCATATTGTAAAAAGCACCCAAAAAATTAACTGCTCTACGATAAATCTTAAGTGAGGTTATCATATACGTAATCTTAGGTGAGGTTATCATATACGTAATCTATGGTGTTTCTTTCTTTTTGTTTTTTAATGGAAATTCATGATCTTTGTTTTCTTTTTTGTGATGGAAAGTGGATTAGAGCTAATGATCTTTGTTGTTAATTGGTGAAGGTTGGAGCTTTAAATTAAGAATGATAATTGTCATTTGGAGCTTTAAGTTATAAAATGGTCTCAAAATAAAGATTAGTTGGAGATTAGGAATTTAGGATATTAATTAATGAAGAATGCTCCCAAAAGTGAGGCGGCTGCACGAAAGCTGAGACCTTCACCAAGTAGTCTTGGTCTTCCTATCCTATGTAATCATAACTCGTCATTCAAGTCAAAGGAACAAATTGCAATGGTGAGCTCAAATCTTAATATGAAGGATTTTTAAATGACAATACACTGGATTTTAGGATATTGGATAATAATGTATTGAACTTTCTTTTTGGACACTAATACATTGAACTTTGAGGGTATTGGATAATAATGCACCCATAACTATTCTTGTGGTGGTTGAGTTGGTGGTGGTGCTCGTGGCCGACTGAGAAAATAACGTGCAAAAAAGTTAAAATTTTTGTCATGTCAGAAAGTACACATAAGCAGGATGACTAATATATTTTTTCTGAAAAAAAAAACGACATCTCGAAGTAGGACTGTCATCATCTCAACCGCCACCGAAATTATTTCAGGTGCACTATTGTCCAATACCCTCAAAGTTCAGTGTATTAGAGTCGAAAAAAAGTTTAGTGCATTATTGTCTAATACCTCTAAACATCAGTGTATTATTGTTCCAAAATCCTAATATTATGCAATTCAGTCATACTTAGACCCTAGCATGATGAACTGGTAATTAGTTGGGTCAGTTACTCAGTTCGGATGGAATTAGGGCTTGTCCAATTAGTAAGCTGGATTGGATATTTTCATGGTGGAATAAGTAAAGAACACGGCCCAACATATATTTTAAGTAGCCCACAAAAAGGACGAATGGGCCGTTGATGTGACAAAATGGGCTGAGTAACTGTAGGTTAGGAAGGGATGACCCAAGAATTGACCATATACATGCCACACCTAGAAATAGAGGAGGATTGGCGGTCAAAGGACGACAATAGAGTGGTTGGTGAATGTTTAGGGTGGTGTCCGGAGGTGGTCTTGAAGAGGGGCGACGAATGGAGCACCACTGCGGCAGCAATCTTGGTGGTTTCATCCATGATGCTTCATGGTCAATTAGGGTGCATTTGGTTGGTCAATAACCTCGGGGAAATGATCAATTTTTCCGGGTTGACTTATTTTCCTCATGTTTGGATGCGGGTTGACTTCGAAAAAGTTTCACGATGGACCCATCATTTTCTCCAGGGAAATCTTTCCCATAGAATGAGAAATTTTCCCCGAGAAAAATTTTCCTGAAATTCCTATCAAACACTCCCTTAGTTTCTTAGGCCATCCCTGAGGATTAATAACCCTTAATCCTATTGGACATTGTTTTGGAACAAGGCCCAATTTGCTCATACAGTACCAAGAGTTTCGCCCTTATCAACCCAGGCCCAATGTGAGTCGCGTAACTGGCTATGACAAGCAAGTCTTTCAACAAAGATAGCTACATATACTGTCTCAAACATAAAACTTGTTTAAGTAAATCCAAACTGCGTACAACTTAGATCAACTCTATTGGTAAATATGATATAATTGGATTTCGATCAATTGAAATAATTATGGAAAATTTAAAAATTGAAACATGCAAACCTCGAAAATTAAGCTTTACATCGGAATAGTTAAGGGGTTTTGGATTTAAATATTTTGAACTTTAGGCGTGAAAGTCTCAATAATCTGAACTTCAAATTAAAAGTACAGCTGAATAATCTAGACTTCAAGGTTCTTGGATTACTATGATATATAGAGAATTTTTGGATTACTGTGATACTGGACTACATAATCTTGAAGATTGAAATGAATATATACATAATAAGTTGTAGGAAAGATTACATCTCCATCTTTGTCAAAACAAATATATATTGATATTTTGTCAAAACTAACATATATTAGCACTTTATATCAATGAAAATCCATCAATTTAAGCAATTAACAACACACTAAATATTATAAAGTACGATATATTTTCAAAAAAAATAATTGAATAGTGATACCATCCGTGTAATTTAGGGGAAAAAAATTAACATTAAAAAAAATTAAAGGAACGGGCCATATGTTTTGAGGGAAAAGTTGTAGGGAGGACTACACTGATATTGTGATACATACTTTAATTTTTACAACTAGACATAGACTATGTTTGCAGTAGATAGCTATTTTAGCTTAGCGATTAGTTGGTCTTTATGAACGGTTGAAGGAGACAAGTTTTGATAAATTCAGAGATTAGATTAGTTGATTAAAACAAATTGATGTAAAAATATCTAGATCATTTGCAATAACAAAATTTCAAGAAAATTGTTATATTTTATTTTTAACAAAAAAAGTTAAGAGATGCTATTTTTGAAGGCCAAATGTTAACTTTTCTTAACATCATGAAAAAGTTGATTGAAACATCAAATATCATTGAAATTTCTACTTAAAACATTAGACCAGTTTATATTTTATTTAACTTGGTTAATATCATTCCAAACATCATGTGGAACTCGACCATGCACGTAAAATAAACAAGTTTGAATCAGAGGGCAAAAGTACTCCTACGTAAATGCAATGCCAATGAGCCAATCACCATCACTCTATCAACAAGAACAACCGACAATATTGGAGCATATAATATCTGCATATCCAACATTTTTTGCATCAATATGTTATTAGACTTGACACCTCCCTATTCCCTACCTTCCCATTCTTTGCGATTACAGTGACAGATCTAGATTATGAAATTAGGGGTGTCCACATAATAATATTTTAAATAATTAAGTTTCTGCATTAAATTGGACACTGTTATTATTATTATTGGATTTTTTTAGAATGTTCACTTAACATAAATATATAATAACATCCTAAAATATAATAGGCTGTTTAATTTTTTTTTTCAGAATATGGGGTGTCCACGGACACCCGTGGCTTCAATGGGGATCCGCCCATGTTTGCAAACACATAACTCTTCATCTTAGTTTCATGTCTATAAATCCGAATATATCCATCTATTATAAAACATGTTTCTTTATTAAAAAAAAATAATATAAAACCTGTTTCAGTAAATCCAAACTGCTTATACAACCTGTTTTATATCCATATATACAAATTAACGGGTTGTTTTCGGACAAAATAAGGTTAGCCATCAAAAGCAAATTTCATATAAAAATTCCTATTAGAAAGGGAAAAGTTAGCATGTCAAATTATAGATATTCAGGTACAAAACTTAGCAAATTAGTAAACTCCATAAGCGTTGAAACAACCACAATTTTCACATTATTTAACAAATGGGAATCACAACTGTGTCAGTTTGTTTCTTTTGGTTAAGCACACGAAGTTCAACCCTCAAAACTTAACAAAGTAGCCATAAACCCAAATGTTAACACATATCTAAAACCCAGTAATTAGTAAACAACCTTTTTTATATTCTAACTGGGTCAGGTCGGATACTCGTCAAATACATGCTACTACTCATATCCATATCCATTTTGATTTCACCCGACCTTCCCATTTTTCTAAAATTATCACTTTTTATAGGTTAGATAGAAATAGATAAACGTACTTTCAAACTTTACTGTCATCCCTGTTGGTAACCATTGGATTCTGTTAAACCCAAAATCACATTGATTAAGGGAGTGTTTGGTTACCTAGCTTTTTCGGTTGCTTTTAGCTTTTTGGATAGCTTTTAACTTTTTAACCAATGTTAAAAAGCTACTTGAAGTGTTTGGTAAGTAGCTTTTTATCTTAGTTTTTTGGACCCAATAAGCCAATTTTCAAAAAGCTATTTGATGAAACTTTTTGAGGTAACTTTTCACAAAAAACTACTTTACCAAATACTTTTCTTGCAATCAGCTAACCCAATCAGCTAAAGTCAAACAGTTAATCCAAACAACTATCAGCTAACAGCTAACAGCTACCAGCTGGTTGCCAAACCAAGCCTAAATCCCACCAGCAATTACCTAAAAATAAAGATAAGATGTGTGGGTCTTGATCACCCTTCTTACCTTCCACATGGATGGGCTTTTGGGCATTAATACTACTAGTTGGTCCAATCTTTATGATACCCAAAAACTCTCCCTCTTTTTTTCTTTTCACTTTATTATTGTATAAATTTATGCAACCAAAGCACATGTTCCCATATGAGAGTATTAAATATTTGAATTCAACAACCCACAAAAAAAAAGGGAATTGACTCATATGATTCCATCAATATCATGTACCAAAAAATGGGGTCATTTTTTAGTGTACTTAGGTGACATTAAATTTTATAGGCAAAAACACATATGCATACAACTTAAGGGTGTGAAGCAAAGGTTTTATGTTTTGGGCCACACATTAGGCATCCATGTCTAAGACTACATTGTGTATTGTTTGCACAATGTTATCAACAAAAGATATTCTATTGATTCTAAAAATCTAATGAGCCTCCTGTTATGTCTTTCACAGTTTTTGTTTCTAAATTCTTTGGAGAGGACTTTTTTAGGTGAATCAAGGTATATGGTATAATGCATGATGGATGTGCTCTATTTACAACATAAAACTAACACAATTAATCATGGTTAATAGAGTCCTTGGCAACCAAGGAATTACAAAAGAGGTTGCTAACCGTAAATACTAGGGCGAAATCAACAACTTTCAGCAACAGAAAAACGCAACAGTCGCCAGAACAGGCCTACCACGGTCCGTGTTGAACATTGCGACCAAACCGTGGGGGCCACTGGTCATCTGACCATCGGTTTTTCTTGCTCAGCTTCGAACCCATGCTTATCTTTGTCTTTTTCAGCCCAATTCTTCATTTTTTTGCCCAAAACCCGATCCAAATACTTCAATTTGGACTCCACATCTATCCAAGTAGTCCCAAGAGTGCCTTACAATTTCCCACACATAAATTACCCATTTTTTAACATTCCACAAACCTTATCTTTCAGAATATATATTTTTAAACATTTGGGCTGAAAATTACAAAGAGAAAAAGAAAGAAGTGTAATTAATTAGCTAGTTACAACTACCTTTACATCTAAATTCTACCATATGCATTGATGTGACAACAGTAAACTTAATGGCTATTCATTCATTTGACAAACCGTGTACTCCTCTAGCTGGACATCGATAAGCCACACTACCAGTTCTTCAATAGGACTTAAAATTCTAAATAATTAATTTATGTCCTGCCACCAAAATAAATGTTATCTCTTAGTTGTGATCGATTATGTTGAGGCCTTGTTCTTTAGATATGTTACACTAACCTATCCAATCTAATCCAATTCAATTTAAAATTTTAAACCTTACACAATTTCCTAAAAAAGTATTTTAATTTCCCAAAAAAATATCAATAACTTATCCAATCCAATCAATCCAAATCTTGATTTTAATACATCCAAATAACAGGACCTAAGTTTGAAAGAAAATGCCAATTTGACCAGTTTCATCGTAAAGGAGGCAGCTGTATATATTGATAGACCTATCTATTCAGGTGGATGGGCGGGCGGGTTACGAGTCTGTTGTATATCATGTTTAAATAAATATGGGTCGGTTGTATTTCGAGGTGTATTTCAGTTTTGGGTCAACCCAGCCGGTTATGACGACACCTTTATCCATTTTTTCTTTAAAAAAATTGTCTCTAAATACTATCTTTTTTACAATTTACATAATAATATATATGGATTCTCCAGTTATGAATATATATATATGTATAAGGTCCATGAATTCAATAGTTTTCAAGCTTTTAGTTGTAACGGTACAATGAAAACACTGGTGTAGGAAGTTCCTAGCCTTGAGCTATAACAACATGATATCATCTTATCTTGGCATGAAGCAATCCAACAACCACCCAAAATTTGATGGACCACTACAGATCTTTAGGCCCAATGTATGTATATATGTGAACATATGTTATGTTCAATCATAATCTTCAACATAAATAAGTTATTCAATTGTAATAATTAGCGGAACTGTTCAATGAGAACAAGATTGAATATACACTAGCATAATTATGAAAATAAATTAGATATTTCACAGTTTGTAGTGTAGTGATCACATTTTCTTTTGATTTTTTAACCCTTTCTATATAGTCCATTCTTTTTAAAAAAAAAACAAATATAACGATTTTATTAATAGAAAGTCATATAATAGTCATATTTTATAATAGAATACTTCTCAAATTTACCATAAATAAGGTGATTTATGCGTAAGGAACTTACTATTTAATTTCTCTATTCTTGTTTATCGGTTGTTATGGTTTTTTAGGTTCACTCTTTAATTAGTAATTTATCACATAAGATTTTTATAAAAGAATATTGGATCATAATGCACCGTATTTTAGATTTTTGGAATTGTGATAAGTTGAACTTTAAAATTGTATCATAGTAAACTGAATTGTGAAACCATTGGACTACGGTACACCGCCACCGTATCGGGTGAAATTAAAGTATGATAGTTGGGACTCCTAGCCCAAACATTTTATGACTTGGATTTTAGTACACCATAATATGACATATTTGTTCGCAGTACTCCAAACATTTCAACTATTACATTGCGCTACTCCAAACTATGACAAATTGACAATCTACCGAGTTGGTTTCACCTCACTCGGAGGTGATGCACTATAGTCCAATCGTTTCACAATTTGGTTTACTGTGATACAATTTTAAAGTCCAGCTAACTACAATCCAAAGATATAAAATATGGTGCACTGCGATCCAATTTTCCTTTTTATCAAAATACAATGTTATACTTTTTTAATAGTATTATTATTACGAATTTAGTGACGACAACTTTATATGATAAATTATTATACAAATGAAGATATTAATGGCCATTTTTTTTTTGCACGGAAATATGAATGAATATAAAAAAGGAACATAGGTAGTAACAATTATCACATCTATATAGATAGATTTCCATCAATTAATACAAACCCATACTCATACATGATGATACATAGCTGCTATTCCTTGAAAAATAGCAACCTCAACAAAATTAACTAAAAGATAAATAAATACATTTATGCTAATACTACTCAAATATACTAATGGTGGGTAGTAAAATTCCACCTCTACCCTCCCCTTTACTGCCTTACAACAGGAGAGGAAAAATCACTCTCAAAGGGCAAAAATTAAAAACAAAAAATAAATAAGATCCCTCCAATTAAAAGGGGGATCCTTCTTTCTTAATAAAAAAAAAATAATAAGGGCAAGTCTCTTAAAAATAATTAGCCCCCTTCCCCACTTAATTATACCCCTAATTAATATTTCCTAAATAAACATTTCTTATACATTATTTCCATTTTCCATGACACATACTAGCTACCACTATTATATTTGGTCTCATTTTTTTTATGAGACGGTCTCACCCAATATAACAATCCCACGAATTATATAATTATCGCTTTAAATTAGTTAATTAATCAGCGGACCGATCAACGGAATTGGGCCCCGGAGAAGGTCTGGCCGAAGCACCAGCTGGCGGGGGCCACATTGTAGGAGACAACACTCCGGCCGTCGCTGGTGGTGACTCGGAAAGAGAGAGACTGACCGTTCAGGTACGAGTTGCTTTGCCAGTTTTGCCCCCAGTTTCGGGACATGGGCTGCCATCGGGTCCGTGAACCCTTGATGGCAACCCCGTGGACGTCCCCGGCGCCACCAACGTTGGTGATGAGGACAAGGTTGAAGTAGGAGTGTCCGTTGATTGTGAACCTTATCCCTCCGCTCCTCCGGCAGGGTACCCTACGTACGTACACAAACATGCACCCACCTAATTAATTCGCTTGTTTTTCTAGTTAGGACACAACGTGATAATGTACGTACCAATATCATTTTCATTAAGGAATATTCGTAAGAAGGCAAAATTAGGGGAGTAGAAAAACAGTAACTGGTACTTTACTATATTATGTAGATTTTTCTTGGTAAAATACTTTGTGATTAAACTCTTCCTTTTAGCTTAGGACTTTAAATAAAAGTCAAGTCTTTTCCAAAAGCTGTTTAGAAAGTTAAACATTTTTTTAAAAAAATCATCAGTATATTAAATTAATCAATAAATTTTTTTATCATTTGTCAATTGCATTGGATGACCCTCCGCAACATACGGTATAATTTGCAAATGTCACTTTCTTAATTTCCATCAATCTCTTACTCCATTTTCTCATTTTTCTAATGTTCCTCTTTCATTTGAAGTATGTTTTCCTCCTAATTAAGCCACTTTAGCCTCAGTTTGAAAAGAAAAATATTATTTGACAAAATCAATCTAATTTTTCATAAAAAAATCCATTTATCTCTCATTCTTCTATTTGCTTTTTTTCCAACTCATTTTTCAAGACGCAAGTAAGAACTTAAATCTTATTTCACTTTCTTTTTCCTTTTACTTTTACTAAGCTCACCGGTATATGACCATTCAAATAGTCAATACGAACGGCCAATAATAAACATACCTTCGGTAGACAACGGGGACGATGCCAGCCTTATACTGAGCAATGTGCTGGAAAATAGGCTGTGACAGGTCAAAGTGGTGGTTGGGAGGGCTGCACCACCCATTCGGCGGGCAGAAGTTGGTGGCCGTCACCACAATCGACCCCGGCAAACACCACTTCGGGTCGTTTGAACACCGGATTTCGTAGCACGACCCACACGCCAGCCCATTGTTGAACAGTGCTGTGCTCAGCGCGGCCGTGCTCGTCCCGTACCCTTGACTGTACAGGTTCCCGTAACCACATGCACCCCCTGCATTATTCCATTCATTACTTAATTACTTCCATCAAAATTATGCATGGGATTCAAAACCTGTGAAATAATGAACTTGAGCCCAATTCAACCCCAAAAGCTAACTTAGGAGGTTGAGGCACCCAAGCCATTATAAACACCACAATATGGGTGTCAAAGGCCGATGTGGGACAACTCAACACGCCCCCCTCACCACAAGGCGCAGACAACAACTGCGAGCGCGGCCCCAACATCAATGACCCTGGCTCTGATACCATGTGAAATAATGGACTTGAACTCAATTCAACCCCAAAAGCTAGCTTAGGAGGTTGAGGCACCCAAGCCATTATAAACACCACAATATGAGTGTCAAAGGCCGATGTGGGACAACTCAACAAAACCATACACAATTATCTACTACTTCCTCCATCCCTTAATGAGTGTGAATTTTTTTAACTATCTTGTCCCTTTTTATTTATCAATTTTACATTTTCAAAAATTAAAATATTCATATTACCCTTAATTTATTAATGTGATTTTTATTTTACCTTTTAAAATTCTCCTTTATTCATCTATTTCCCTTAATGAGAGGTATACATGTCAATACATAATTTTTTTCACTCTATTTCCAAGGCACATTGGTTTTGCAAAGTTAATTTTTGCGACATTAAAAAAAGGATGGAAGGAGTATCTCCATCACTAAATAAATATCAATTTGACTAAATTTTGACCGTTGGTTACTTACAAAGATATTGTACTAAAAATTATCATGGTGTTACTTTTACATTGTAACTCATTATAATTTACGAGTAGTCAACAGCTATACATGTACGTACCCATTGTCCCAGAAGCGTCGCCTCCGCCGTAGAAGGTGGCGTGGGCCCCAATCCAGGCACCACCGCCACCGCCGCCATGATAACGGTGCCAGCTGCCCCTGCCGTAGGCGTCCGCTAAACTGGCAAACCCCAGAAGACCCAGAAGGAGAATTGCAGCATTTATCCCCATTTTCCTGCACATTAATAAATTGAACTCATGAGATGCCATTTTAGATACTTTTCTTATATATGTGAGTCTAGATATTTTTGAGTAGTTATAATATGGCTAAATGCAGTAGCATGATGAAGAGTAGTTAGAGAGATAGAAGAGTACATTTTGGTTAAGAGAGAGTAGAGGGAGGAGTTTACAAGAAAGAGGTGTTTGTGAGGAGGGGAGAGGAAGAGTAGGGGTGAAATAAATAGGCGAATGGGAAGGAGGAAATGCGAAAAGCGGTTTTGGAACAGTGAAAAGGGGTTCCGTTTTCAAAATGATAAATGTCTTAGCGGATACATATATTAAATGTCTTCTTATGATATAAAATTTATATATTTGTAAATTAAATTTAAAAAAAAATTATATGATTAGCTTCTATAACTGTAGTAATATATATAAATGATATAACATCACACTGTTATCGATATTTTTTAAAATTTATAAAAGGATGTCTAAAATATGTCCAATGAATGAGGTTCATTCGTTAGAGTGTCAATTTTAATTATTGGCGTAACCAACATATTCTAAACTTCTTATAATTGATAATTAATAATATCTGTTAAAAAATTAGGATTAAAAATAATAATAAATATTAATTTTATAAGAAGCAAGATACTTAAACAATGTCCAGCCCGAGAACATGTATAATCACTCTTTGCGTTTTTATGAGTAGGGAAAAGTGGTTTTGTGGGGGCAAGCGTGTGGTTTTGTAGTGGGGGAAGAGGAAGACTGGAGGAGGGAAGGTGGTTTAAATTGAGAATTGCCAAGTGATGGGGAAGCGCACATGCATGCCGGGGTACAATGGGGGCCAACTCCAACCACCCTTTTCCTTTTTTACCCCTTCTTTTGGTTAGTAACTAGGGTTGTAAATGAATCGAGCCGGTTTTAATTTAGTTAGAAAAAGTTCAGTTTGGAGCTCATTCAACTCCGGAAGTCTAAGGTCAGTTCAATTCATTATTGCCTAAAATGAGCTCGACTCAAACTAGCTGTTTTTGTTACTCCGTATCATTGTATCAAAAAGTATTTCAAATTGAAAGTAAAATTCAAGGACAATATTTGTGTCATTTAGTAGTATTCTTTTCTGCGGTTGTGGCTGCGGTCTTCTGACCGCCATATTTTCTGAAATCATTCTTTTTCTCTCCTCACTTTTCTCCTCTACTTTTTACATCCTCTCTCCTCACCTACCCCACATACCAATAACCCACCACATATCCACCATACCCGCCATAATTCCACAACACCTCACCACACCATTCCGTAAAATACCGCATAAAAGAACAGGGCCTTAACTAGAAAATAATAATATTCCTTTGAAAATCGAGCAAAACATACATTCTCGTTGGAAGCTTACTGAACTTGGAAAACTAAAAAAATATCAAATTTATTATCTAGTATCAAATTTTAGACATCTAAACTAATATAAGGTATAAATACTTCTTACAGTGCTACCTGAAATACTTAGTTGAGCTGAGCTTCCTAGGCTTGAGCTTGACGCGATAAACGTCCAAGTCGAGCCGAGTTTTGGTCAGATCAAGCTTGATCGAAGCTTTGGTTAAACCGAGCTTAATTTGAGCTTTGACCAAATCAAGTTTGGGCAGCTCTTATCAATTAATTTTGAAATAATTTTTTTTGACTTGGAATTAACTTTTGAAAAAAATTCAAAGCATGCTTCTCATTGTCAAGAGCAGTTTTGTCCATGTTTACATTGTTTATGCCCTCGTCCGGTTATGCCTCTAACCAAACATGCATGCTCTCCTCCATTTGTGTCTCTACTCGCATATACGACCAAATAAAAAGCTCAAAATTGAATTTGCGTCTCTACTAAGCTACTAGCATGCAACCAAATACATTTGCGTCTCCACTAGAAATATTATGAGCTACTCCCTTCATTCCATATTAATTGACATGTTTCATAATTTTGTACATATCAAAGTGTAACTAAATAACTACCCACACAATTAAATAAAACTATTTTTCAAGGTCTTTTTTCACATACCAAGATATGAATATATAGTGAGAGAATGTGGGTGAGAATAATTTTTATATGTTGAAAAAGTAAAAAGTTAACGTAATTATTAGTTAAAATAATTAAATTAAGTATTGGGAAATGGAAAGTGACAATTATTGTGGAACAAAAAAAAGTTAGTTTAAATATCAATTAATATGGAACGGAGGGAGTACTACATTTGTATGTCTAGCATATGACCAAATACAAAGCTCAAAACAACTACTAATATTTAGGCCGTGTTCTATAGGTGTGGTGGAATTGTGGTGGGGTGTGGTGGGGTGTTGGTATGTGGGGTAGGTGAGGAGAGAGAATGTAAAAAGTAGAGGAGAAAAGTGAGGAGAGAAAAAAGTGAGGAGAGAAAAAAAGTAATGATTTGCGGTGAAATGTGGTGGGTTGTGGCAAACTGCGGTACCGTGTGGCACCGCAGTTTATCAACCGCAGTATAGAACACGGTAGTAAGATTATAAAAAATCAAATCAAAAAGCTATTTATAAGTAATAGTAAGACCGGGCATTCATGTTCTTTTACCGTTGAATTTTGATGTCGATCACTCTAATGCTCTATTTCATTGTTATTTTCTATTGATATACTTTTAGAAAATCAAAAGATTAAACTTTTATAAAAGCGCATAGTTTCTAATAAAAGGTCGTTATATAAATTAAAACTATTAACTCAAATTTTTAAAAATTAAATCCATGTATTTCATAGCATTAGATAACAAGGGGAGAAGAATAATCAAACTAATTAAGTACCTATTTACTAAATCTACATATATAGTATGATTTACACCTTAAATACATATTAATGATACATAAGCATGACTCATGACTCTATGACTAGTGGATGGTCATCTTACCAAATGTCACTCAATAATTATCCTAATAATTCGTTTAATCCAGGTACTATAATAATAATGATTATGACTTAGCTCTGACAATTATAATCATGCACAGTATATTTAAAGGCACCAAAGCTAGATTAAAGATAATGACATACTCCCTCGACTTTTTACCTTACTTTTAACTTAACACTTCCTATTTCATGTCATTTGTTAAGTTATGATTATGTACACCTTAATTTATCTAATAGGGAGCTTAGAAATTAAAAACATAAAAGGAAAAAAGGAAAGGTAAGGTTGTTGGATGTATACCTAAGAATTTGTTTATCTGTCACTTTATAATTTTAATGTTCGTTATTATAATCTTTTTTTACCGATAACATTCTTTAAATGAAACACAAAACATCAATTTTAATTTAAAAAAATTAAGCAATTTCATTATTAATTACCCCATAAGCTTTTTTGAAATATTGATTTTAATCTATCACTTGAAAAGAAATGTATAAGAAAATGGTGGGTGTAATTAGGAATTTAGGATTAAGAAATTTACCATAGTATGTCTATGGCTTTACTGCTTACCTAGTACCCCACCTTGTTACTAAATTACAAATTATTCTCAATGTTACTGTCCATGTACTCCCATTTACTGTTGTTCTTTAATACTGTTTTTTAACAGCTGGATTCACCATAGCTTGTTGTGGCCCTTTATCATGTTCATCAACTGATTTTGTTTGGTGCTTAGTGCTTTTCATGTTAGCTGTTGTTCTCATTTCCAAATAATAATCATGTAATTACATGAGGGATTATATGTAATTAAGGTGCATGGATGGACTAATTTCTTTGTTAAATGAACGTATTTGTAGGAGTTAGCGAGGATATCAGATATCATTTCAAGTTGTTATATGCCAAGTATCTTAATTTAGCAATATTATTCCAATTGGTCTTAATTAAGTGCAAAGTAAATAGAATCAACTATCAAAATTGCTCAAAGAAAATCAAAGCCAAAGAAATGAGTTTCATTATTGAGTGTTTGCTTTAATTAGCTTTTTATATGAGAGGTTAATTAAATGATAGGAAAAGACACTTAAAAGATGTCTTATCATAAGATTTATTCATATATGTGCATATGTTCATTTTTATTTATTTATTTTTGAAAGGAGCATATGTGCTTTTTACAACATGCTTTAAAATTGGTTTAGAGAAACAAAAGGCTAGACTATAATAAGGAATAAAGGGTTAAGAATTAATAATGCATTTCCTTCCACTCAATTTTATTAATTGCTATAGGTTATCGTTAATTTATATTTATAAACTTTGATCATTAATTATTAAATTTATACAATAATTTAAAATATAAAATTTATCGTATGAATATAGTGATGTAATTTTCATAAATATATAATGTTAAAAAATGAAAACTATGGTATTATATGAAAATTGTAGAAAATTAAAAAAGGAAGATAAATGAATAAGAAAAGTGGAGGGAAAAGGATTAACGGCCAATAACCAACTTTAGATGATCATTAACCTTTTTTATCACGGGGAATTGATACCATAACTATACAGCCAGAACTCAGAAGGAATCTTATTTTGTTTGGTTTTTTATTTGGCATTCAACGGCTAGGATACCTAGGCAGTGGCCCTCCAGAGATTTGATCCGTTGATTGGGTCTCTGCTTTTTCCCTAGACTAGATTTTGTTTACCTTTCTTGTTGGCTCTTTCACATTAGTATTTGACTGCTGTTGGAGTTTCACTGCTACTGCTAGTCAAGATTCTCTCTTTAATGTCAACTGCTAACCTACTTCAACTTTCAACAACACTGTTACTCTTTCAAAAAAAAAAAAGAAACAGCACTATTAACTCTTTAATTTTATTCTGTCAAGATTTAAAATCGTTTAGGTAAAGTGTGAGTGAGGACAAAGCATGCACAAAGACTTTGTGGTGATTTGTATGGCCACTTGGCCAGTTATAATTGATCCTTGAAATCATTTAGGTAATATCTGTGGCTCGGGAGAGTTCCAACATTACATATGATATCAGAGCTGACCCACCATTGTGAGTTGTGTTAGTGAATGAGATATCCATGGGCCATCACCTAAATTGACAAAACTTCTGTATTAGACCGCATGTCAAGAGGATGCGTAAGTCATGCATGCATCAGGCAAGAAATGGGCGTTGTGGTTTAAGGGCATCCTCAATGGTATTCTTCAAAATGGAGAATACCAAGTACATGAATAGTAGGTTTAGTATTATTTTAATAGGTAGTGGAAAATATGTATTGTTAATACATGGTGAAGAATGAGTTGAGGAATGAAGTGAGGAATGGGTAGTATATAATTATTAAAATAGTACAAAAAAGAAAAGATAAAATAAAATAAATCCTAAGTGGTTGGTGATTAAACCGAATATGGTTCAAATTTGGTTTAAAAATGATTGAAATGACTACTTATTCATTCAAATACACTTTCCTTTTGCGAAACCCATCTCTTAAAACTACACACTTAATCATGTATGACCTGGAGTATTTTCAGGACGGATGATCTCCTGAAGATTTTCACAGACCGCGTGTCAGTGAGAACAAAGCATACTAATTAAAATGACTCATAATAATTTGCGGGACTAATCATCGATCTTTGAAACCGTTTCTGGTGGCCCAGAAGAGGCCGGGGAGTTGCAATAGTAGCCGAAAAAAGTGTAAATTAATTGGAATGACTGTATTTTGCTACATTTGTTTGGTAACTTCCATTAATTAAGTTCTACATATATCATAAAATAAACGAAAATGATAAACATCTTGACACAAGATGGTTCTTAACCATTTTGCATTTCTTCTAAATCACTAATAAAATTAACTGTAAGTGTATCTAAATCATTCTAAAGGTATATTTCATTATTTTCAGGGTTATTACAATATATAAACAATTTAAAAATAATTATTTATTTATATTTATTTCATAAATATAAAATTATGTGTAAAATGTGCATTTTCTACTATAATTGATAAAATTAGGCTATTATTATATTTTTTGACCTAGCTAATAAGTATTATATTATTATAAATTATAAATATATATAATTATTAAAGAAAATATTAATAAAGGTTACAAAAATGTGAAACATGAACAATTCAAGATGGTTAAAAACTATCTTGAGTCAAGATGGTTATCATGTTCCATCATAAATTCAGTGCAATATATATAAATCAATAATGTAGAGGCCAGTGGAGTTTCTTACTGACAGACAACAGAGAAACTTTAACAAAAACAATGAATTCAATAGTCCATAGCACGACTTTACCCTTTTAGATGATGAAAATTTGAATAAATATACACCAATGCTTTGCTTAAAGTTCCAACGAAGCTGCCAGGGGTTTGTCTTCTGCTTTCAATTCCTTCCTACAAAGTTACATGCCAAATTATCCTGTCCCAATATGCTATGCAACAATACAAATCATATTATTCCAGAGATCTATCTTTTTTACCCCGGAAAAATATATGTTACAAGAAAAAGCCAATACTAATCATAATATATACATCATCCGCAAAATACATTTGACACACGAATTAAAACAACAATATAATATGCCGAGGCTTTGTTTTCTCCATCTTCTTTTTTCAAATAAAGTTATAATAAATTCAGGCCATGTTCCTTAGTTGGGTTAAAACGAACTAACCTAACCTAATTTAACTCAACTTAACTTATCATTAACTAATCTAACTAACCCAACTCCCTAAAAAGCACCCAAACCAAAAACAACTTTTTAAATAAAAAAAATCAAATAATATTATTTTTATCTCAAAATCAATCTACTTTTTCCAACACTTATAATTTTTTCATTTATTTGCCCCAAAATATTCAAATTTTATCAATAAAATATTTCACCCAACAATTAACTTAACTCAAACATATCATATCATACCCTATCATATCCTATCCTATTCTATCATATCCTAACTTAACTAACTTAACTTGACAAAAGAACAGTATTTTAGCAATTCACAAAAAAATTCAAGACAAAAGTAAGGTAATTTTTCACTAGAAATATTGAACATAAACCTAAGATAAAAGCTTTATATTGTTATAATAATAATAATAATAATAATAATAATAATAATAATAATAATAAGTACAGTAACAACAGCAGTAGTTTTATAAGAATACTACATTTCTAATTTTCTACATCCACCTTTAGGCCCTGTTTTTTGGTTAGATTTAACCAACCTATTCAAATATATCTAAATCTATCTTAACTTATCCAAATCTTACACAATTCCCAAAAGAACATTCACTCTAAAAACACAATTCCTAAAAAAAAACGTCATAACTTATCCTAACTTATCCTAACTTATTCATCCAAACCTCAAAGTAACTCAACCAAATAGCAGGGCCTAAATGTTTGGTCAATTTCATGAAAAGAAATGCTCCTAATGTCCTAA
Organism: Portulaca oleracea; assembly: GCA_029582165.1. Lineage (NCBI taxonomy): Eukaryota > Viridiplantae > Streptophyta > Magnoliopsida > Caryophyllales > Portulacaceae > Portulaca > Portulaca oleracea. The sequence continues at coordinate 1,312,764 of CM055888.1, forward strand.
TTAATTAGAGGAAAAAAAACAACCGAATTTTAAGCCTAATATTCAAGATTCATGTTTGTAACTCTATAAGATAAAGACAACCACTAGGTGAAATCATTGTTTACCACCTTTAATTCTCAAGGAAAATATTATTTTTCAAGCATCAAATCGTAAGACAAAATATTAAATTATAATTAATTAGTCTATTCTTAATTATACCGAATTAGATTTACTAAAGATTCTTTGATTAAGTCTTGTATCAATTAATTTTGGGGATGACTAAAGTGCATCTATGATACAACTTGACAAGTTAATGCACAATAAAATGCCAAATAATAGTTATTATGAAAATCGTCAAAATGATTAATAGGTTAATCATTAATTATTAAATCATTCTTTAATTAGTTTTTTAATCAACATAATTCATCAATAAAATACCATGCAAATAATAGTTATTATGAAAATTGTGAATAAATAATTGTACATCAATTATGGATACGAAATTCGACTTTAAATAACTAATGTAAATCTAACATATGTTCCGCTCTAGTATTATGAAAATTCAGTAATTCTATATCTTCATCATTAATAGAGAAATTCACAATTTTATGTTATACTGATTTGAAAATCAATCTTTGTCAAATGTGTTAAACCATACAATCGAACAAAATCTCATATGAATAAAGACCCTAAAAATCTCACACAAAGATAAAATAAGGTTCTTATATATGAAGAGACAAACTTTAATCTATTCATAAAAACCTAGAACTAAATTAAAGATTGATTTATATTATACATCAAATTAAACATTAACATAAAAAAGAGTTGGTAACAGCCCTCTACATAAGTGAATGTTAGGAATGTAAAATGCTAAGCGTCTTAATTTAAGACAGTTAATGACAGGGCCTTAAATTAGGTTAGCTTGGTTAATAATCATGTTTGTTACTGGCTTAGGCCCCGTTCTTTCCTGCGGTTGGCGGGTTTGCGGTTCCACACCGTACCACACTTTTCAAATTTTCACCACAACTCACCATAACATATTATTTCTGTTTTTATTAAAAATGAAAAATTTTCAAATAAAAAATTTCACTTTATTTACACCTACCATTACTTTCAAATTAAAATATATCAACCCATCTACCATTAATATTTCCACCACAATCTTCCATATTCTACCACATTTTTCAAATTTGCACCGCCCCGCAATAAACTGCACCATAACGGCACCATAAAAAATTACTGCAGATGTGAATTGACATTTCTGACCTAATTTCTGGCCAAGCAGTACGTAGTGCATGCAGTACGATAAAAAGGAAGCTAATTAGAGGCAGTAATAATTTACTAGCATTTCTCTCTAATGCAAAAAATTTAAAAACAAATATATGAAGGCATTCCTAATTGGCAACAGCTAGGTAGTATGTACTAGTAACACGTAAAACCCCTTTGGTAGCAATTTTTGTCGGCAGGATTACACCTAAAAATAAAGTTCATCAATGCAAAAATATGAATGTTATATATCAGAAATTACCCATTTTGAATATATAACAAATACATCTAAAAAAAGTATTGAGTAAATGCAAATTGAAAGAAGGAAAAGGGGGAGTAATATTCGCAGAAGATGTATTATTCATTAATAGTCAATACTAATGATTTGGTTAAACTAATCTCTAATCATACTTAATGAAAAGAAAGCTTCCTCGACTTTCATGCATTAGCCTAGTTTGAGAGTGACCCCTCTTTGAAGAGTACTTGTTAATGTACACTTCATTTGTTGGGAGAATTGAGGGGTGCTTAATACTGTTAGGGTTTTAATTATGGTGTTAGTAGCTTATACAAAATAAAATAAGAAAATTAACAAGAGAACGAGATTTCGTACATAAGGATATAAATGTGAAAAGATTCAACACGATCAATCCATGTTTAATACTCGAAGTTTCAAGAGATCAAACACGGCCATGCCCAAAGACACGGTCAAGTCGTGTTACTTACAGTCGTGTGCTCGTGTCATATGCCATAAACTCCGCTTCTTCAGTTTTTCCTATGACAATATTATTTTAGTATATTATTAAGATATTTCCGACCCAAGCCCGAGCTTTGCTCAATTTAGGCGCCACATATAACCTAGCTAAACAATTATATATCAGCCTTTTATCCTATCTTTTGCACACACAAAGTAAGTTATATCATGTTAGAGAAATAATAGCAAGGTAACAGCGGAAGCGAAATAAATCGAATTGAGATGACGGAAATTACGACAAAATTCAGGAACAAAATAATAAGAACGATAAAAGAACACAACCACAAGGTTACGTGGGAAACCGAAGAACTCGGAGAAAAAGCATGGGCGCATGACGGTAAAACAATCCACTATGAGAAAGGAGGAGTACAACCCAATTACTATCACAGGGCGTGATGCGATCCACAACAGAGGAGATTACTATCACAATCTCTCTCACTCACAACTCACAATCTTTCTCTCTCGGGATACAATTGGGATCGAAAATATTGGTGAGGCCTTTTTCCCTCTCAATATTTTCTCCCTCTCTGACTCTCTATAACTCGATCATTGTTCGCGTACTGACGAGCGCCCGCGCCGTCTTGCCGGCCGTAAAATAAAGTGGAGAATACCGAACACTATTTATAGGAAAAACTCCCTATTTCTAACTTGACTCCCACTCCAATTAGATTTAAAATCTAATACAATTAGAAACCCAACATAATAAGGAAGCCTAAATAATATCCTAATACAATTAGGAAACAAATAATTGTGAGATCAAGAGATTCGGTGATTTTAGGACACATTCCTAACATATCAAAATAAGGTCACACCAGTGGGTCAACTGGGAGTGAAACATTATTAAATAATCTGAATTTTTTGTATCTTGTTGAAGTGGATAGATCAGGTCGATATCTTGTGAGAAGATGTCGTTAGCCTGTCATTACCTTGTACTTAACTTTTTTTTAAAAAAAAAGGTTATATCAAAATAACATTAGCTTTAGACCCTTTTTTTCCTTTTTTGCGGTGGGTACAATGTATATAGTAGTGATATGATATAATAAAAATGTAGATAGTATGCTAAATTATGGTAGGTGTTGTATGGTAATACACAAAAAAAAAAAAAAAGAGTCTTAACCTACTTTCTATGAGATATGATGAATATATCGCTCGGTAGAGATACATATTTCATTTTTTTAACATTGGAAGCTAAAAATTTAAGCATCAGATCTGACAAAAAATGTCCAAGCAGTAGCAAGAAAAGCAAAGCAAAACAGGAGATACATATTTCATTTGGTTACTTTAAACGAATTAAGAAAGACAGCTTGTTTTAAATGATATTCATTATCTTTGGACAACAAAAAGAGAAAATATATATATCTAAGTTAGCTTATGAGTAACATAACATTTGTAAACATCAAACAATAGATTCTTTTAAAATAACACAAAAAATCCAAATAAATGAAAACGAATGAAAAAGAAACCTATATTTTGCAAATTTGGCTTTGTAAATGTAGAAGAATTGTAATTAGACAGATTTGACTCTGCAACAGACGTTTTCCCACTTTGTCTTTATTTTCCCATACAAATGGTTGGCTTTGGTTGAAAAAAGAGTGTCTTATAACAACTATAAATGAAATGTTTCCCCTTATTTTTGTCATATTAATTACAAATTATATCAAGCACAATTTTTTTTTTATGATTGTCTAGGGAACTTTTTTGACCTTGAAAATGCACGCAATTTTTATCCGAATCCTCCCCTTTTCGGATCCTATTTTTGTTCTAATTTCTACTTGAATTCTATTTATTTCTAGCTATACCCCAATTTACCTATTTATTAAAAAATTAATTAACTACGCCTATATAAATCTAACTAAATCTACTCAAATTTATCATTTCTTATTTTATTGATTTTTATATATTAATGGAAAGAACATAACCTAAAGCATTAATTAATAGCAAACATCATATATTACTCATGGCTTTAAAGTGAAGAATTTTTTTTTCTACTTATATATAGCATGCCTCATATAAGCGTAAAATCAATATAACTACACCGTACCTAATATCGGGCACATTACCATGGGTCTCAACTCTTGAGAAATTCAGTTATAAACAACCTCAATAAAATGTTCATACTCGATCATTAAGAGACCGATACTAGACATAACCTTTGTGTAAAACATACATAAGATAGAGATAAAAAGGATGCGACTAAAAAGAAAAGAAACACCCACTATACTAAAGCATGAATGATCTAACTTGATGAGATAAAAATGCAAGAAAGAATGACTCACTTTCAAAAGACATCATCATAAGCAAAGAAGGTATACATTGCATCATCCATGTAACATAGCACACATTAAAAGCATTCTATCTAGCTACCTCTAATTTCCAAGTTGCATTTGTAGTGGATTACCTAATCTAGAATTACTTAGCATATATCATATTCTCTTCTCACATTGTGTGTTTTGCTTTGCCAAAAATAATGTTAAAAAATTGTACACCACATGTAGAGGGTGGGAAAATAGATAGGCCATGATATTGCTTATATATGACTAGCTTGTCAGTACTTAAGAATAGTTCATTTTTTGCTTTTGCTTTTGCCCTTGGCCCCCTTTAAGTCTAGGTCCTTGATTTATTTGGAAATTTCACTCAAATTATGGCTTCATATGCTTTTTGTAGTGGTATGAAAAAGGAAAAAAAAAAAAAACACATCTAGCTCCCTTGGATCCCAAAATCCTATTCAAAGCAAGACCAACTATGATTAAAGGGTTGTTCATGATAGATAGCTTATGTGATAGTATCTAACATTAGCTTTCCTCACATGAAAAGTTTTGAGTGGAAATTTGCATTTATTATTATGTGATTTTTTTTATATTTATTTTTTAGTCTCAAGATTTTCGTAGTTTGTTTTCGATATTTATTTTTAAGTTTAAATTTTTTGTAGTTTCTATTTACCTATATATCTTTATTGGTGTGTAACTAGTATTTAAGTTTGGTTTTCAGTGTTAGAGTTTTATTGTGAAATTTGATCAAGAAGAGCTATTGTCGACCAAGTTTTATTACGTTTTGACAAATGTGTCTTTGATTAGGTTATTTTCAAAATTTATTTTGTTACAAGAAATTGGGTGGAAGGCCAAAGATGAAGCACATTCTTGCTCAATGCTAAGCAATGACTTTTATATACTATAGCTAAAGTGTTTTTCAAGTTGGAGTACAAGTCGTTGTGCAATTGAATGTATTTTGTAGTCACTTATGTACTATCAATCCACCGTACGGTGTAAGTTGGAGCTAATGCCATTTAATTGAATATATTGCGTAATAACTTATAAGAGGAACAATATAATCTATGCATGACTCGATATATAAATATTTAGCGCTAAAACAAAAGGGTTTCATCATGAATACCCTAGCGCTGGTGTTGAACATTAGGGAAATTTTGGCAGTCACACAAATTCCCCTTCATCTCAACACATCTCAGGCACTCAATACTCTTTGTGTTATGATAATACATTACACACACGTCAAAGTAGATAAATATAAACTATGTAAAAATCAACATTAAAAAATGATTGTCGAAAGCTATTGGATATCAGATAAATATAAACAATAAAAAAATAAATTTTGAAAAACACAATATAATAAATTGGCAATCACTCCGTGTTTTTTGTTTGTTTAATATGAGTATGCACGGTATAGCAACGTATAGTTTATTTTGAATAAAAATTGATGTTGAAATAAGTTTAAGCTCATTTTAGGGTTCATTTGGAAAATACACAAATTTGATAGGAAGACGTCAAAGGTTAGAAGAAAAAAGGTCATGTTCTTTCACATTGTAAAATGTAAACTATCAAAATTTCACTTTATCCATTTTTATTTATTTTTTAAAATCTAAACCTGTCTAAACTTACCTAATGTTAAAACTCATTACCTACTATTTTCTAAACTTATCCAAACCTATTCAAACCTACTTAATTTTATTTTGTCCAACTTCTGTATATCCACTATATAAAAGAGTTGTAACGATTGAGGATTTGTGCAGGGTATTTTTAAGTTGTCCTCTCCTAATACTGGTGTAGTAGGGGATAAACTATACATACACAAAATACATTATAAATAGCCAAATTTTCTTTCAAGAGCTCCTAGCTAGAGCCTAGATGTTGCTGAATTTTCATGCATGTAATTTCCTAATTTTTATGTCTTCACTATAGAAATATTCTTTTCAACAGCTTATATATACAAAAAATATTCAAATATGTCACTTCACTCTACTGTTGTGTTCCATTGACATATATATGTTCAAAATTTTAATGGAGACAACTGTGAAGAAAAGCACCCAGAAACTATTTGATCAGAGAAGCAACAATAATATACAATCTTATAACTTCTGTTAAACTGCTAGCTATATATGATGTCTTGTTTTTGTGAGGTTTGAGAGTATATTCCAGATACATGCAACCTTAAAATATTTTTGAAGTTAAGCATCCTTCATTTGAAAAAAAGTATCAACTTAATTACATTGAATAATAATAATAACTACTCCAATCTAATCTGATAAACTAGTATTAGTCAGGAAAAAAAAAAACTTATAATAATTCTCAACCATGACGTACACAAGCCCATCACAACTAAAATGAATATCATTTGTATATATGTCAAATTTTATTTTGACAGTTGATTTTTTATTTAGGATAAAATTATAACATATATTTTCTTAATTACAAATTCATTTATAAAAAATTTTGAAAAATTAAATATCTTACTCTAACTTGTAGCCTAATAAAAAATTTCTAGGCTAATATTCAATTTTTAAAATCAATCATAAATAGAAAAATATATTTTATAATTTTGTGTTGATGTACGAATAAAATTTACTTTAGGATTATTGGACAAAATAATACTAACTTTGGGGGTATTGGCCGATAATAATACAAACAATTTTGTTGGACACTAACGGTACCAACTATGGACCTATTTTCCAGCAATAGTACACGACCGAACTGGTAGGTTTCTTACCACGCAGAAAGATTATGTATTGCCTAATTGTCTGAGCTAAAGACTAGAGTAAGTTGAAAAAACGTAAATGATCACTTTTTTTTGGCTAATTAAGCAACATTAACAAACTTTGCTATACAATAATGTAAAAACAACAATTTGATTGTTTTTTGGATAAATTAATCAATGCTGCTTAGATGGCAAAAAAAATTGGCGGTCGACATTTTTTCCACTTGCTCCAGCTTCAAACTCACACAATTAGGCGACAAGTCGTCTTTTCATCGAGTTAAACACCTATCAACTTGGCCGCATACTACTACTGGTAAATAGATCCATAGTTGGTACCACTAGTTTCCAATAAAATTGTTGGTATTATTATCGGCCAATACCCCTAAAGTTCGTATTATTATTGTCCAATAACCCTTTATTTTACTAATAGTAAATGTTATGATTGACAATCACTGTAAGTACATCCATACTAATTATATTAATTTATATGTAAATCTATTATTGCTTAAAAGTCCAACTTTTTTTTTTACTATATATAAGTGTAATAATTAATAAAGCACCTAATTTTTACTATTATACACCAATAAAGACATTATATTAGCCAAATAATTTAGAATATAGTGGATATGCATATCACTAAAGAAGAGATATTTCTAAAGAGAAATGAATTAATGGACCCTCCATCACATGGAAGTTCACATGGAGAAATTAAAAGAGCCGCAAATATAAATTACAATGTTTATAATGTATTAGCATATGCAATTGAACTAAGCTCTCAAACTATCCTTTTTTAGCAATTTGCCTACTTTCAGCCAAACGTGCCCTTGAATAAAATAAAGCCTCTTCCTCCTAGTTTAAAAGTCTGATGTGATTGTGATTGTGATTGTGATTTTTTTTACCCATGATATTTCTTCCCCCCCTGCCTTTTTATTCTTAATTTATCATAGAAGTTAAATCATTGGTGTTAATGTCCCCTAAAAAATCGTTATTCTTAATGTTTATTGATAAAAAAACAAGTTAATGTTCAATATATAAATAGAATATTGACATTTGTATATATGAAGCTAGATCTAACAAGTATAAACAATTCAAAAAAGCTTTGCCTTGGAGAGCAAAAGGCGAATTAAAAAGTTTACAATGTCCTATTGTTATATAGTTAGTAAAAGTTAGTGCTCCTAGCTTGTCTCACATGGATAGATTATTAGAGTTTCCAACTCTTAAGGGAAATCAATAAGTTATTTTATTATTGTCTCGCATGGAGAGAATATCATACTCGCTATCTCTTTATATGTTAAAGAGTGTTATGGGCTTATAAATACATAAGCCCATGGTGTGAACTCGCGTGTGCTTACAATAAGGTTCAATAAGCCCATGGAGTGTTATGTAGGGCGCTAGAGGCGCTTATTAGGAGCATAAGCAGATATTATAATTATCTGTTACTATTTTCCCTTTTATTTTCTATCTTTTGCAGTTGGGGCAGTTGAGACAGTTGGATCATATTCAACTGTTCTTAACGGTCTGAATCTATCCAAATCGCCATCCTATCCAAACAGAAGAGGGGATTGATTATTATATAAGAATCAATCCAGGAAACTTTGTTGTATCCTGGAGACACGATCTTACATTAAGGGCAAATCTTGTCTTAAATATAGTGATTTCATTCACTCCTCAAAGTTCTAATCAATCCCATATTTCTAACACCTATCTTAGTTATTACTTATCTAATTGCTTAACTAGCTTTTCTTATGTTATATCAAAAATTATTTTATAACTTTGATAACAAATTAATTACTATTTTATTGTATTTTACTCATAATGTTCAATTCATTGAATATAAACATCAAAATTAAATTAACTAAAGGTACTCAGATAATTGCAACATTAATTTTCCTCACTCAAAGTCATTTAAAAGAGAATGAACTAAGGGAATATAAAAGTATATAATATCTACAACTTATTCTTGTAAGCGAAAAATGTTAAATATAAGGAACAATAATAGTATGTATCTAAAAAATATAGAACCAATTGTAACTAATTATGATATCTTCAAATTCCTAAGGTTTTATATACCATCATATAAGTCTTGGCTATTATCCTAATTAAATTAGAACTTACACTCCATTTCTTTCAAATATATATGAATTAATTATTATGATTTCTTTTTTCTTTGCCATAGTATGGTCCATCTAGGGTTATCGTAATGCAATGGTGTTTGATCATCATGAGAGGAACAAGGAGTTAGTGTTGCTGAATGTGAAATGACGAATCTGCTTATAGTCTTCAGAATGGAGTGTTGAAACATTCCTACTCTGTTGATCAACTGACCATGAAATTTCATCATATTCCTCTCATCATTCAGTAGCTCTCCTTCAGGTCATTCATTTAGTTTGTGGCTGAGCTTTTGCTATCTGATATAATTGCTTCTTTCAGCAAGTGGTGCTCTTATTGAGATCTACTTAAGTTTTATTGTTTGTGACCTGTTTGTGAGGTCTACCAGACTGTGTGCTCTCTATGGCACTTTGCTTTTGATCAATAATAAGGGCCTTACGGCCGCTACTTATCCAAAAATTAAAAAAAAAGTTAAACACCTCTTCTTATCAGAGTGTGATCAACCAAATTACCCTTTAAAATGAATTTTAACTATGATTAAAAAGGCAAATCCCTATACTACCTACAATATGGGCAAGTAATTGCCCAAAAATTGACAAGGATATATGCATTCTCCTATCACAATAAACAAGATGGAAATTAGTTACTTGCTGGTTGCAACCAATCCATGGAGTTAGAAATTAGATACCCATATCTTTAGAAATGATGTCTTTTAATTTGTCCACTTTTTTCCTTCAGAAAAATATAATGCAAGGAAAGTGATGTTAACATGATTGTCTGACAATTTTTTATGGTCAATTTGGGGTACCCCTTGATTGAGACGACTCCTTAACTACCTATAATTATGAGCTTATATATATATATAATCAGAAGAGGAAAGTTAATTAATAAACTTTAATAGGAGTTACACAATTCCTTATTTAATTATAGTAGACAATATCAAAGGTTCAAATTATTAAATACTAATTTTTCTTACATAAAATTTTGAGTTTGAATCTTAAAGATGGCAAATATTATCATTTACTATCATAATTATTTTAGTCAGCATTTTCTGTAATTTTTATTTCTTGGGGTTATGTAAAAAGGATAATAATATGATTGCTCATACAATTTTCCACCTCAATAGTCAATAGACTTCATCTAAAACTTGTGAAATTAAAGGGCTTGGTTGATGTGGAGTCAGATATTATTTACAATTGTCAATGTCGCATTTTTTGAGAAAGTATTTCTTAGTGATAAAAGATGAAAAATTCAAAGATTGCAAATCTTTGCTTTGTTGCAAATATGAAGAATGCTTTTGTTTACCAATTATTACAGTCCCACTAAAATTGTTGCTCTTATAATTAAGAGTCATGTTTTGTGAGATATAATTGAATGAAGCTCTTTTTTTCAAATAATGACAAGGGCCTGTCAAATATTTAGGTAAATGAGCATGGTAAGTTTTTATCAAAATTTACTAAAGTTTATCAAAATTTACTAGAATTAAAAAAATAAAAAATTTTAGTTTTGATATATTAGGGTAAATTTAACAAAACTTATCAAAATTTATCAAAATTTAACTTTTACCCAACCACCTTCTACTCATGAATTTGACAGACGTATCCTTAGATAAAACGAAGGGAATGGTAAAATTTTCATTAGAAATAAATATAAACAATCTCTTAAAATAACTCAATCAACCATTGGTAAGTGTTTCTATAAAAATGGTTCACGACTACATTAAAAATTACATGTATATATGATACATGATTTTATTATGATACAAGAATTTGGTGAATCTCTTTCTTTTTGTACTATGAGTATTAAACTTGCAAAAAATATCAAATCAATATACGAACCAAATTCCAATTTTCTTTAAACAAAAAAATGCAAGTACAGTTTACCTAAATTGAAATGTCAAAATCAAAAATGTCTTATTTTTTTGTTTGGGTACAATTTATACGAAAAGAATGCACATGGGAAGGAGGGGAAATAGACGTTATGGAGACAAAAAATTGAGAAATGGGCCCCCAATCGCACGAGAAATGACTGGTTGGGCTTGCCCAACGACAAACATTTATTTAATGAATAACGGGGTGCTTACTGCTTAGGCCTCATTCTTTTATCAGGTGGGATCGTTTGCGATTTCATACCGTACTGTAAATTTTTAATTTTCACCATAATTTATCATTACTTGCCATTTTTCTTTTCATTAAAAATGAAAATTTTTCAGAACTTTCACTTTATTCCCACCTATCATTATTTTCAAATTAAAATATATCAACCCACCTTCCATTATTTCCACCATAACTTTTCACAATCCACCTTGTTCGAATTTGATTTTGACTAAATTCATCCATGTCCATATGATTCAGTCTTGTAAAAAAAGCAGGTAACAAGCACAAATTTCTCGTATAAATTTTAATAATAATTGATTTGATTAATTTGAATTCTACTCAACCTTTTAAAAACACTATTTCTTCCGTTCCATATTAATTGTCATCTTTAGAATTTATGTAGTCAAATTTCAAAAATTTTGACAATAAATTTCTTAGTATATATGATGACTTATTATATAAAATTGTTATCATAAGATGCATAATAAAAAAATAGTATCCCAAAAATATAATATTGTAATTATTAATAAAATGTTATATTGAAAATTATCAATCAAAGACCTACGTGAGCGACCATAACAGTGTAGAAATAACCTCCACTAAATTCCAACTTTGCCTACTAGCTAGCTACAATTGACCCTTTGCCCTATTTTTTTCATGGACATGGTTGATGGATCCTTCACATTGCTGTGGGGTATACGATGTTTGATTGAGCATTCTTCCCCAATTTAAGAAAAAGAAAATTAAACGAGTTTTGGCATAAATTTTGGCATAAATTTGGGCATTGATTTCAAGTATGAAAGGAATTGTATGATTTTCCACCATTGTATAGCTTACTAATAATCCTTTTCGTTTTCTTAGTAGGTATTTTTTGATTGAAAAACATATGCAAAAACCCTTTTTTTCTAATATGTTTTTGTCAAAAACAGGTAAGCAAATGCTATGAAGTGTGAACTTGGTTCACCACACTCTTTTATCTCGATTGTTCAAAGTCTAAATTGGACTGCAAAGCTCATATCATCAGGTGCACATAATTCGAAAATATAATAGCTCGACAGCTACGCAAATATATTAATAATGATCAAAGCACAACTACAACAAAATAAAACAGCTAATCAGGAATAATCTTTTGTTATAGTCTCTTAATCATCGTACATAAAACCTAAATTGCATCCAACTTTTATGGTTCGGCGTACCTCATCATCTATTCTATATAGAAAGAGTATAAAACAGATTTGTGGCGATATATCAAAGCATAAAAGACCAACGAGTAGGAGATGTTAATGGCAAACAATTTTCAAAGCTTTTCTTGTCAACTTATCATAGTCCCTTATAACAACACTAATCACACTCAAATCATATTTTCGCGTTATACTTTTAACTACAATTCACAATGCACTCATAACATTAACAATACTGATCAGCAATGACTCAATGAGCAACTTATGACAAGTGACAGAAAAATCTTAACACTCAGAAAGTAGGCTGAAAGCTCACAGTTAACCAAATCAGACCAATTTTTGAGCAACATTGCACAACACAGATTTTTACAAGGAATTAGCAGAGTAATCAATCATCATCATCTGGGCAAATATCCGATGGCAATATGCATAAATTCCAGCCACAATCAGCCACTGAATCCTACAGGATGTTGTAAATCATCAAGAGGTTCACATCGAATCAGAACAAGCTACTAAACAACCTTTACACCTACACATAAATAGCCCCTTACCAAAATCATATTCAGACCTACCCCCATGAGTATGACAACCCCCCCCCCCCTCACTTTTTCAGGCTCGGACCAGCCCCGGTCTTTGAGCACCCACCACCGGTCCCAAGCCGCCCGCTCAAAAAATGCAGCGGATATGACCCGGATTTCTTCAGCTTTCCAGAAACTTCTTTTCCCGAGCTTCCCTTGGGGGAGACATTCTTCTTGCCCCGGTTCCTGCTCATCAGCAACAAACTGCCTCTCTGCGGGGTGTGCAGAGCCCCCTCGACACAATCCCCAGCCTGCACACATCCCCAGCTTCTAGAAGGTCCCGGTCCCTCCTCGCTAAAGGTCCTCAGCCTCGGGAAACCACCCCTCAGCCGGGAAAAAGTCGGGGGATGTTCCGGGGAGTTCTGTCTCTTCAGTTTGGAACACAGGGGACAGGGCGGATCGCTTGTCTGGGACTTCGGAGTCGTCTGGTCAAGGCACTCCGCGTGGAAGACGTGCTTGCAGGAGAGCACCCCGGTCGTGGGGAGGTCCCCGCTCCGGACGATGCGTCTCGAGCTCCACGGGGACCTCTGAGAGAGCAGCCTGTCGCACAGCCCGCACTTCGGGCCCTCGCCCGGGCCCACGTAAGAGGCCCGGGGTTGGAAGTCCGGGTCATAACGCTCAGAAATGTCGGTCAGGTCGATGCTGCTGCTGCCGCTGCTCAGACGGGGGGCATCCTGGTCAAATCCGGCGGCAGCCGGGCTGAAGCTGGATGAGGGTTCTCTTGTGGGAGCGGCTTGGATCGGGAAGGCGAGCGGGTGGATCGGTTTTGACATGAAGGAGCGCCGGCTGGGGAAGTTGCGAGGTGTTGAGAGGTGGAGCTTTCCAGTGTGCTCAAACTCACTCCCGTCTGAGCGGGATGAGGTGGAGCCCGCCACATCAGGAACCATGGATGAACCCTTCAAAAATGGGAAAAACAATGTTAAGTATGACGCTTGGATGTTTTAAGAAGCGAAAAAGTCAGGACAGAGTGAAAGTACCTCCATTGAAGGTGTGAACGGTAATGGCCCTGATATATGACCTGAAGGGTTCATCAGCAAAAATCAACATAAACAATGGTGTTCCAATTGATATGTGACATAAAAAGAGACAAAGGAACTCATACCAAAACCAATCAATTTAAGAACAAGTAACATTAAAAATATTCTGATACATAATGCCTAAGTTCTCACATTGTACATACTTGTACATGGCAGCCACAAAGCTGTAAACTGAGTGCACCCATTTCTCCAGTTCCTTTTACTTGGATTAGAGGAATTATTAATTCACTTCATTTCAAGAGGTCAATAAATCAAATTATCGGCCAGTGATAAACTAATCAGAATAAATTTAAACCTCTGGTTCATTTTGTTCTTTAGATGTTGCCCAGCCATAACCATGTAATCCCCTACCACATCTGTCCTTCTCTAAGGACCAAGTTAGGAGGGTGGTGTGTGGGGGGGGGGGGGGGTGTTGGCGGCTATGCCTGAGTGAGGCATAAGCCCAAGTTCAAGCCTCCAAGGTTAGCTTTTGTCCTGACATGCTTAAAATACTAGACACTGAAACAATAAGCAACAAGTTTGCGCTCAACATATAGTTCATTATCAGCACTTAGACAAGAAACTTATGATATATGATGGGCCCGTGAAACCAAACTATGCTGATATTTGAGTAATTTGACAAATGCAAAACCCTAAAATTCTCCATGCCTATGCTTAAAAAGATAAATCCTAGACTAATGCCAATTTCCCAAGGGCGACACTGACTCTATATCCTAGTATAACCACAACCATTACTATGTACATAAAGCTACACTTCTTGGAAGCCATCTAAGAGGTTAAAATTCTAACTAGATAGAGGGCTTTGCCTTTTGTTTTTTTGTTTTTGTGTGTATGTGTTGTTGGGTGGGGGGGGGGGGGGCGCGCTTTGGAGGCATTCGTGCAAGAAAAAGTCAGCAATACAAGATATTCATGGAGAAGATTAACAGTATTACGAGGCTACAGAAAGCAAATGGATCCAAGTTAAAGACCTTGGTTTTTAATACATACCACGTGACGATTGTTAAACTGAGGGGTTTTTTTTAAACTAATCAAACAACCTTGATTTTGGTTGAGAATCAAGGGTCACCTTCCCAGGAGAGACGTTCTAGAACAAACATTGAAGCCTAATTTCACTAGCTTCAGGACCTACACTTACGCAATATCTCCATACTTGAATATAGGTGATGCCTTTGAGAGTGCAAGGACACAACAGTCACCAAACAAGGTGTTTACCTTAACATAACGTTCAGATGGAACTAATAATTCCCTGCCAAATTTGAACAGTTTTGGCCTCCCAAAAGAATTCACACATTTCTCTAACAGACTATGTTACTCGGACTAGGGTATGGGTGTCCAATATGGACACAAATACAGGTGTCAGACTAGGCTACTTTTAAGAAAATTTGCATACTTCCACTGTAATTAGAAGTGTCAAGTGTCGTGCTCTTGTCCTGGGGAAGAGGGTGCAAAACGGGTGTGGTAGGGAAAATGAATAACATGGCTAACAGATACATAGCTTGTGTGTGTGTGTGTGTGTGTGTGTGTGAGTGGGTGGGTGGGTGTGTGTACACAATAAGCAGCAAAGCTCTGGATACTTATACCTTCTAAATAATCACCATCAGAGAATATTGAAAAAAGCATTAGAGCAGATAAGATCAATGACTCATAATTATCCTTTGTCTATTTGTGCTATAGCAGCCAAGCAGTGTGTGCCCTCCTAGTTAAGGGTCTAAGGGAGAAAACATGTTTGCTGTCACAAGGTTTGGCTAAATGCATTTGGTCTCCCTCACAAACACAACATAGTAGAAGGGAAGCTCCCTGTAAGGAGAAATGAGTGTGACATGCATGTAAAGAACATCACAGTGAACATTACATGCATATGAAAGTTAAGTTTGAACTGAAGCAACTCCAAATCAAAAGATCTACAAAATGACCTCGGCATATTTGCAAATATCAAATTCTTGTCTATAATCAACAGAGGTAGCTCAAGCAAGCCTATAAAAATTCATTGCAATATGCGCACTGACAATGCATATTTAAACTATAGTGATTAAATCAAAAATTAATCAGCATAATTTTTATTATGCCCCCCCCCCCCTTCTTTTTTGTTACTTTTTATAGGTAGAGCAGGGCGGGGATTGGAGGGGTCAAACCAGCACAAGAATGATACACCAGTTTCAAACAACTGGTCATGCAGAAATCAAATGACACAACACACAATGACGATAATATTAGCAGAATACAAAAGATGACACAAATGACATAGTACTGTTTCAAAGAAAGAACGCGCACCTCTTTTGATAGACATTTCATACTCATCAATATTGATTCCCTGCATTGGAGGAGGTGTCCATGGTAGGACCATCGAGGTCTCAGAAGGGCTACTAAAATACAGAGCACCGCCCTCAGATGCAGAGTACTGGTGAGTGGGGCGATAACCTCCTCTTATCCAGCTCCTGCTTTCTTTACTGTTAGATGACGTGGATCCAAATAGCTGAACACTATCTGTAGAACCATATGGTATCCCTTCAGATTGGAACCGATAATCCCATCGTGGATGAGGAGGTGAAAAGCTAGAATTAGTTCGCCAATATGGCTCCTGACCAATAGGCCACTCACTGCTTGCTGCATTAGATCCATGTGGCCTAGCGGCCACACAACAAAGGGACCCCGTCTTAGCTATGTTGTGGAGACACCAAACAAAATTAAGCCCCTTCGCTCCAATCCTTGACCATTCACAAGTAAAAAGTTTAATAAACTACCATCAACACACAACAATCTAACTAGTGCCTCTCATGAGTCTCTCCAATAAGAAGGCAAGAACAAATACAAACACTCTTAAGACTTTCACACTGTGTCGTTACAATTCGTAGATGCTTAAGAGACTTCTCTTTTGATTAGAAATCACCTTGAAGATCCCATTTTTGCCAACTTTTCCTGCATCATAAACCAAAGGGCTAAAGTCTCAGAGCTCATGTGATTTAGAAAAGGAAGACAAAATCTAGCAAGTCAACCATATTATTGAATACCTAAAATGACAAACAAGAGAGTTATTCATTGCTTTCAAATCAGGATGCGAAGGATTCTTTCATCCCAGTTCTCAAAACCTCTTCTTTTGGGTATGCAGGAAGCTGCATATGGATTCTCTTAAGAGAAAATGGATTCGTTTTAGGGGGGAAGAGCAAAAACAAGGTGACTATTCATTGATGTAAACATGGCACCAAATGAACAAAAGCCTTGGTCCACGCTTTCTAGTCAGTGAAAAGCACAGCATTGTACAACTAAACTCTCGAAGCAGCATTAAAAAACATAGAAGTAAGCTCATTAGAATAACATACATATATAGCAATATCCAGCCAAACCTAATGTCAAAAGACAAGTTCAAAGATTTTCCATAGAAGCTATTACCAAATACTCCATTCCAACATGTTATTAATAATATTGACAATAAATACTCCTTCAAGATAAATCTAAGAAACTCATTCTTTTATAAGGAATAATATATTATAAATATAAACAAAAGACCAGATGCATAATTAGGATCCCACAAAGCCATGCACAACCAAAATATGAGCGTTGTACAAAATCGCCACAACAATAGATGAATAGCTAAGCTTCCCACTATCCTAAAAAGAGAGTCCTGATGAAAACATCTTTCAAGAGCTAAAGAGGAGTTTCAACTCCCTGAAACACTCTTTGATTTCTCCCTCTGGCAACACTCCAAAAAATAACACAAGGTACTACGAAAGCCTTTGGGTTACTCCCAAAGTAACCCTCCCAAGCTAGATGGCTCCAAATAGAATTAGAAACAACCCCCGAAAAACCTACGCAACAGAAAGCTAGGTCCGAAACAGCTCCTGTGAACCCACAATGCAGCAACAAGTGATGTGCAGTCTTGTAATCTCCCTTGGACATAAAACATTGACAAACCAAAATCTTCCCCTAGCCCCCTTTTTTCATAACTTATCACATCAAAATCTTCCCGTGCACCTTTCCGAACAAAGAATGAGACCTTTGAATCTATGAACTTTCTAATCGACTTAAAAAACCTTCACTCCGAATGGGGATCCAAACTTTCCAAAGAATCCTCCAACTGAAACCAAAATCCAGCCTCTTTCAAATCATCCAACAGATTATACACAACTACACATAACCACAGTGACAAGACAAGCTCTCTTAGACTTATTATACACAATACAACTATACAAACTACAAGAATCACTGACACCAAAATCTAGCCTTTTCCCGCATATAAAGAACAATTCGAACAATTCTCTAACTTGAAACTACAATACGAAATATCAAAATCAGTCCAAATTTCCCCTTCCTTATCCCACAGAATAGCATAAATCTTGAGTTCCACAGTCTAAACGATTCTGCGATGCCCTAAAACACATAGCACTAAAGAGCTAAGAAAATACCCGACTAAGAAACAACATTCTAAATTTAGCTTCTAATTTCAAAAGAAATCAAGAAAGAAAACCACCTTTACTTAGCCTAAATCGAAATTTTCGGCAGCGACATTCTTCTACGGCACTAAACACGGAATGAATTCCAATTCGCTGCCACTCCATAAATCAAAATCGAGACAGAGAGAAAAGGAAAGAGAGATTACCAGTTCAAACAACGTATGAAAAAGGGCTGATTAATGATAAGAAGGAACTATTGGAGAAACCGTCGAAATCATCGAATCATGATGAAGAACATGATGATGACGATGAAGGAATTGAAGAGCGCAATGTTCGAAGAGCGAAACCCTAATTCGTCGGAAATGGGGGCAGGCTTTAGTTCATTTCATTTGATTGCCATTTTCTATGCACTCACTCTCTCTCTATGATTTCTCTGTTGGTTTCTCTCTCATCAGTCACTTTCTACTTTAACTTTACTTGCTCTTTTTGATGATTTCTTTTTCATTATTTTAAAATTGAAGATGACTCTCTCCTTTCACTTTCCACTTCAATTTCAATTGGGAATTGGGATCCAAGGAAAAGGAAATACTCCCTCCGTTCCATATTAATTGTCATAATTTTGACTTTCACGGTCTCCAATATCATTCTTTGATTGATAATTTCTTGTATAATATGTTATTAACAATTACAATATTATACTTTTATGAAAGTATTTTTCGTTATGAATCTAGTGGTGGTAATTTTATATAGCAACTCATTGTATATATTGAGAAATTTATGGTCAAATTTTTTTAAATTTGACTGCACAATTTCCAAAGACGATAGTTAATATGGAACGGAGAGAGTATATTTGAGCATGTTTTTCTGAGTTTACTTTAAAATTGACTTTATTTAGGTCTATGTTTTATTATTAATCAATCTTTTGAGAGTTTTTGTGTAATTTGTTTTTAAATTTAAATTTTTTAAGTAAATTTGTTATAGAAAAAAAAATAAGCGGCAATAACTCTCAATGTGGGTATATTTTTGTAGGTTAGAGAGGTTTATATAAAAACAATGTTTTTTTCGATTATTGAGGCGCAAAACACAAGTTCAAAATGACAATGATGATAAACAAAGCTATAACACCTTCAAAAGAAAGGGATACAATCAAACAGCAAAATAAAATAAACACAGCAAGTACACTTTTAAAACACGATGCAAGATCAGTAACTTCAGCTTGGTAGGTCATCAAGGAATCGAACGCCAATATCCGAGCCAATAATCTCAGCCCTTCGGACAATTTTAGTGTCAATATAAAAACAGTGTTACGTCGATAAATTAAAATGATAATTCCTCCCCTCAAGAAAAGCTATCACTTTGGGGTTTTTTTATCAAATTTCCTAGGGAGTAAAGTGGCGTTTGGTAGAGATATAAAATTTTGAAAACTTTTCATATAAAGTCTCTTCCTAAAACTTTTACCAAGTTTGAGCTGAAAACAATATACTCTGAATAAAATTTTCATTCAATGATTTCAAACAAACATAGAAAATTTTAGTCTAACTTTTAAATTTTGACAACCAAATGCTCTCTTATTTCTAACTACTACCCCCATTTTTTTAAACCATCAATTAACTTTCAATTTCAACATTATATCAAATTCATCAATAGTGTTAAGTTTTTTGAAGATAATTCTCAAAAAAAAAACCGAAAATGACTATTTAAATGAGATAGAGATCCCACAACAAATGGCATTTAGCATAATATCATTTTTCAAATATTGTTTCTAGCAAATAGCAACTAATAAGGGATCAATTCATTTATCATATTAATTAGTAGAAAAAGTTAACAATTTTGTAGATATGGGTATCTTAAGGATGTCAACTTGATGAAATGCCCATTTTGTATTATACATCGGAAGTTTATCTACCTAACTATTAACTATATATACTTTCACAAGAGAATCATTCTATCATTATCAGCCGACAAACACACAAGTAAACAGTGGGATTACCATAACATAACAGCATAATCTTCACCTAATCTCATTGACATGGAAATCCAACCAACCAAACCACTTTGCTCACTTATCTTTGCTCTTTGCTAGCCTTTCTCCAGTAACTTAATTACCCGGTGCACAAGAACAACTCCCAGTGCGGGTCCTGCTGGTGTAAAATTTGGGTAATATTACCCAGATGTAGACAGTCTTACATCGGTAAACATTATTGTCTGATTCAAATACCCATTCCAATAAACCCACAAAGAAAACATTTTGGGCAAACAATTTGAAGGAAATCCCACCGGATGAGTCCGAGTGTAGACCTCATGGAATCCATTTGCTGATGAAGGGTATGGTATATAGGATAGTAATATATATAACTCGTATCGATGAACATGTAGAGTAATTTGTGCAGATCATTTGCGAGCCATTCCGTATATATGAGGGTTTATAAAGGAGGCATTTGAGACCCGAGTTACGGTGGTGTCAACCCCAGAAAACCCAGCTTCAGCAATGTAATTCTGTGTCTTCCTTGTCAGATGACAGCCATCAGCAAGCAGTTGCTGCAATGGGTCTAGAATGGTTTGCGCGAACCTAAGGGGTGTTCCTTCTGTGTCACAAACCAGATTTAACCCAAAACAGTTCAAATTAGCATAACATAATGATCAAACACATCATTGCTCAAGAGGATTAGAGAGAGTGTGAAATCCAGGAAGCTTAGTTCAGGGCATACCCTTTGCTCCCACGTGCTCGATGAACAAGTAAAGCCCGCCTGGTCTGAGTACCCTCTTTACCTCTGCGAAAGCATAACAAATTTAATTAATTTAGGGATGTAGGTGCCGAGACAATCAACAGGGACAATATGAAGGTGATGAAGACAAGACTTTACGTGAAAATCCAATGTGAGAACAAACCACAGGAGACAAGATGAAATCCACTAGTATAAGGGGAGAGATTACAAGAGTGCATCCCAAGTGACTCACAGCGCAACGGGAATAATATGAAGGCAAAATATAAACTTTTGAATACTTGGAGATCTCATAAAAGTGTCGGAGGAACATAATTTGGTCACACTAAACTAGGTTAACTGGTCTAGTATCGATAGAAAACTCAAGAAACCTAGAAGAGTCGTCTAGCTGCAATCAACTACTTCAACTTGGAGACCAAGCAGTTATTAATATCAATCACAATAAGAAAATAATTTGTTATTTCCAAAACTCGAGTTTGAATGAAATCGAAACACCACCCAACACTAGGAAAGATCGCTAAAGGGAAGGTTTGTACCTTGGAGAGTCCTCTCAACATCCTTAACAGAACACAACACAAGTGTTCCAATTACAGCATCAACAGAAGCATCATCTAAGGGCAAACCCTCCCCCACCTGCAGCAAAAGAAACACAAATATGCATGTTGAGTTGTTGACCCAATACGCTGCCATTATAGAGGAACTATGCAGTAAAATGGTGAAAGACATACAGCTTGCACAAACTCAAAATTGTCTGGCGAAAGACCTGCAGCTTCTGCTGCTGCTCTGGCATATTTCTCCATCTTTCTGTTTGGATCAATGCCAAAGACGCGCGTATTGGCATCAGTGACGTAATATTTGAGGTTAGGGCCAGTCCCGATGCCGATCTCTGCAATGTCCTTGGCTTGTCCCCTCAAATTGTTGAACAGTTGAGACTTGTAAGTTGCAACCTTGGCTCCAAAATGACCAGAAAGCATTCAAACTTCAGCAGAACTGAGCAAATTTGGAGCAATTTTCATTGAATCTGCATCGAATCTCATGGAGAGGGAGGAAGCAACTAACTAACCTCGGCCTCATATGCTTGCATGGAGTTGTTCATAACTGATGCATAGAACTCCTCGTACCAGTCCGCCCTTGGAGGGTGGACTTTTTTCAGCATCTCCTGCACTCGACATACTATCATGATAAGAACAGCGGTTGAAGAACATCTACAGTTTCCTCAAACATGCTGAGACCCAAAGTTTTGAGTGATTACTACAAGAATGATTATGGTTTTCACACAGCACCCGATATGTCCTCACTGACAGTGTTAGCCTAGTTGAGATGGCCTGTGGGTCGAAACTCTAGGAGCCACTAGTGGCCTCCAAAGGGTACTAAAAAATCAACAAGGTATAGTGTGCTTGACATGCGGATTTGTGCGAATATTTCTAGCTAAAGCTTTGCTGATTTGAATTTGATCAAAATGGTGTAAGAACCAACTCAAACAAAAGCTTAAGCTGGTTGTTGAAGACCCAAAATGGTTTAATACTCTTACGCGCCCCCTCATGCAAATTCCGCCCTAGTCCCTAAAAAGCTTAAACTGATAGTTGAAAGCCGAATTCGGTTTTATACTCTAACAAATGGAACCCGACTATTTGTCTAGATGGCATTGGCACACAATCCAGGGTTAGTATGATCAGACCCATATCTGAGTCACCTGACCAGACCTAAATCAAACAGAAATGTTGTTTGACCTTAAACATGACTCAACCAAACTTAACCTGACCCACATCAGAACTTGACAAGTGATTTGGAAGTTCTAGGTTTAGACTTGCCAATTCATTGAAGATTTTGTCAAATGCTCAACTTTGACATGGATTCCAAAGAGTTAACCAACAAATTGCTGGGTAATAACTGCTCACAAACTGCTGCAGTGCTACCTAATTGTCATTGAAACATACAATTTGCACAATCTTTCTGCTTTCAGAAAGTCATTTATTCGCACAAACTAGCTGCACAGCAATTAACACAACAAAACTTGCAAATTTGAATAAAGTTCCAATCTTTCCTCTGTACCCCCAATCTCTACCCCTCAAAAACTGCCAATTTCAGCATCAAAACCCAGAATTTTTTCTGGGGTTTGGATGAAATTACCTGAGAGTAAGAGGTGTGGAGAGCCCCAGGTTCGAGGGCTAAGGCAGGCAGAGAAGTTGAGATCAAATTGGTAACCATAGTTCCCAACCAGTGTCTTCTCCCACATTTGCAGAATCCTGAAGAGTGCCATGTCTGTGTCTGATGTGAAGTAGACCCTGTTTCACCATTGATGCTTTGGTTACTAACTTCGCCATTTGTACTGCATGATGGTTTGAATGGAGCTCTGGGTTTGTAGGTTGGAGGGAGAAAAGCACTAGGTTGTATACGTGAGATGGGCGCTGAAGATGTTAGTATCATTTTCTATTGCCTCCTGGAGTTGTGGCATGGCATTGGCACACCACCACAAATAAAAAATATCATAACAAAACTAGTATTTTTCTTTCTTTTTCTTCTTTTTTTGTTTTGGGGTTGTAATAAGAAATGAAAAATATGGTGCAGATAATACGTATAGACGAATTGGGTGTTGAAAATGACGTTGGCAAACCAAGCTTTCCAAGAAGAATTGTGTCAGTACGGAAATGAGAGCAACTGTTTAAGCCTGGGTAAGATGAGTTAGAATGAGGCATCAGTTGGGCTACCTAACTAGAAGAATCGCTCGGTCTATAGTGTTGCCATCCCATTTTGACGGTTTAGGTTGCTCCCATTTTGCTCACATGGCGCTGGTAGGCTAGAGCACACACGTGATGCTTTTTCATCTGCTAACTATAGTCGTTAGAGGTCAGGTTGGAAGAGACCCTAGCTTCCCTTCGTGGCGATCGAGAATGCATTTTCTATGGAAGCTACCAATTGCGTTCTTTTAATCTAGACAAATTACAACATTTAATATAAGAACTAGGGAAGCAAGAATTATTGCCATTTTCCTAAAAAAAAAAAAAAGAATTGTTGCCACAAAGTTATTATAATTACAAGACTTGATCAGTATTCTTGAACAAAAAGATATCGTATAACATATAAAATTTTCATGTACCACCACTTTATGAAAGTCAGTATCTATATCGATAAATAACTGACAGTATTCTTAGGGTAAGATATTTAAAATGTGTATAATAAGCATACTACTTTACTTTTTTTGTATTTCAAAAAAATGTTTAAAATATGTCTAACGGATTAGGTCAATCCATTTAGGGTATCAATTGTATTTATTGGCTTAGTCAATGCATCTTAACCTTCTTATAATTGAAAACTACTACTTAATATTTAAAAATTTGTACAAAAAATCTATAAAAATACCAATTTTAATGAAGGATAAGACATCATATTACCACCTGAGAAAGAAATCTGTTAAACACTCCTCTTTAGTCTCTACTCTATTGTTGGAAGCAGTGTTGGGCTTTGCCCAGTTCAGTAACAGCAAACCCCAGTTCCTTGTCATATGGGGTCTAGGCCCATTTTTTTGGGTGTATAATAAACAGACTTTGATAAAATTCATCAAGGACAGCATTATAATGATTAGTAGACCCGCCCTTGTTTGGGTGGCAAGGACTTTTTATTTCGTCTTTTTTTTCCGGGGTTTGATTTTAGGAGGGAACGACTCTTCTTACCCGTTGAAGAATGTTGTGGTGGGTGTGGGTCTTCTTTGAATATTGTCATTCCCCATTCCTGTCTATTGTAAGGTCTGTCGGGTTCTGATTGGCTGGATTTTAGGCCCTGTTCTTTTATGCGGTAAGTTATGGTGCGGTATGACACCGCACCACACTCTTTAATTTCTATCCCACTTTACCACACTACACCATTTTTATTTTTATAATTAAACTTAAAAATTTTATATAAATGGCTGACACTTTTAAAATTTATTGCTTTCCAGTATATTAAATATATGTTTAAATAGAAAGAGGGAAATTGTATTTGATCATTTTAAAATCAATTTACTTTATCGAATTTCAAATCAAAAAACACCAATCCTTTTCCTAATTTCAAATTAAAAAATACCTACCTCACTCGTCATAACTTCCACTATAACTCGCCACATTTCACTATACTTTTTCCGAATTCCATCATACCGCACTGTTACTGCACTCCACCCACTATATAAAAGAACGGGCCCTAGGTGGCTGTTTTGCGGGTTTTGTTTTTACTCTCTTTAATATTGTTTTCTATCTTGTTATTTTTTTTAATTTTATATTATATTTTTGATGTAAATTTTAGTATTTTTTTTCTTTCAATACTAAAAAAGAAAAATGGGGCGTAAGAATTGAAGTGATGATGAATGATGATAAGTGCAACCTAAGAGGTCCAATGAAGAAGGAGCATATATAACAAGATATTGTTCTCTGAAACTTATGACAGATTGACGACAGAAATTACAAATACTATGAAATCGAATTTATTCGATTATGATATGATTGTACCACCTACACTTTGTTTCTGTGTACGTAGGATACTCATCACTTAAACTTAAAGGATAAACCCTAACTGTATTTTTCTTTTTCTTTTTCTTTTTGTTTTCGGCATGCATAAATTTACCCTGGATTCTCTTGCCTCCTGTCTCCTGCATACACCATGCAAATGTGAATAATAATAATATGATCGTATGTTGACCCATCTACCTCAATCATGAATCCCCTTCTTTATAGGGTATTTTTGTATGTATGCGTATATATATGTCCATTATAAAACCTTGTGCATATATGCATGATACTTTATCCCAATTCCATTTCACTATCATGCATGGATGCCATTATATAGCTGGCCAGTGTCGCTTAAGGCACTGTTTTTTTTATTATGTTGGATATAACTCTCCCAACTTATTCAAACTTATCCAAATTTATCCAAACCTAACACAATTTTCTAAAAAAAATTTTAATTTATCCCAATTTATCTCAACTTATCCTAACTTATCCATCCAAACTTCTGAAAATAACCTAACCAAAGAACAAGGCCTAAATTATTAATTTATTTTCTAATTATACTATTAAAAAATTAAATTTTCTTATTATCTAATTGGAGTGGTGTCAGTTTTAGAAAGAGTCTTTCACTCACATAAATAGATGATTACATTCACCTAATGATATGTACTTAAGGTAAGTACCTCCACATCCCTTGGTGGTAGATAAGTGCATCATGGTTTATGACATGTATATATATCTAGGCTCTAGCTAGGGATTAGTCTATTTCACTATATATCATTCTCCTTATTCAACTTGGGTTATAATCACCCACTTTTACAAAACACAATCTAAATATATCCATTTTCCTAGCTTATTGAACTTTTCAACTTACATAAATTTCTACGAATTTACTTTACCCAAAATTTACCCTACTCTTCTAAAAAAAAACATACCATACAACCCCTTGCCCCGACCCGTAAATAGTTAACCCTACCATAATACTTATAAATGAAAATGATAAGAGCCTTAAGAGCCTTGAGACAAGACTTCTTTTGAGTGTTTTACCCTATTATTAAAACTATATTATATATATTCAATTGAAATAAAGCAATATGATTAAATTATATAACTATAATGTTACATATACATTTCACAAAGTTATACTTTTATCTATTATATCATAAAATATTGTATTACTTTAAAAGGAACTTTTTTTTTTCTTTTGAGGGAGATTGGGAAGAAATGAACTCAACGATAATCAAGCATTCAAGACCTTATTTTGTGGCATAAATCTCTCTAATGATATATATATATATATATATAGCCACTCACCTCAATCCCCACTTCACAAACAACCCTTGAGAGAGAGAGAGAGAAAGAGAGAGAGAGAGAGAGAGAGAGAGGTGGTATATCATATTATGTGCATGCATCATCAAAGGTCTAAGATGTATGTACAAGGTGAAAGTTGGTGTAGCCAAGGATGACTTGCCGGTGTATTCTCTCAATGAGAATGGTCCCGTTCTTTTATACAACTGCGGTATGGCGCGGTATGGTGTGGTGGAATTGTGGTGGGTTTGGAAAAGTTGTTGGGAATTGTGAAAAGTTGTTGTGAGTTTTGGTTTTAATAATTGTAAATGTGTTGGAAAATGTGAAATTGTAATTGGAAAAAGTGGGATAAATTAAATTTTAAAAAAGTAGATTATGGTGGGTTGTGGTAGATTGTCGTGGATTGGTGGGTTGTGGTGGAATATGACAAGTTACGGTGAGGTGTGGCACCGCAACCAACCAGCTACATAAAAGAACAGGGCCTATGGTTGAAAAAGATGTTGTCACACTGGCAAGTTGTCCTTGGCTACAAAAACGAGCTTGTATCTACATGTTAGATCCATGATGATAACTATTCATCACCCAATTTTACCTGTCACCAAGGTAAATGTGTATATACTCATCATCTTAATTTGCTTATTAATTAACTGCTTCGTATGTATTACTACTCATTTCTTTCGGCCATGAAATTATCAATGTACGTGATAGTGCATTTAAGATATAGGAGTAATTACTCCCTCCGTCCCAAATTAATTGACAGTTTAACTAAATTTTGACTGTTAATTACTCACAAACAAATTACAATGAGTTACATTATGAAATTACCATCATTAGGAAGTTACCTTACTAAAAATTACAATAAAATTACAATAAAGGTTATTCCATATTGTAACTCATTCTAATTTGTAAATAATTAACGTTCAAAATTTAGTCAATGTGTCAATTATTTTGGGACGAAGGGAGTATATGTCAATGTATACATATATGCTGCTATCTCATTCTTTCGGCCATGAAATAATAGTAGGAATTTATTTTTTGCAAGCTTCGCATGAGGAGATAGTAAATTTATGGGGTGGTATTGTGAAATTTGAAAAAATGTGGTAGTTGTAGTCATAAGTTTGATCCAAGTTGGGATTATTCAAAATCGAAAATACAATGATTAATTAAGAATGAGAAAAATATGCATATTCCAAAGTTTTACTAATATACTCCATAATTACAAATTACAATATTGGTCCTATGCATTAATTACATCCCGAGCAGAAAAAATGCAAAACTGAGAAAGTAGTTTTTTTTCCCCCAAGACTTTGGAGAAGTAGATGGAGCAATTTATGCAAGGCATGCAACAAGATTGTCGATTGATTTCAAGGTCTTCTCGTAGAATACATATGACTCGTACACTTTCGGTGTCCGAACGTAGTAATCAAACTGAAAAATGCACAACAAATACGCAACATTAGTCACTCAATTATACATATGTAGAGCAATTAAGCTACTAATTAATTGACTAGTTTACAAGATTAGCTTACACATTTTATATACTCCCTCGTTCGTGGTATATATGTTTACACAATTACTGGTCAAATTTTTGAAATGTTTGATTGACATATAAATGGAAAGGAGAGAGTATAGGATATATACCACTAATACAACCCACAAACTAGTTCTTTCCTTTTTTTTTAATTTCTTTATTTATTTGAGGAGTAGGATATTGACTAAGCAAGAGTTTGTTCTCACTACTAAAAATATGTGTATTACCAATCACTTTTTCCAACCAATTTAAAATGGTTGGAAAAATCAACCATTTTAGCAACTATTTAATATTCCAACTATTTTCCAAAAAATGTTGTGGGAAAAATGGTTGGAAATTCCAACTAATTTTGCTAAAATGGTTGGAAAATTTTCCTACCACCCTTTTTCCTACTATTAGAAGATGGTTGGAAAAATGGTTGGATTACTAACTATTTTTCCAACCAATTTCAAATAGTAGGAAAATGGATGGTAGGAAAATTTTCCAACCAATTTTAGCAAAATTAGTTGGAATTTCCAACCATTTTTCCAACTAAATTTTTTGAAAAGTAGTTGGAATATCAAATTGTTGCTAAAATAGTTGGTTTTTCCAACCAATTTAAAATGGTTGGAAAAAAGTGGTTGGTAATACACATATTTTTAGTAGTGTCTTTTCAATACACAATTACTAATAATGGAAGGCGAGTTGGTATAAAGTGAAAGTTTTAATTTTTTTATTTGAAAAGTTTTCACTTTTAATTAAAAAAAAGGAAATGAAAAGTTATCGTGAGTTGTTGCGGAAAATAGAAATTTATGGTGCAGTACGATGTGGAACCCCAAACGATCCCACCGCATAAAAAAAATGGGGCCTTGTTGTTTCAAAAAATGGGGCCTTGTTGTTTCAAAACATAGGTTGGAGTAATTAATACTAGCGTTTGGGCAACTAAAAACTTCAATTGGACAAATATTAATTAGTGTTTGGTAAACTAAGGATTTATGTAGCGATTAACATTTCAAATAGCACTTTCTTACTCCCTCCGTCCCATATTAATTGACACTTTAACTAATTTAATTATTTTGTCCCAAAATAATTGTCATTTTCCTATTCCCAATACTTAATTCAATTATTTTATATTATTTATTAGAGAGAGAAAAGTCAAATATAATTAAATTTTGGTAGTTATTATAGTTATATATTGGTATGTGTGAAAATTTCAATTCCGTCAATTAATTTGGGACGGAGGGAGTACATGTTAATAAATTTAACTTTTAGCCTTTTATATTGTTTGGTTAAAAATATACCTTTTGAAAATTTTATCTTTGGAAATACTCGTACCTTTTTATATCAATTCACATTCATTCATCAGCTAACTCAATTGCTAAATGCTTTTCAATAGCAACTATCCATTATCTATTATCTAAATTACTAGCTATCTGCTACATTAACAGTTATAGTCTGAACAGTTAATTTTGACGAATGGGGTCTATTCTAAACTTATTTGTCAAAATTGTTATGAACTTACATGTGACACACATTATGAATTTGCCGATAAAGTCTTAGCCTAATGATTAAGATTGAAATCCTCGATACATTAAGTCCTAGCTCCAATTTCCCCCTATTGTTTTACCTATTGCCAAAAAACAACCTATTCTAAACAGAATAATGAACCCCAAAAGATAATGTAAAAGAACAATTAATTACCTCAGCCATATTATCAACCAACTCATTAGCAGCACTGACATACTCCTTCTTACGTCCCTCCGGAACAACAGCCAAAGCAGCCTGCATATCCTGCTTCAAATAAGCCTGTTTCAGCCTAATGTAAAAAATAACATACCTCCAAGCCATGGTATCCAACATATGCCTCAACCCATGGAGCCCCTCGGCCGTGTTCCGGATCCTAGCCACCGAGTCCTCGGGCGACAACCCGGGTTCGAAGAAGTGCTCCCATAGGAACGACCGGGTCCCCCATTTGAACTCCTCGGCTTGAGCCTTCTTTATGGGTAGTAACGTAGCCCCTGCTACTGACCCTCCTCCCAGCAATGTGGAGAGAAGGAAGTTCCGGCGGGTCGGGGATGATGGGTTTTCGGGCGGGCGGGTTGTCTGGGCCCGGACCGAGGGGCGGCCCGGCGGGGTTTTGAGCTTGGTTTGGAGGAGGCTGATTGTGGGGTTCAGAATGGTGGCCATGGTTTAATTTGGTGGATAATATGTGTTCGTATGTGATATGAATGATGATATGTGTGCATGAGTTTTTTTGGTGGGGTGGGTTTGGATAAGGGTAGTTTGGGCAGGGGGTTTGTGCTGACCGTGGGTGGGATTTGGTCCTTGTGTTTTGCCCACATGGCATGTGTTATCTAATGGCGCGTTTAGTTAGTCAAAAATTCTGGGTAAATGGTCAGTTTTTTTAAGTTGACTTATTTTCCCCGTATTTAGTTATATATTGACTTTGGGGAAAAATTTATAGGAGACCCATCACTTCCAAGGTTTTCTTAGGAAAAATTTTCTTTAGGAAGGAGTAAGGGAAATATTTCCCAGGGTTTTCCCATTGGAAATTTCCCACAGAAAAAATCTCTCTAGAATTCTTACTAAACGCTCGGGAAATTTTCCCTAGAAAAACCTTAGAAATGGCGGGTCCCTTGTAAAAATTTTCCCAAACATTGGGATTCACCGATGAGTAAAATGTCCCACATTGGAGCAGTAAATGGAAAGGACATGGTATATAACTTAAGTGGACTACTCCTCTTAACACCAATTGATTTTAAGATGGAACCTTACTTAATTTGTGTAACATGGGTATTGGTGAAGTGGACTCTCATCTTAGATCTCCCCAACACTAAGGTTAATATACAATCAACCATAGGGGAAAGTAAGTCAACTTGGAAAAAATCGATCATTTCCCCGGAGTTTTTGACCAATAAAACGCTCTCTAAATAAATAAATGACTTCAGGGGATATCCATAAAGCAAAGCAAATCATAAATTCTAATATGAGGTTTCAATTTACGAAAATATTCTTCGTTTTTTTAATGTTTTATATGGTAGTAAGGTTGCCCCTCCTAACAATGTTGATAGTATAAGAACTTCCGGTGGGTCGAAGATGACGGGTCCTTGTCGTCTGGCGGGCGGGTCAACCGGGTACGGGTTGTGGAGCGGCCGGGTTTTGAACTTGGTTTGGAGGAGGGTGATTGTCGGGTTGAGTATGGTGGTCATGGTTTAATGTGGATAATATGTGGTGTGGTGGTGGGTTAGGACAAGGGTAGTTTGGGCAAGTGGTTTGAGCTGACCGAGGATGGGGTTTGGCTGCCCGTGGGTGGGATTTGGTCCTCGAGTTTTTGCTGACGTGGCATGTGTTATCTAAACATGGTTTGGGCTCTGGGCTTGATTCTTTTGTATTGGGCCTCTGCCCCTTGAGTTGGATCCATCTGCAAGTGCAGATGATGTTTTCATTCTACAAGCCCATATTAAGAACTCTCTCCCTCTCTAGCAAAATTATTGTTATTTTGTTTAAGTTTTAATTATAGTTTTATATTTATTATGTATTGATTGTTTCATTAATACCTTACCGACTTTTTTAGACCTCGCAAAAGTTTGTCCAATCTGGAATGTCTAAATTATCCGACCCGAAAAAATTGGGTTTGGACATAAATTTTTCGTCCGAACTTTGATATTGATCGAATAGGCCGAATATTCGGACGTAGAATTTCTCTTTTTCTATTGTTTGAAACAATTTTGACCCGAATTAAGCTTCGTCCGAATTGTTCAGCCTGGTCTGACTCGAAATAAAATTAAGTCCGGACATAAATTTCTCAAATTTCAACATTGACCGAATATGTCTTGGCCCAAATTTTTGCCAACAGTACCATTTTTTTGTCTGTGCTATGCATGGATGTCTCTTTAGCTAGGTCAGTTCGATAGAACTTTGTAATATCAAACATGATACACAATAGTTAAGGTTGAGGAAAGATAGAAGTATTGTGTTAAAATGGAAAGATTAATAGGTGTATATGTTACTATTATCATGTACGTGAGGTCTGTTTGGTGAGAGTTCGGGAATGAAATGAGTACAAAATTCTAAATGTAGGGGACCATGTAAACTAGAATTCTAAATTCGGGCTACGCACTTTTTTGCAGTGGGTAAAGTGTGAAAATTGTATTGTTTGGTAAATTGTGGAAAGTATGGTATGTTGTGGTACAATGTAGTAGGTTGTGGCAACATTTGTTGTAAGAATGATTGGTGTAGTAGATAGTGAGAGAGAAAAGTGAGGAGCGAGAAAAGTATGTTTGAGGTTAAAGTACGGTATGGTATGGTAAGATGCAGTAGTTTGTGGATAATGTGATAAATTACGGTAAATACGGTATGGTACCATAGAAAAGAACGGGGCTTGAAGTTGTTTGGTTCGGAATCGGAATGGAATCAAATTGTGTTCTCAAATGTTTTTTTTGGATCTATTTGAAAGAATCGGTCCCTTTTGGATCTATTTGAAGGAATCGGTCCCTTCACAAGTAAGTTCACCATACCCCGAGTTAACCTTACACTAGGAGTGGTGGACTGGTGGTAGTGTTGGTATTTTTCTTTCTTTTTCTTGAAAAGTATTATACGAAATCAAAAGGGATATTAAGTTGGGAATCAATAAACGCGCTAGTACTTTAGTTTGCACTTGTATTAGTTTAATTTTAGGTCAATTCATTCCATTATTATGGATTTAGGGAAATGTTTGGTTTAGGTTGGAGGAAGTCATGACCTAATTTATTTAATTGAATTGTTTTGATTAAAATAAGTTTTTATGTCTAATGTTTACATAACAGTTAATCACTCATCTATTGTTTACATAACAGTTTTTATTATCGGAATTTTATTTTGTCACCGGGTAGATCAAGTGTAAAGTTTATATAAGAAAACTCAAGTTTCTCTCTTTTAAATTATTTAATTTGATCGAATTTAAAACTAAATACTACCCTTTTCCATGCCTCAAGTTGCATATAATTCAAAATTTTCAAATTGGATAATCATATAAATCAAGTGGACAATTTGTAAGGGTGAGGAGCATTTTTTTAAACAAAAATGTTGATAAAGTTAATTTCTAATCAATGGTGTGAATTGACTAAAGCATAATTAAATTGAAAGCAACATGAAAACATATATGACAACCTAGGCTTGAATTGACAAGATGAAAAACAAGGACATAAACATTTGTGTCATACACCATCACATATATAGCTCCCATAGATAAAATCATACATGATGTGAGTAGTTTAGCTAATTTTCACCACACCTTATAACTAGGAAAAATATGTGTATGACATATGGAGTTGCAAATTGATTGATGAATGATGATACATCATCATACATGGATGTTAATTAACAACATCTAGAGATGGTAACCTTCAACCCATGAGCCATAGATAGGATTGTCATCATCCTATATTTGACTTGGTGTCCTTCCACTAATTTGAGCTTGTAAAATCTACATAGAATTGCCAGTGTCATCTTCATCTGTAAATAAGCCGAGTCTTTCCCTAGACATATTCTTGGTCCAGCCTGAAATATATAATAATATCACATATTAAGTAATCTTGTATTAATTAATAATAGTGAGATTGAGACTACAGGACAGTATCTCATAGGTCATTCTCATGCAAGTCATGCACCATTACATGTTGAAAAAAAATTCTTAATGCGTGTACGTTTTTAAGGACAGGTACTATTATGGAATATTATTCAGAATTTATCTGACTTTCCTTAATCATATTTTTATCTACTGGTGTTCAACGCCGCTTTGCATTCTTGAAAAAAAAAATTGACTATTCAATCAAAACAGACCAAACAATTTCTTATTAAATTTTATTGTTTGATAGCACCATACAAGTTACGAACAAATATCTACAGTATTGAAAGAGTACCCTAATGTTATCAAAATTTGTAATCAACAAACAAACAATTAAACTCGCCATCCTCACTTAAGTTACTTATTCATTTAATACTTAAAAGAGTTGTGCATTATTCGGTCCAAAACCAAATAAACCGAGAACCGAACCGATTATATTCGGTTTGGTTTTCAATTTTGACGTTAGCTCTTATCCAATTTTCTGTTTAACTGGTTTGGTTCCCATATATGAACAACTCTGATAGGGAAGTACATTATTCGGTTCAAAACCGAATAAACCGAACCGATTACATTCTATATTCGGTTTGATTTTTGATTTGGACCCAAGGCCTTTTTCAATTTTCAATCTGACCTGTTCGGTTCGGTTTTGAAATGAAACAGTATTAACATACCTGAAAAGCAGTGAATTTGAAGGGGGAAGCATTTTGGAAGAAACCATCTTTGAGCCATCTTTCAGGGTTGAAGGAGGAGGCATCATGGCCCCAATTGTAGTCCATTCTACCCATTGAGTATGGCACATAAGTCACCATCCCTCCTGCTTTCACCTTTGTTCCATCTGGCAATATATCATCCTTCAATATCCCCTTTGGGTCCTATGCCCAAATAAATTCAAAAAAATCATAAATTAATAATTTGATAAATAATGCTTATCTTGTTTATGGCCATGTATTCCCCCATGCATGTCCCATCCAAAATTATGGCTAACCTTGTCATGTTTTATAACTAGATTAACTTCTTTTTGGGTGATTGATAGATTGGATTTGATGGCAATAGAGCAAGTAGTGAAAATATCTAAGCAAAACCTTATCCAACTTTATTAATTTATTAGTACATAGTCTTTGGTTGAGACATATGTGTATATGACACATGACCACAATCTAAAACTAATGGAGACACTTTAGTTATTTTTACGACCGTTAATGCTTGTTGTCGTATATTTTGACGAGGAGACATAAATAAAAAGAACTTCTCGCGAGATAATGCTTTAGTTACAAATTAACGATAGTTTGCTCTAGTGGTATCACATTTTTACATATGGCTTTGTTTAAGATTAGACACTATCTTTGTCAGATAAGGTATTGTCCAATTGTCCATGAACCAACCTAATCAAATTGAGCCTCGAGGATTATAGTTATTGACAAAAACTTTTCTAAATAAAAATAAGGTTATTACAAGTTGAGTTTGTCCGTTGATTCTAAAATGTAGATTCGACACTCTTTAGGTTTGAATCGTAATTTCTAATAGTGCAAAAGATTAACTCAACCACATCGGTCATATTTCTGTTCCTAATAAGGATAAGGCTAAGGAAAGAGTTGTGTGGTTTAAGCATGTTGTGTGCAGTGGACGGTCCCGAGTTTGAGGCCTAGGTATGGCATCCATTACCCTTGGGTATAGTGTCCCGCTAGGGTCCAGTTTTGCATATTACGTGTGTTTGTGGGGGCAGTGCACGTGGCCAGGTTTTACCATTTGCTCAAACGAAGGAGTTCCAATATCAAAAAGAAAACACAAGACAAAAGAACTTACCTGGGGAACAGCAGGATAAAGTCGGAGAGTCTCAGTTACAATAGCATGCAAGTAATACAACTTGCCTAGGGCATCATAAGTCAAGAGGTTTGCAAATTGTGAGACCCTTTGGTTAAAAGAAACAGAATCCTCTATATCACATTCGAACAAAGACACATTCTCTTCAATGGCTCTCTCATTTTCAAGGTTCTTGAGTTCCAAATAGAGCTTCTCGGCAATGTGGGGATGAGTCATTATCATGTATATTGCCCATGACAAGGTTGTTGCTGTTGTGTCTCGCCCTGCAATCACAAAGTTAAGCACAACATCTCTTAGGCTCTTCTCTGTTGTGTTGTGCTCTGGATCCTCTCCCAATTCTATGAACCTTGTCAATATGTCGTTCTTCATCTAAAAAAAAAAATAGAAATATTAATGCCCAAGTTAAATCACTTTATATCCTTTAATTCAACGAGTGATAACAAGCATGCATAATTCTTTTTTTATATGCTCAGATTCAGTCATATTATATTAAAATGTTACGCACGCACGCACGCGTACGCGCGCACGCATATATATATATATGATATTAATGTCAAACTTGATAGTTACTTGAAAAATTGGAGAATACGTATGTTAAGTTGAAATATTAAATTGTAAATCCATATTTGAATACCAAAAACATCCAATAAAAATACTCAGGGCAAAAGTAAGCAAAAATAACATAGAAATCAATGCTCGGCTATAAAAATGGTGTAAAAAATGGATCGTTCGTTAATACCTTGTCGTTGTTGTTGCCATCTCTTTTGGCTTCATGTAGTTCTGCTTTTCTTCGTCTAATGACCGTATATGTGAAATCATCGATGATTTTCATGCTTTCATTAAGTAAAGCCTCTGAACCCACATTCAAAAACTTCTTGATTCTCCACAAAGGATCAATGAATCTAAGGGTGACAATGATGTTTGCCGTGTCAAATGCCCGTGCAAAGGAGTTTTCCGGTAAGTCGGCCGCCAATGTTCCTATCTCCACCCCAAAACCAACCTTGCATATCGAGTCTAATGTCAACCTCATCAACAACTCCTATAAAGAAAACACAAGTAGTTAACAAATATGTGGTTATTAATTAGTCAAGCTAGTTTTGGTGTAAAACATTGAAATTCAATTCATCTATGACTATAAATTATGAGTGACCAATCTAATATGATACTCAGTTGGTAAAGA
This sequence comes from Portulaca oleracea, assembly GCA_029582165.1. Classification (NCBI taxonomy): domain Eukaryota; kingdom Viridiplantae; phylum Streptophyta; class Magnoliopsida; order Caryophyllales; family Portulacaceae; genus Portulaca; species Portulaca oleracea. Next base: position 1,349,757 of record CM055888.1, read on the forward strand.
TGTAATCCATAGTTTTTATCTCGAGTTATATCAAAATTTTTAATTTTTTTGAAGTTAAGAGACTATGACTACCCTCAACCCATTAACAAATCTGCCTATGAACTCATGAGTAGATTTTTTTTAATTGCCAAAGGTAATACCACAAAGCCGACATAAAGCAAAAACAAAATAAAAACACCACACAAAGCGAGCTATCAACTTGTTATCAATCACATCTCTCTCTACACCCAATATAATGTATATTATCTATACCATCAAATATGGTCTTTCAAGTTAGGAGAAAAATACAACAAACTCTCAGAAACAATATGTTTAAGCATAGTTTGAAAGAGTTAGAGGTAAGCAGTTTTTTCCACTAAACTGAAGTTAGCATAAATAGTATGAAAGCAACCATATCTCCCCCTTGATTGCTCTCATACTATTTATACTTGGTGTTTTTTGGAGGATATCTTTAATATGAGTTTATGACTTCTATAAACAAATATTTTCTATGTAAAGATTAAGATGCTAAATTTGGTTATTTTGGTACAAAGTAAATGCATACCTGCATGTCAACCACTGAATTCTCAAAAGATGTCATTGTTAAGATTGAAGAGAGCTTTAGGGTATACTCTCTAAATACCACAGTGCTAAAATCCCTCAAGTTCTTGGATGCAAACTCAAAACTTGCAGTTTTCCTCTGCCTCCTCCAATTTTCACCATCTGCATTGAAAATGCCATCCCCAAGCAAAACTTCCATGTATGAATGGTACACTTCTCCCTTTAAAAATAACCATTATTGTCACAAATCTTGAATAAGTCGGTCACCCCAAAAAAAAAATGTACATGAAAATAATAGTAAAATCGTTATTTTTATAGATAATTTTTATAGATATTTCTACAAAATGTATAGAACTGTTATAACTCAATCACATTCGACTTATTCAGAAGAATCACAATATATCTTATCTTTTGGTTTTGGCTGATACAACAGGTCATGTAGATATAGAGTGTGTTCGGTACAAAGAAAAATTATTTTCTAGGAAAATAGTTTTTCTTGTAAAATTTATTTTCCTAGAAATGAATTTTCAATAGGAATTTTCAATTGTTTGATGCTTTTTTTCATTTTTCTGAAAAATGGTGAGAAAGAGGATATCTTGCTTGAGGACAATTAATGATGGCTTTGAGGCAACAATAGAAGAGGAGTTAGTGACAAAAATGTGGCACTGGGAATACTCATGAAGGTTCAGGGTAGACATATGAAGGGGAGGAAGTTGTTGTGTGATTAACTTGAACCATGAAAATGGGTTTTCTTAGCTAGGGTCGGACTTCAGAAAATAATCTATATAAAGGGCAAAATGATTTTGCTGGAAAACGATTTTCAACATTTTCTGCCCACCAAATGCCGGAAAGTAGGAAATCATTTTCCAGAAAACGGTTTTCATCCCAACCAAACACACTCATAATGGTAAAACGATGACAATTTAAGACGGGGAGAGATTCATGAGAGATTAATTAACTAATTACCTTGGGATAATTGGCAAAATTAGTCTTAAGAACATGCTCAACATTAGCAGGGTCAGCAATGTAGGTATAAGTAGTGAAGGGCATGGGCACAACAACAGTCTTAGACTTGGAAAGATACTCAACAAGCCAATCATGCATCCTATCATAATTCATTAGTTGCTCAAGGGCTGCCCCAATCAAGGGCCATGTCTTTGGCCCTACCTTCTTCCTTTGGCTCCACCTATGCACTAAAATCCATGATAAACCCATCAAAACAACCACAATCATCATTCCCATTTTAGATATTAAAGAAAGAAAAAAAATATATATTATGGGCAAGTAATAGTTTTTCAAATATGAAAGGAATAAAAGATTTGTATCCACAATAAAATGCATGGAGGGTATATAGATGTGGTAGAGAAGAATTTGGTTGAGTCCAACAATCTTTACATGTTGATGGGAAAGGAATAGTTCATTTGGTTTGTGTGCTTGACCTAATTCCTCCCTGAATAATTTGTTCATATAAAGAATGTGCTAGTATAATAGTATAATACAAATTTGTGAACAGCTAAAGTCCTTTTTTTAAATTTTAACTTATTTTCAAAAAAATAAGTTCAGTTTAAAATAATTAATATCTAAGAAAATAAGTTTAGAATAAGTTGATTAATAAATTCAGAATAAGTTATATAAAAAGTTTTCATAACAAGAGGTTTTAATAAATTCATAATATAAATCCAATCATAAAAAAAAGTATTAAAGAAATCAGGACTTAAAGAAAATCAAATACTTTCCCCAATTATATATATAGATATATTTCATTGTAACTATTTGTACCTTGATTCAAGAACGGTGGTACTAGCTAACTGGCTACTAATAGAGAACTTTAGAAATTGTAATTTCATAATATTACAACAAGAACCAACTTAAAATAAAATTATGAAAGAATCTAACTGTCGGGATTCATCCGAAAAAGTAACGAGAAAGGATATGGTACATAAGTCAAGTGGGCTACTCCTCTTAATACCAATTGATTTTAAGATGAAACTTCACTTAACTTATATACCATGGATCTTGGTTGAAGTGGGCTCCCCTTGAATTTCCCTAACACTAACCTTTCTTTTTTACTTATTTCTACCCGAATCAATGTTAATTAGTTTAGTTATTGTTTATTCTTAGGTGGACGTGCATATTGAGTGAAATATTTTCAACGTCAAACTGTAAATATGATTTGTTGGATGTAATTTAAAATATTCATCATCAAAATTTTAACATTATCTTTTGATCAACCAAGTGAAGTGTTTGATTTGTCTTTCTTTCAAATGCCCTATCATATGATCATGGGATTCAAATTAAGAATAAAAATGGTAGGGTCATTTTAAGAGACAAACAAGTAGAACAGATTCTTTGGAGCTGTTTTACACTAACTAATGTCTTCACATAGCATTGTTAATTTGACCAAAATATTTAATATTTAATTACTTCTAATTGCATAGTTCTTTTGCTCTTTTTTCCTCCTTTATTTTGATCATAATACTAAAACATTTTACCTTTATTAATAACTAAATTAGGCCCAGTTCTTTTCTACAGATTAAGTTTATCTGCATTATCCATACTTTATAAACTTTATTAAACCACTTGTTCTCACCTTATCCATCTTTCATATAATATATATGTAAAAATTCATATACTTAATAAGTAATGTGACTTATGTGATTTGCATTACTCACGATACCTTATGAAAAATTACAGATATTTTTCCACACCTATAGTCACTCTATTCACAGGTTATCAAACTTATCCACTTTTATCTACACTATGAAAACCTTACCAATTTATCAGCACAATTACTTAAACAACCGTAAAAGCTCAAAAGATTGTAATGACTTATATACTTTATTTTTTTTATTTTTTATTTTCTTGAAGTGTTTGATAGGAATGATATATTACATATTTAAAATAACAATTTAATAGGAAGGTAGGTAATATTACTCATCTCAATGAAATTTTAGTTGTATCTATATGTGTCAATGGTCATCAAAAAATGACATTTTAAGACAAATTTAAGAACAAAGAATCTACTAAATTAGTAACTATTGAATTAACATTAATCCAATATCTTTGAATCTACTTCATAATCATCAATCTAACCCCAAAAAGAATAAATTTTGTTTTTTTATTTTTGTCAAAAGATGGGTGGGAACAATGGCACTAGCTACTTATTTATTGATTCGGACTTTTTCAAATGGAATTAAGAATTGGCGGCTGGCTTGAACTTATCCTCTTGTTTATGTTTGTTGTTTGTTTGTTTGTGTGGGGTAATTTGGCAAATATCTCTACCCACGTCCTTTTCATTCCCATGCACATGCAATGCACCTAATTCTTTGGAGCTAATTTAAACCATCATCATCCAAACACCCCATATATTTCTCTCATCTTTAGTTACCATCTCACCAAGTTATTTGTTACATGTGTAGCTTCATTTGTGTGTAACATTATCCAACCCCAAATCAATGTCAACCTTTTATATGTTCTAATCTATGGTTTGTTTTTATGATATAGTATGATATAACATCTGATAAATACATGACATGATAGGTTATTTAGTGGATGTAATTTATTATGAACTCAGGCGATATCAATATAAATGAGTACGTAATTTTTTGACATATTATAACTAGATATAATTATAGGTCAATTCAAATTGAATTAGCTTGTTTAATGCAGGGTTTTTCGGTTGTCCTTTGCATTTGCATTGTTAAAGAACAAGATTTAACAACGGCACCAACTACTCTTGTAGGTCTTACTTTGACGAGATCTTAAAAGATTTCGGTATAACAATCTTATATCAACAAATATCTTACTTACAGAAATACTAATAATGCCAAATAGTAAGGTATTTAGACCATATTCATTTATTAAAGTGCACTTCACCTACCTATTTGAAATGATCTATTGTGCACACTTGCATAACTTTTATATGAAGAGAAGTCTTGGCACAACGATAGTTATTGTTTTATAATCATCTGGTCACAGGTTTGAGTTTTGAAAATAGCCCATTAGACACCGGGTTGCCCTTACTTGCATATTAATTTTTTATATATGCAAAAATCTTCCAAAATATAAACTAAAACAACCTTTAATTTGCTAACCAAAAGTTATATATTATAGCTTTTAAAAGTTAGTCTAGCAAAAAACCAATAAGAACTTGTAACGTTCGATGATCATCATCATCTTGAACTAGGCATAACCATTTTGGGTGGATATACCTCGGATGGAAATGTACTAGTGCATTCTAACCACCTTTCCACAAAGTCAAAATCAAAAGTGGTCAAAGACAAAGTAAAATTATTAATGAATAGTAGTTTACAAATACAAGAAAATTAGTCTTGGCGTGCAAAATTAAATAGTAATTGTTAATTGGCTACCATTTTAATTTGATAATGCATTATTGATCACCCCATGCTCATGGAACCTTTCTCTCTTATTTTAATTTGGTCAAAGCATATATATATTAACTGTAATAAAATATAAAAAGAATAGTCACTAAATTACAAAATTATAAAGTTTATATTTAAAGGCAAAAAAGGTTGTTAATTGGGAGCTTTAATTAATCTATACTTATAGGTAAATGACTGAAAATAATCTAAACTGACCTATTCGCTGACATTGTACTCAACTTTTAACCTATTTACTGTCACTAAACTGTTTTTTCTAATTTTAACAATCAAAAATCCAAAATTTAGAGCCTGAAATAGAAATAAAAAAAAAGGTTTAGTGACATTAAATAAATTAAAAATTTAGCACAGTGTCAGCTTAAAAGTCAGTTTATATTTTTTTATATAATTAGTACAGATTAATTGGAGACAAAACCCTCCACAACCTTTTAATTCATACAATCACATTCAAAATTTATGGTTGACGTACATTTTTATAGATTAGATAACATCTATCTGTATTGAATGAGATTGCACATGAATTAATACTTATAGACATCAATATCTCTAAATCCAAGTTAATGTACTGGCTCCGTCACAAAATATTTATCTTTTTATTAAATTTTGACCATTGATTATTCGCAAATTACAATAAATTATAATGTGAATATATCTTTCTAATGACGATAATTTCATATTGTAACTCATTATAATTTGAAAATAATCAACGATCAAATTTAGTCAAATGACAAATATTTTGAGACGTATGTGGTAAATAAGAAAGTAAACTCAATTTCTAGAGAATTGTGATTGAGAAAGATCCCCAATTAAGTGTCACCAATATTCAACACAAAATGACCAAGAATTCAATAATGTATAATTCAATATAAATTACATAATGGTACAAAATTTTGTGTGGCCTCTTTATTATCATAGATCGTCCTTTCATAAAGCCAAGCCAAGTGTGTGTGTGCCATCGTGTTTAATTTTGCATCTGGGAATATCTTCCACCTCCAAAAGTTAAGGTTGAAAAACTTCTCTACAAAGAAAAAGACAGGGAATTTTGTATTTTAATTTCATGCATTATTATTATTATTGATTATTGATTATTGATTATTGATGTTAACTATAGTACGTTTATACAGCGTGGCTCAATTATTAGCATTAGTTCTGCCAAATATATGGAGCTAGTGTTGAAAATTAGAATGGAATACAGTAAATGGCTATTGGCTAAATTATCGAAAAATGTGGATTTAGTGTTGAAAATTAGAATTATACTGTTTTGAAAATTATAATGGAATATTATAGTTTTATCATAGTATTTTTCGTTGTGAATTTAATGGTGGTAATTTTATATAATAACTCATTGTATATATTGAGAAATTTATGGTCAAAATTTTTAAAATTTGATTGCACGATTTCCAAATACGGCAATTAATATGAAACGAAAGGAGTAGTAAAGTTCAAAACATTAATCAATTTATAGTTTGATGTTTACTCTTTATGATCAAGATATGTCCATTACTTTTATTGAAAAACAAAAAATAAATAAAACAAAGAAAGTATGAAAAAGTAGTTATAATTGGTTAGTGCATTTACAACAAGCAAAAGTTTTTCAAAAAAAATAGCTATCAATGTATGAGGCTCAAATTTGTGAATAAAAGTTTTTGAGTATTTTGACATAAAGTACAAGGGTAGTAAATTTAATTAAATTATCGTAAAAACTTTAAAGAAACTAGCTACATCTAAAAGGTCCATGATCTCACAACAAAAGCTAAGAAAAAAAGTGATAATTCGAGAAGGGTGTACGTACATACCATGTGTATAACACATGTACCAAAAAAAAATTCAGAAAATATTTTTAAAAATAGTATATTATTACTGCTTTTTTTGGCCTTTTTTTGTAATACTACACATATTTTTTAATTTACAAGCAATAATTCCTTTTTTACAATTTCAGCTGCCTAAATTACTACCACTATTTACCAAACTATTTCACATTGAATAACTAACTAATCCTCAATCCAATAATTGAGCATCCTATCACACATTCACACCTAGACAACAACTACTTGTCTACTTGTAACATGGGTTCCCATAATAACCCGACCCGACACTCGAAAACGGGCCCAAATTGGGGTCGAACCCGGGATTATTATTCACTTGGTACTCGAGTGTCGAGTTACATAGTGATGAGGTGTCGTCATTCAATAGGTGGGCAATCGGACCCAAATAGTCCAAATCCAACAAGTAGGTGAGAGAGTGGGTCCTTGGAAACTTCAATTTTTGTTCTTCTTGTTGGTAATCAATGTTGTCTACTTCATTTGGGCCTCCCATGGTGAATTGGACCTCACTTGGGGATGAAGATGAATCCTCTGATCTTTCCTCTGCTCTTGCTACATGTTTCTTCTTGTATATTCTACATAAAACCCAATCATCTAGCTGCAATATCGGCCAAAAATAAAAATAAAAATAGGATCAGAATCATGGAATATAATCGAGAATATAAGATTCTAGTACATTACAAAATCATAAAACAAAACTATTATACTAAGAATGATTCAAAAAAAGTTATATTTTAATGGGTAAGTTTACGATAGTAGTTATGATAAAAATTTGATGTCAATAATGTGTGCAAATGTTATCGAATTTACGCGGGATTGTGGATCAGGTCATACGATTATAGATTAATATCGCAATTATAATACATAACATTCTGACAAAATTAGGATCATAAGATTCCAACTACATTAACATTCTAATAAGAACTCAATCGATAGAGAATTTTCAGATTGAAATTTGCATGATCTTACGATATAAGAACTGGGACTTACTCTCATGGACCCACGCTGTCTGACAGGCTGGTGATTGGATTCAGTCAATCTGTACTCATGCATGATCCAATCGGTCTTGACACCCTTAGGTGGCCTCCCCTTGTAAAATACCAGAGCCTTCTTGATCCCCACATACTTGGCCCCACTATATATGGCCTTATCCGTACCCGTCGCCTTCCAATACCCCGACACCGTCGCCCTATTGGGTCGGATCCCATTCGGGTATTTCCGGTCCCTTGGGCTAAAGAAGTACCACTCCTTCTCCCCAAAGTCTGTCTTATCTACACACATCCACAATCAACACACAACACCAATCAGCTTAATCAACTAACAAACAAACCATTGGTCGATCAAAAATTTTGGGAAATTGGTCAACTTTTTCAAGTTGACTTATTTTCTAGAATTCTTACCAAACACTCTGTAATAACGATACATTTGACAATTATGAAGAAAATAAAGGGTTATTAAGGTGGATAATACGATACGAACCGGGTAATTCCCAAGGATCAAACTTATAGATATCGACCTCGGGGATGATCGAAACAGGGCATGGTCTGGACGTGGCTTGATTCTTGAGGTAGTGCATGATCAACTCTTCATCTGTAGGGTGAAATCTAAACCCTGGTGGAAGATTCTTCGAACTCATCATATTTTCTAGGGTTGATTTGACCTAATTAAGCTGCTCAATTAGGGTAAGGGAGTGTTTGGATGATGAGAAAGAGAAGGAAGAAAAATGGTGAGAAGAGTGTTTGAAATGCGTCTGAAAGGAGGAATGAGGGGTTTATATGGGAGATGCTGTTTTGTCTTTTAGTGGGGAGAGTAGTAGTAGTTTGCGTCATGTTGAGTAGGGATTTTTTTTTTTTTTTTTTGACTCCCATACATACGTTAACACATACCTAGGAATTAGGAAGTTGAATAATCGTCATCAACAAGATAATTACACACTTTAATTAATTAACTACTGCTTCCTCAATTTCATATTAATTGTCGTTTTTGAAAATCATGCAGTTAAATTTTAAAAATTTTGACCATAAATTTCTCAATATATATACAATGAGTTGCTATATAAAATTATCACAATTAAATTTTTAATGAAAAATACTATTATAAAAGTATAATATTGTAATTGTTAATAACATATTTTATAAGAAATTATCAATCAAAGAGTGATATTGAAGACTATGAAAGTCAAAATTATGACGGTTAATATGGAATGATGGAGTACTAATTAAGTTAAGGTGTTCATATTTAATATCTAGTAGACCAAACAATGCTTTGTTTTGGGTTTGGTAGTAGGGGTTGGAAAGTTCCACCTTAATCCTTGACATCATCATTTGGGATTCTTAATTATGATGTGATTATCTTGATTAGTTTAGTGAGTGACATGGGATCGAATCGGATCATAGTAAGAAACCATGTGTTTGGAGAATATTATTTTGTTTACATCATAAACTCTATCTAATTATCATTGGATTTGAGATGTGTAGTGGTGAATCTTTCATGATAATTCTTATAAAAATTTTAAATAATCAAAGTTATTAAGAGGCTCCCTTTTATTGGTTTATTTGGATAATGTGATAAGTTGTCATAAAATTGGAAAAATGAATTGGTAATCCTTTACAAATTAAAGTATTAATGATGGGATATTATTATCTTCTACATGGGAAGTTTTTCTTGGAAATTTTTCCTACCTCTTAAGGAAATTTTTTCCTAATTGAAGGTGGAAAATTGTAAGTTGTCTGTAAAAAAAATTTTCATAATATTTGTCAACTTGAAAAAATTGAACAGCTTTTCTGAAATTTTTGACCAATCAAACACTCTCTAACTGTTAAATGAATCGATTTTAAAATATATCATATTCTTTACCCTAATTCTTTGATTCTGTTCTAAAATATTCAGAAAAATTAACAATGAAATTTAGATTAAAAAAACATATATATATTTAAATAATATTTTTTGCCGACTAATATGACCAAAATTGTATGACAAGAAGGGATGGATCCCATCTCTATGTACTCTATCTTCATTATTTGTTTTGTACTATAATAATTTAATAAGTAGCACTTTGATATTAATGACGACTTATTCTAAGAATATCCCCATGTTAGAAACATTTAAACAAATTATTAAAATAAAAAAAAATGAAGATTTGAATTGAAGGAATCAATAATGTGTATGATTAGCTAGCTAATTAGACATAGCATTAAGCCTACAAAAAATAATTAACTATTTCCATAGGTTTGGCTTTCACATTGGCACGTGTATGCGGGGCCAAAAGGAAAAAGGATTACATCACCTAACTTCATGTTTAATTATTTCACATCTTACTTAATTAGTGGTTAATTTTGGATCAAAGAAGAAAGTGTTGCTTACATCACTTGCTATTATTATATCTTATCATGTTCATTATATAGGTGATGAATGATATGTGTGGACAAAATGTACTGTTGCATCTTTATCCTTACTATCTACCCAATTCTTTGAAAGTTTGAGAATTATTGAGGTTGTTTTTACCATGGGATTATTAGGAGATAAGGGTAATATAGAGCTTAATTTATGGGAAAAGAGGGCTTTAATTATGCCAATTAATATAAATAAATAAATATATATATATATATATATATTGGAAAATTGAATTCTAATACTTCCTATTTGTAGCTTTTATATGTCAATAATTCCTATTTTATTTTTTTATTCTTGTCGTCTAAAAAAATAAATTTTGTATTTTTTTGGGACACCGCCGAGTGTATAACTTAAATATCATAGATTTTCACTTGCATTTTATTTAAAATTTAGCACAACATTTGTCTATATTTTTAATGAATTTAATTACGACGTTCGTCCCAAATTTTTACGAGCTTTCACTTTTATTCTTTAAAAAAATATAATATTTGTTTGAATTTTCAAAAAAATAATTTGAAAATTCTTCTAATAATTAAATTTTATAACCTTTATGAGAGTAGGAATGGATAAAATAAAAATAATATAGAGTAGAAATGAAAAAAAATAAAAATAATGTGGAGATAGATTTCGCACCAGTAGAATATAATTTTTATTTTTCTTTGGACCACCAGAATACAAAAACAAAGTGTGAATTATTGTCATACAAAAACCGAAAGTAAAGATTATTAAAATCCAATTTTATATATAGAGAGAGAGAAATCCAACTGTAGGTTTAATGTTTACTTCAAAATCAAAAAGGAAAATCAGTATTTGTTCAATTATGCTAAAAAAAAGTGTATCATTATAGTGGTATTGTTTGGAATTTCTAGAATTCCACATATTTGGCAAATTAAAATATAACCACGTTAATTATGTGGATTAAGTACTACAAAGATGCAAAGTGTAATTATTGACTATTAGTACTTAAGTAGTAGTAGTACGAGTAACGAATAAAAAACCAGGAAGACCAATTATATGCTTTGCTTCAAGCAATTTTCATCCTTTAGTACTTATTTTCATTTCAATTAATTAATTAATTAATTGTTTACCTTTGCAAAAAAGCTAAATGTCCCTTCTTTGTGGACGAACGTGACACTTAATTAATGACGTTAACCTCTTGCGAGTTTGTTTAGTAGTGATAGGATGATCATAATTCAATCCAGATGCATTCGATCATAAGAATTGGTAAAAAGAGGAAATTTTCAATGATTATCATAAATTTAACTAGAAGTAAAATTTGCATACAGATCTTAATAGGTAAAATTATGAGAGTATTAACTTTGGTCAAAAACAACTAATCAACTGCATTGACAATTAATTAACTATATTATATTGAGTGAAAAGTGAAAACAATTTAATTTTTTGCTAAAAATAATCACTTTCAATTTATTCTACATATCTCTGTTTGTTTTTGTATAAGCTCTGTTAGTTAAAACGCGTATAATAAGCGTATAAAACATGTATTGACGAATTGACGGGTTTTTTGCATTTTGGACCCCGAGTTTTAGGGGTATTTACATTCTGAACCCTTGGTTTTCAACTTAAACATTTTGGACCCTAAAGTTTGTAGGCTGAATAAAAAAGGACCTTAAAGTTTGTGGACTGAAGAAAAAGGCCTCTGTCTCATTTTTATTTTCCTCCCATGTTTGAATTTATCTCCCGATTGACGTCAAACTTTAGGTCTATGGTTAAAACTAATATTGAAGCTATAATACACTTCTATTATTCGTGTCGAGGCTACTTAGACCCCTGAGTACATGGTTTTAAGCAACTACAACATGAATAAAGGAGGTTTATTATAACTTTAATATCGATTTTAACCTTAGTCTTGAAGTTTGATGTCAATCGGGAGAGAAATTCAAACATGGAAAGAAAAAGAAAAAACGGGAAACGAGCTTTTTTTTCACCTCACAAACTTTAGGGTCTTTTTTTTTCAGCCTACAAACTTTAGTGTCCAAAAAGTTAAAGTTAAAAACTAAGGGTTCAGAATGTAAATACCCCTAAAATTCAGGGTCCAAAATGCAAAAAAACCCCGAATTGACCATTTAAAAAGCGCGAATCCGTCCTCTATGGAGGCCGCCGGATAATAAGGGATTTTTTTTTACTTCGACGAATTGTAACGTTTAAAACGCGTTTAATACACGAAGTATTCGTTTTAAAAGGCGGAAAGTGTGAGAATTATTGGCACAAAATCAATATACAATAAGAATTTATCAGTGTTCCCGAATAAAAATTGTCGTATAAAACACGAATTTTTCATATACCACCATTTAATAAAAGTCAATGTTTATATCAACAAATAATTGATCGAACTTTTACACAATGTTGCCGATTAAAACACGTACCGTATTTTACGCGTTTAATTCATGCACCGTATTTTACTCACATGGGTAGTAAGTATATAAACTACCTATAATTACTTAAATTTACCCAAAATCCTTTTTAAATTCATATAAATTCAAATAATTTTATAAAATTATAAAATGTCTAAATGTTTTGAATGACATTTTTTTGTGAATTTCTTTCAGAAATATAAAAAAGAGTAAATTTTAAAATTTTAAAATTAAGAAATTCAAAAATAATATGAATATCTAGAAAATTTCCAATTAATAAAAACAAAATTTTTCACAATATTGAAAATCTCCTTATTTTTGGTAAATTATGAATTTCCTAATTTCATAAAGAAAAAAAAAAGAAATATTTATTTTTCAAAATATTTTAAATTTTCTTATCTTGGTAAATTATAAATTACTTAGTCCATAAAGAAAAAATACAATATCTAAAAAAACATTTTTCACAACAGTAAATTTACACACTATATATATACTTTTACCAGCTTTTATAATATTTACATAATCTACTTATACCAACCTGCACATACCTAATCTTATCAAACCTTGTCCAACTTCACTTACTATACACCTGCTTACTGATGAAAAGTTGTCACCGGATGAGATATATTGATATATTGACTCTCTGTTCATAAAAAAAATATTATTAAGGCATATATCATTGGTCCATCACCGATTAATTGTAACAAATGTCAATATATCTTCTCATAAATATTCAATATAGTTAAATAAATATTATTTTGTATAAGTATAATAGTTACGTCGAGATTGTAATTCCTACATACTAATCATTTTATACATTTAATTTGTATCACTATTTCTATATTTTTGTGATTTTGGAGGACTTGAGAGACAATTAATAGTACAAAAAAATATGGAATAACTAGTAAGAAAATTATTTTAATTTATTTAATTTATTTTCTTTCATCCTATTATTTAAATTATTATTTAGATTAAAATGAGAATAATAATTTAATATATTATTTGATTAATAATTTAAATAATAAAATAATATATAGAAATAAGAAATATTGGTTGAAATTGCAGATAAAAAGGAATGACAAGGCCCTATTATTTTCTGCAAAAATAAGAAATATATCGTAGTTTGCCACAACTCAGCACACTTTACCACAAATCATTATTTTTCTATCTCCTCACTTTTTTCCTCTACTTTTTACATTCTCTCTTCTCACTTAACCCACATACTAATAACCTACCACAATTCCACCACAATTTCACCACGGCACCGCACCATACCGCAAAACACCGCATAAAAGAATATGGCCTAAAGTATAATTTTTACAACTTTCTATTTTCCTCGAAAGCCAAATTGTTATTGAAAAATGATACTCCTATATTTATTTTTATTTTTAAAAAGTCATTTCGTCCCAAACAAATTTAATACACCCACAGTCAAATTACACATGTCCAATAAGTTAATATTCAATAAAAGACAACAAAATATTATATTTCAATGTACAAATAAAAATTGTTATTTGTTACTGTCAAAAATTAATCATCGTATGACACGTGAGATATGCCGCCATAAAAGTAAGAACCATTAATAATCAAGATAAGAATTTGGCTATTTTTATATTTTTATTTGTATGAATTTTGATGGCTCTTATCCACCCAGCTGACGAGCCCTGTAATTGGTCAATTTAATTTATATTTCCTGATTCTGAAAAAAAGGTTTCAATAAAATAAATAGAATAAAGGATAAATAATTACGTTATTTTGATGACGTGGCGCGTGTGAAAGTGTGGTCCAAATGATTTGGATAAGTCTATAACGTGGCTAGTGAGATAAATAATTCACGTAAATAGGGAGGTTAGATGTATCATGTATTGTGCCCTTGGTGCTTACTCAGATTATCCTCATACATTCGATTTAAAGGTACTATTCAAAAATACAGAAAATAAATATGTTTATTTTTTTTCAATTATTTAAATTTTCAAACGCGCGTAAAAAGATTATGCAAGTGTTATACAAAACACCAAAGACACGATCGATCATGTTCTTTTCTGCAGTAGGTAAAGTGTGGCAATGATATTGTATGGTAAATTGTGGATAGTATAGTATGTTGCGGTACGGTATGGTAGTTTGGTGTAAAAGTGATGAGAGAGAAAATTATTGAAGTTGTGGTAAAGTGTGATATGCTATGGTGAGATGCCATAGTTTGTGGATAATGTGGTAAATTGCGGTAAATGCTGTGTGTTGCCATGGAAAAGAACACGATCTATATATATATCTACACAAGAAAATACAAGGCCTTGGTCCCTACTAAAGACAGGGTTCGTAAAAGACTATCAGAGTGGATGGATAAATTAGTCTATTGGGCGGGGATGATGTTGTTGGTAAAAGTTGTAACACAATCAATTCTTATCTATGTTATGAGTGTTAAGTTACCCAGGAGTCTTTGTTTAGCCATTCGAAGTATCATCAATAGATTTTGGCAGAGTCATGACTCGGACAAAAAGAAAATTTACTGGGTGGATTAGGATAGATTATATGATGTGAAATAGAGGGTGCAATAGGATAGATTATATGATGCGAGAATAGTTCTTCGTTGTGATGTGGAACAAATCCTTAGAATTTCATCATGTACTGCATGGGCTAACGTCTCATTAGCCCTCACCTCCAATGCAAACCTAGCTAAAGGATTGTCTGAATTCTCTACATATGAGATTGTCTGAATTCCATGCCCTTTGCAAGTTGCATCAAACTTATAGGTTAAAAACCCCTTTGGTGACAATTATGGATGGATCTTAACCCTGCAATATTTGACTATTTAGTTAAGGCGGGTAATGAATTGGATGATGATCAATTTGACTATTACGTTGTCATGATGTTGAATGGATAGAAGGCTCCAAATGTGTTCATGCATGGATCAAGGAGAATGTTGACAAGGAGTTTGATGCGTAAGTCATCAAATATGTTAAGATCTACTATATAAAAGCAAAGGAGAACAAGCAATCCCCTATACTTGTCCAATAGCCAGTCGTATAGTGTCCTCCAAAAGGTTGGATTTTCAAATTCGATTTTGATGCGAGGAATATGGGTGATATAGAATCATATGGGGGCATTGAACTTGCAAGAAAAATACAAGACGAGGTTTTGTTTATCCTCTTTTGAAGGAGGTCAAAGCATTTGCTTTTGGTATGATATAAGCTCTGGACCATGGCTTCAAGAGGTTTATTCTTGAGGGTGACTCCAAGCTATCCATTGAAATAGTCAATACTAGAAGGGGTCGAAATAATAATAGCCCCTTTTTTATCAACTTTATTTTAAGTATTTGTGATTCGATAGACTTTGTTAGTTTTAATCATGTAAAAAAGGGTTGTAATTTTGTTGCTCATGCTATAATCTATATGCATTTGTACATCTAATTAATGGGAAGAGGATAAAGATGGATAGGTTGTCAAAACCTCAAAAGATGTGTGTGTTTTTAAATAATACTTCAATATAATATTTCCCCTTCCTTGTAGTAAAAATTTTAAAAAAAAAATTTGTAAGCCCCCAGATGAGATGTGTTTTATTCTTAAACAAATGTTATTGATTACGCTCATCATGCTTATGTGTTTACGCTTTTCAGTACCTAAAATCTTACATCTTATGATTTGCATTTAGTTCATTGTCGCTTAAATGCAGAGACAATGACGAAGCTCATATTTAAGGGAGGTTAAGGACTATGTTTAGCAGTTTCAGAGGACTATGATACTAAAACTCTGATCGACTTCACATATCTCATTATACCATATACTTGGAAAAATGTGCTATGTGCAAAAACCATACGAGGGTCGTGGCCTAGTTTTGTGTGTGGAATAATCTCAACAAAAGTTCAAGCAGACAGTTAAGGCTTAATGATGGTTTTATACGCTAACTTGTACATCCTCCTATATGGATGTCATTTGGGTATGAAACGTAGACGGTGCAAATGTTCCCCTTAACCTCGAGCAAATAAATAAGGGCGATGTCGAGATCCGAACATAAGACTTTACTTGACTGTGATATCAAGTGAAATCATCTCAATCAAAAGATTAAGCTACTGATTAAAGGCTCAATATAATTTTATACTCTTAACATTATCTATACATAGCTTTGTCCCTTCTTGAATAATCAAGCGCTTATGTGAAGAGTCAAACTGCCCACTATCATTAACATACCCTAAATATCGTGGTTTTGACTTGCATTTGCTCTCATACTTAGCACAATACTTCTCTGCTATTTTTAGCGAATTTAAAAACTTTGTCTCAATTTTGTTGAATTATTTTTTTAATTTTTATGACTTTCCCTTGTTTATTCCTAAAAAGGTCATAACAATTGTCCAGATTCTCAAAAAAATATCTAAAAATTATTTTAATAACTAAATTTCGGGCAGATATTAAAAAAACTAAAAAAATTGAAAATTCAAAAAATCACAGAAGGAAGATATGGGGTTAAATTTGGTACTAATCGGAACTGCTAACGTACAAAACAAAGTATGGACTATTATCGTCCAATTGCCAAAAGTGGTTATTAGTATATAATTTTCACTTTTTTTTTGGTAAAAATTAACATTGCAGTGGACCTCCGTAGGTACTCGTATATGTACCGTATAACAATTGTCTCTAAACCTACCTTGACCATCACTCTAAATAGATTTAGTAAATCTATTATAGTTAGGAAACCTATATAATAAAGGAACTTAAATAATTTTCTGATACAGCTATGAAACAAATTTTTATGCGATCAAAAAATTGAATGATTTTAGGACATTTTTCCAATGTCTTTCTCCAACTTTGTTATTGTTGTATTGGCTTCAAGATCTACAACGAGTCTCGTAAGAAAGCTTCTAATGTATTTAACCTAGCGTGTAGATGGTGGTCCCAGGACCATTATATATCATGGTTCCAATTGCTTTGAAATGGGCTGAAACTTTGATTGCAGGAATAAATAATGTGACACTACACGACGTTGCTTCGTGGTCTAAGGTCACTAATCAAGAAACCAATCGAAATAGGAAAAAACATCACAACTCGCTACAACGAGCATAAAAAAAAAAGATAAAAACAAACAGCTATCTAATAAGGTTATTCCTATGTTCCAGCAAATCCTTTCTGAAAGTTTTAGTCACAGTCTCATGATCATCACGAAACAATTTCAATGAACGCACTAACTTCAGGGCTCTTTCAGCCTCATCGTCCAGCCTGTCCAAGGATATATCCACATTGTTCAAATATCTTACAGAAGAACTATCAATCGCATCTTCACTGAGAGAATTGTAGCTTCGAGAAGACTTCTTAACACCTTTAACACGACTAGGACCACAAGAGCGGACTCTGCACAAAACTCTACTAACCAACCTCCACTTTGGGTTCCATCATATGTTTACATTCTTCTTAAGACGACTCTTGGCTTTCAAAACCCTATGAAAAGAAATCTCAGCATCAAGAGGTGAAGAGTAGGACCCCTCAACAACATCATTAGCAGACGAGTCACTAAAAGGTTTGTTCACTATTAGAAAGAACCACCTTCGTAGCGTCACCATCCCCACCGACATTTAGGCCCCTCAAAAGGGCATCTTTATAAGGAGACTTAACAGCCTTGGGAACATCCGGAGGAAAAGGATCAAAGATGGTAGCAGAATCATCGGAAGCTGTAGGAACCATACAATCACAATCCCATTTTTATATTTAACCATATCAATTGCTTGGTTAATGTCGAATTTATCAGTCCAACTAAGACCATCCGCAACGGCGAGTTTGAGAGTGAGATGGCGCTGACGTGGCGTGGGCGATGACGAGAATGACAGTGCAACTGCGAGGAGGAGTGTCACCGGTGAGAAAAACTCGAACTCATGCTCACCACGGGAGTACGAACACGAAATTCTTAGTATTTTTTTTATTTCAATTGTAGTGTATTTAAATTATTAAATGTGATCTCCATACCCTTTTTTAAAATATTTTAATCAAACTTACGTTTACTAATATTGGAAACTAAGTTAATATGAAGAATCTAAATCTAACCATCCTGGTGGACCATACTGCTTCTACCTCATTCATTGAGTATGACTCATGCTCACCATTGCGGGTGCTCTTAATAGCCAATGAAACTTGTAAATTATCTAGCCAAACTCGAATCTTTCCATCTATATGGTTATCACCTTTAGTAACTTCAATTTTCCGAGAATGGAGATATCAAATTGTCCTTGACATGCATGGTCTATCACGTTTAGAAAAATTGTCACCTTATTGGTTAATGACTTCAATTACTTTTCGCATAATCTCTCTCTCTCTCACACACAACATATGTAGGGGTTTTGACTTCAATTAATTTATACTCATAGGTGAGTGACTGGAAGTAACTCAAACTGACTTATTGATTGACGCAATGCTAAATTTTTAACCTATTTATTGTCACTGAACTTTTTTTTTTCTATTTTTAGTAATCAAATATCTGTCCCGATTAATTTGTCTAGTTTAATTTTTCATGGTCTTCGATGCAACACTTTGATCACTAATTCTTACGTTTTATGATTTATCTTAGCAAGACTAATAATATTGTATTTAGATAAAAATATTCTTCATCACAAATCTAATAGTCATAATCTTATATAATAACTCAACATCTAATTTAATAGATTTACAACGACGTAATTAATCAAACTTGGACAATTTGTTTGGGCAGGAGAGAGTATATCCCATCAACAATGAGCACCTGCAATGGTGAACATAAGTTATACTCACCTGATGAGCTGGAAGCAGTATGACCCACCAAAAAAGTTTGAGTTAGACTCTCCATTTTAACTTGTTTTTCAATAGTGACTGTGAGTTTGATTAAAATAAGTAAAAAAAAATGTATAGGCCTCACATTTAATAGTTTAAATACACTATAACAGAAATAAAAAATAAAAAAATATTTTGAGAATCTCGTCCCTATCCTCGCGCGGCGAGCGTGAGTTCGAGTTTTTCTCACCACCGACACTCATCCTCGCCGCTGCACTGTCTTTCTCATTCTCGCCCATGCCACATTAGCATTATTTCAGTCCCAAACTCGCCGTTGCGGATGTTCTAGGAATTTACTGAGTAAAATACGATCTGAAATCCTAAGTATAAAACCCTAACCCTTCATACTCAAAGGCCAAAACCCAAGTACCCAACCCTAAACCCTTTCTTAAATCCCCGCCCCCTTCCATTCGCCTCTGTCTCTCACTCTCCTCCACCCTTGGCCGCGCGAAGGTATCTCGCCGGCGACTTTCCGACTCCGGTAACTATCTCCGCCGCCAGCGCCAGTGCCGATAACTGAAAACCATGTAAGCTTCTTCCTGCTGTCTAGCTGGTATGGAATTTTGAGTTTTTCTCCCACACTCTTTTGCGAGCGATTCTAAGACCTTGTTATACCTGACGATGCAGTTTCAGTATGAAGAACTTAGTTGAAAAGAAAAACTTTGCCATTGAATTTGGGTTTTAGTGTGATTGAATCTTGAAAGTAGTGTTGTTTTTTTTTGTTTTGTTTTTTCTCATCGTTTAGGACATTCATCTGCTCCCACAATCCTTAAGACATGTTTTTGGGGTGAAAATTATGCTTTTGTTGATACAATGACATATAATAAGAATGCACATATACATGGATTGTTGCAATTGATGTATATCCCAAAAATTACCGTAAAAAAAGGATCGTTGTATACTTGTATTTTCTGGGTGCAAATTATTTACCTTTTGATTCCATGACTTTATGCTAACAGTTAATGTATATATGAATTACCAAGAATGTATAGCCTAGAAAAACTAGACATTGTTTTGTGTGCAGATTTGGCTTTCTTGAATCTTGATACCATGACTGATAAACTATTACACTTTGAAATAGAACTAACTTGTGAAATCCTTTATTGATTCAAGTGTTTAAGCATTGTGTCTGATGCCTTTCTGTTTCCCCCTCTTTTGGGTGTGTAGTCATGTATCGGTCTCGTGGAAGTAATGCTAATGGGAAGCCATCCTACCCTTCGCAACCGTCTTATGGACAAAATGTGAGTATCTTTTTGCGTGGTTCTTGAATGTTACTTTTTCTGTTCCTCTTTCTTTTGACATCCATGCTCTATTTTGGTTCATTGAATACTAATTGGGTTTTTCTCGAGTTCACCGAATCAACCTCTTCATGCATTCCCGTGAACGAGGGGGACGCTGACTATATCAAAATTCCTTCCGGCCACGCGTTAGCGGGGGGTTGGTTGTATTGTGATTTGATTCCTTTGCAATTTGAATTCGTATCTTTTTGCTATGCAATCCATGAGCTTTTGTGTATTATTCGTCAAGGTTTCTGCATTGAATGCTAAGGGTTTGGGACAACCAGTTATGGAAAGGCGCAACAATTTTGGATCAATTACTGCTGATTCTCCTAAGTACGCGACTGCACATTATGTGTCTCCATCAAGCCATGGAAATGGACACAAATCTGAACGCTTAATCCGTGAGGAAACTGATGATTATCCATCATTAGAGAGAAGGCAATATGCTGAGCGCCAAGGTACTCCTTATCCAGGGAGGGAGCTTCCTGCAAAAGCAGTCGAGAGATATGCTGATCCTGTTGAGTATAGCAGCCAACGTAGGGTATGATTTCTCTTCTTTAACTTTTGGTTGGTGGTGAAATATAGCTTAGTGCTGTTATTAGCTTAAGGAACTTGATGCTATTTCAGATATTCAGGCACTCTTTCTTTAAATTACCCTGGTACTCACTACATAAGTTCTTTGCTTAATGATGTTGTCAGACTTATGGTAGTCCATACTCGTGCATGAAATTTAATTCTGTTGGTATCTGTATATGACTTATGAAAAAATTGTTAATTGATTAATCTGATGACAATTGACAAGCTAGGGTGGCTTTTAATGTAGACAATATGGAAATTATAACCTCTTTGATAAAAAGATCTCTCTTTTTTATTTTGAAATGAGTGTTGCCTACATACTTTATGATGGCTCTAAAAATTACTTTATGTTGCGATGTGAAAATGAGATAAGAATTGCTAATTGAAGAGTGGTCTCAGTGGTGTTAGTTTTCAAACAATCTGCACATAGAGAATAAGGGATCCATCAAAGAGTGGGTTTGATCACTGTGAAACAATTTACATGACTTGAAGATATCAAATAGTTCCTTCGATGAACTCACCTTTTTGTTAGAATAACTCGTTTTCTTTGGTTCACAATGTTTTTTGGCCTATGATTATGCTATTTTTTGAGTGCTTTTGTTTATCTTTCAGTCCAAGTTGTATGACCCCCTTGATCCGGCAGCAGTACTTCGCCAGGAACAGATGATGAAGTCTCCGTCATTGCAACCCTCTGCGCAAGAGGGTGCCAGGTACATTTGGTGAATACTAGTTTGTGTCGTCTTTTGAAAGTTTTATGTTGTTAATTAATGTCACCTTTTATCAACTGACGTGAAAGCCTTCTGATAGATAGCAATGTCAATTAGCCTTGCTCATTCTAGTGTTGCACAATTGGTTGGGATTACGGCAAAATTGTTATTAATGCATTTATTATGAGAAAACGGTTCATAGGTACTCTACAGTTTTAAATAGTTACCCAATAACTTAGGGACCTAAAAATGCATTCTAGAAACATAGGATCCTAAAAATAGGTTCCACAAAACGTAGGGTACCTACGAATTGTTTTTAGATTTATTATATTGAATATAATTTACTTCAATGTAGCCAAAATTGTTTGATTGAATGTTCTTCTAGTATGGTCATATATGGTCAATCTTATTGGGTTGGGTAAAATACGGTCTGTGCGTCGTCAGTTTGAATATAAATTTAAATTGGTTAAACTTATTATTATTTTTAGAATTAGCTCTTAGCCTCATTGGATGAGGCGTACTTTGTAAGTTTTGTAATATGGAGAGGAGCTCAATTGCAACAAGGATGAAGGGTTCAAGTGAGAGCCATACATATCCATAGAGTTGCAAATACAAAGAGTTCTTGAAGAGTAGGCTTAGTCAAATGGTTTGATTAAGTCTAAGTGACTAAGCTAGGAGTTTTATTTCTTATGTTTTAAATTGTCTATAGCATATTTATTATGCCTTTCATGCTTCTTCGTTATAGTTCGCTTAGAATTGTATTGTTAGGATAATAAAATCTTCTCTGAAAATTTGAATTTGTGATTGCTCACCCTAATGAACACTACTTAGATGATGAGTTGTTTTGCTAAAGCGAGTTATTTTATTAGTCACTAATTAGTTGGGTGTGATTTGGGTTATTCAAGTTAGCTAGTAAAATAGTTTTGGGTTAAGAATAATAAAGAAATTTTTAGATATTTAAATTTGATCTACCAAAGACTAAAGGGTTTAAGTTTTTAGTTGGGCCAGAGTTCGCTTAAGTTTATGTGTCTTGTGGGTCTTGGTTTAAAACACAAAGCATAATTAAATGGTGGTTTAACTTGAAATTAAACGATTTAGTTTGATGAATAATAACTAAATTGAACCTGTTAATGCCTTGTAGATTCACTATGTCAAATGCCCCCAACGACACCATCAACCTTCGTTCTTTCCTTGAGAAGGAGAAACTCATTGGTCCCAATTTTCTTGATTGGTACCGAAACTTGAGAATTGTCCTCAGGGCTGAACGAAAAGATTATGTTCTTGAAAAGCCTCAAAGCAAACAACCTGTAATCGATGCCTCGGAAGCTGAGAAAGCCAATTGGAAACGTCATGAGGATGACGATGTCCAGGTGGCGTGTTTGATGTTGGCGACAATGTCCCCCCATCTTCAAATACAGTTTGAAGATAAGGCTGCTTATGAAATTATAACTCAATTGAAAAGCACGTTTCAAGAACATGCTAGAATTGAGAGATCTGAGACAATTCGTCAGATCATTCAATCTAAGCTTGAGGAGGGCAAGCCTGTTGGGCCTCATGTGTTGAAGACGATTCGTCTTTTTGACGATATGAGAAGGTTAGGTTTACCCTTTGAGCAAGAGTTGGCAACTAACATCATCTTATCTTCCTTGCATGATGGTTTTGGCCCTTTTAGGCTAAACTATATCATGCAAGGTTATGACAAAACCTTAATGGACCTACATGCGATGTTGGTCACTGCTGAGAGGGACACAAAGGTAGCTCTCAAAGCTACCTCAAATGTCCTCATGGTAAAAAAGGGAAATGGTTTCAAGAAGAATGCCGAAGGCAAGAAGAATGCCGAAGGCAAGAAGAGTCCTGTCAACAAGAAAGGCAAGGGTAAAGTTGTTGCCCCCAAACCAAAAACAGGACCAACTCCCGACTAGGAGTGCTTTTACTGTAATGGCAAAGGACACTGGAAGAGGAATTGTTCAAAGTATCTCGAAGACTTGAAGAATGGAAACGTGGTTTCCAATTCAATTACGTATGTGATTGAAGTTAACTATTATCTCTACTTTATGTGTATTGTACAACTGTGTGAAACTCACATTTGTGGAAATGTGCAGAGATATGAACCTAAGCATGGGAAAGAAGCAAAGAGTTGCAGCTTTAGGCGTAGAAACTTATTGTTTATC
The DNA here is from genome assembly GCA_029582165.1 of Portulaca oleracea. Lineage (NCBI taxonomy): Eukaryota > Viridiplantae > Streptophyta > Magnoliopsida > Caryophyllales > Portulacaceae > Portulaca > Portulaca oleracea. The sequence continues at coordinate 1,373,804 of CM055888.1, forward strand.
TTAACTTTCCGAATTTGTAGTCGAACCAAATGATAGTTATTATGTTTTTGTTATAAATCAGGATTTGATTTCAGTTTCAGTTTTGGGGAAAAAAAGGTTAGTCTTTTGATGTTGCAAATGTTGGTTGCTCTTTTTTAGAGATTTGATTTTAGTAGTTTGTAGGAATGACCTTTATTTATATGTTTGATTTGGGTAAACATATTTTTAACATTGAATTCAAAAGAGCTAAAACAAATGACTCGAATCAAACATACATTTGGCATTGCAAACTATGTCTTCTCAATAAATTAGGTCACTCCAAATACAAGGCCCTTGTCTTAATAAGTTGGTCTCTTGGACATATGATGAAGGTGCTGATAAAAGTTGTAGCAATATCAATAATTGCCTATGCTTTCCATAAAAAAACAAAAAACAAATAAAGTATTGCCTATGCTATGAATGTTTTTAAATTACTTGAGCTTCTAATGATGCTTTACTTGTAAAGAAGGCCTAAAGAGCTTTGGAGAACCTTAATACTCTTGCTTGTAAAATTATCAAGGCTTTATACATTAAATATGGGGGTATTATCTCAAATCATTGATAAAGAAGCAGGGGAATGGATAGAAGATAAGGTGTGAGAATGGTTCCTTCCATGTGATGTAGAATAAATCTTTAGAATTTTGTGTAAACATGACCTAACTTCACTTCAGACGATGAGTACATCTAAATATAAATAAATCAAATGATTTGTTGAAATGTTTACACTGTGTTTTCTCAGAAAACACACGAGAGGATTATCAATTCGCATTTAGCATGATTTGAGACGTGCCTTTTGGGTTAAACTATTTCTATATATGAGCAGATTCTTAAGTAACACATAGTTTGATAGTTCATCTACGAGTAGTTCCAACTTCTATAAGTTCTTTTTTTTCCTTTTTGTTTATTCCTAACTTTTTTTTTATGTATCTGAAAAAGTGTAAGAGATACTACATTACTGAATAAAACATGATATACATAAGGGCAACTCCAATATATAATTTCTACTTCAACAACTTGACCTAGTAAAATCAAAGACTCAATGCACAAATTTGTCCTGCTTTGAGTTGTCAACAATCCCTATGCAAGTGTTCATGCATATGTGGTTATTTGATTTTTTGTTTGATTTTAAACCTCGTATTTTTATACAATGACATATACTACGTAATTGAAATTAGAACTGTAACTGTATTTATAGAAATTTGTATACAAATATCAGAATGAGATTGTCATAAAATATATTTATTTTATATAGTTATGTTTATCTACGACATAGTTTCTTAAGAATGACTTTTTAGAGGTAACATGGTTATTAGTAACTTAATTTTGAATAGTTTTTAAATTTTAGTATCGCGATAGTAATCACCAAATGTTAATTATATACTAAAAAATTCTGTCTAATTAATTGCTAGCTATCTTGTATATTGTGTTATCTTAATCTTGTTGAATGTTCCTTTTTCTTTTTTGCTTTTCCCCATTTTCTTGGGTTAAAAATTAAAATGACAAATAATGAATTAGACTAAAGCTTTTTTTTTTTTTGGGCCAAATTAACCTACAATTGATATTTCACAATATTACCTTAGTCATGTAATCTATTATGAAGCCAACAATATAATGATACTAATTTGTAGTTGCATAGTCGTGTTATGCAAAACATTCTTTTAAATATTTTAATTCAATATTTTTAATATATATATATATATATATATATATATATATATTTGTGAATATAATTGTTCATACTTTTTGAAGTATGATATTTTTATTTTGTGCATCTTAAAAATTATGAATTAAAGAATAAAACTATATAATTATTTTTGTAACTGTAAAACAATTCATTGGTAAAACATTATTATTATTATTATTATTATTATTATTTCTACCACTACTACTGAAGACAAAAGAAAACCAAAACTCCCACTTGTCCTATGGAAGATTTGATGGGTTAATTTTTCAAAAAAAAAAAGCCCAAATTCCCTTATATTTGGTTGAATGTAATGAATGAAAAATAAAATAATATCATAAAATCATTATTCCATGCTCTACCTCATAAACTTTTTCTCCTGATATTTTTCAAAACACACCCTTCATGTATAATAATGACATATAATACCTTTTGCAATTTATTAGGTATTCCTGGAACATGTGCTCCATATTCGATAATTATTCACTCATATGTATTAGGTTGTTCACTCTTATTATTATGATTGTTCACTATGATTCATGTGATTGTTCACATGCAGATACCTGGAGCACATGCTCCGAGTGCATCTAATACGTATTGAATATCTTTTAAACAACTGATATATCCCCCTCAGAAAATAAACCATTAATAAGATTCTTTAAACAATTAAACCCTTTATATTAGTAATAGTAAGTACTCGAAGTAAATACGATCTGAAATCCAAACTTTAAGAACCCCAACCCTTCATCCTCGAAGGCCCAAACCCAAACCCTAAAACCTTTCCTCAATCTCCGTCCCCTTCCAATCGTCTCCGTCGTTCTCCTCCACCGTTGGCGCGCGACGATATCTCGCCGGCGACTTTCCGACTCCGGTATCTGTGTCGCTGCCTCCACGGCCGCCGCCACCACCGTCGTCGATAACTGAAAACCATGTAAGCTTCTTCTTGCTCTCTAGCTGGTATGGATTTTGAGTTTTTCGAGGACATTCTTTTGCGGGTAATTCTAAGACCGTGTTATACCTGACGATGCAATTTCAGTCTGAAAAATGTGTATCCGATCTCGAATTGGAAGATGCTTGCTACTGGAGTGTTCTTATCTATCTTGGTTGAATAGAAAACTTTACCGTTGAATTTGGGTTTCAGTGTGATTGAAAGTGCTGTTTTGTTGTTTCTCCTCATCGTTTAGGGCAGTTCTTTCCTTAAGACATTCTTTTCGAGTGCAAATTCTGCTTTTGTTAATGCAATGACTTTTGTAATAAGAATTCACATGTACATGAATTATTGCAATTGATATGTATCCCTAAAACTACGCGAAATAAAAGTTTCTTTTTGATTTTCTGGGTACAAATTGCTGCCATTTGATTCTATTACTTTATGTTAACAATTAATGTATACATGGATAGGTTATCAAGAATGTATACCCTAGGAAAAAAGTAGACACTTTTGGGGGTTTAATTTCCGCTTTCTTCGATCTTGATACTATGACTGATAAACTACTACAGTAACAGTTTGTGCACACACCAATGAGCGAAAGAGTATTCATGAGAAAAGCTCCCTCCAAACAATAAGGGACAAATGCATTGCAATAGAACTAACTTGTGAAAGCCTTCTTTGATTTAAATGATTCAGCATTGTGTCTGATGTCTTTCTGTCTCCCCCTCTTTTGAGTGTGTAGTCATGTATCCTTCTCGTGGAAGCAATGCTTATGGGCAGCCATCCTACGGTTCACAACCTTCTTATGGACAAAATGTGAGTACCCTTTTGTGTGGTTCTTGAACATTGCTTTTGTGTTCGTCCTTCTTTTTACATCCTTTTGCTCTCTATTTTGGTTCACTGAATACTTGCATGTCTGACAGGTTTCGAATGCACAGACACAACCAGCTTACCCTGGGCACTCTGCTGGTCTAGATAGTGCTTCTCAGCTAAGCATGGGGTCCAGGCATCCATCAATTTTAGGTGGTCCTCAAGAACCAGACATAAGTGGGTATCGAGCTCATGCCCCTATATCGGCACAGTATGCAGGGCAATATAGTTCTTTGTATGGCACAACTTCCTTGGGTAGTGGTCAACAGGTTAGTGGATGCTTCATTGCACTTGAGTTTGGGATTTTTTGGCCTTCTGTTTTCCTGCTTACAGTCAGATAAGATGTCAAGCTGTCTCTTGAGAGGCTTGAATTTCTTCATATGTCACTGTGAGTGCGAGTCTGGGTTTGTGTCTTCTCCTGCTAGTTTAACCTTCCGTTTCAATGAATTGACTACAGCTAGAAATCGAGGATGTTGGTTATTGTGTTACCAATTTGAGGTCCTATTTAATACTGATTGGATTGTTGGTGAAGCACTGACACTGTTGGCATTTTTTAGCATATATCTCTCTCTTTGAATACACAAGCTAGCCTTATCACCTTTGCACTGAAATCATTTGCTTAAATGACTGCACCCACGACTTGTCTGCTGGTTTTTCAACCTTGCTATTTTTCAATCTTATTGCTTAAACGTTTAACATGGATCCGCCAGAATCAGCCTCTTCCCATGCACCGGGAAGACTGCATACACTTGGATCCCTATAGACCTCGCGTTAGGGAGACCACGTTTGGGATTTGCAATATTGTGATTTGATTCTTTGCATTTGAATTCATGCCTTTTGCAATGCAATCTGTGAACTCTATATTATTCATGAAGGTTTCTGCATTGAGTACTAAGGCTCCGGGACAGCCAGCTATGGAAGGGCGCAACAATTTTGGATCAATTGCTGCTGATTCTCCTAAGTATGCGTCTGCGGATTATGTATCTTCATCAAGCCATGGTTATGGACACAAATCCGAGCGCTTAATCCCTGAGAAAATTGTTGATTATGCATCATTAGAGAGAAGACAATATGCTGAGCGGCAAGGTACTTACCTAGGGAGGGAGCTTCCTGCAGAGGCAGTCGGGAGATATGCTGATCCTGTTGCGTATAGCAGCCAGCCTAAGGTATATCTTCTTTTCTATAACCTTTGGTTGGTGGTGAAATATAGCCTAGTGTTGGGTTGGTGGTGAAATATAGCCTATTGTTGTTTATCAGCTTAAGGAACTTGGTGTTATTTCAGGCACTCTTTAAATTATCTTAGTACTCGCTGTATAAGTTCTGTCCTTAGTGATGTCGTCAGACTGTGTTACTCGGACTTGGGTATACGTGTCCATATCGGACACGGATACGGGTGTCGCACTCGGCTATTTTAAAGAAATTTTATACATTTTCATTGTAATTTGAAGTGTTGAGTGTCGTACCCTTGTCCGGGCATCAAGGGTCCAACATGGGTACGGCAGGGACAATGAAGACTTAGAGCAACATAGGTCAGACTTATGGTAGCACTTACTTGTGTCCAGTATTTAATGTATATGACTTATGAAAAATGGTTAATTGATTAATCTGATGACAAGAGAGGCTTTTAATGGAGACAGTATGGAAATTATAACCTCTCTTGATTAAAAGATCTCTCTTTTTTTTTTTTTAAAATATCAAATTGAGTGTTACCTACATACTTTAGATGTCCCTAAGCTGTACTTCATGCTGCTATGGGAAAGATGAGATAAGAATTGCTAATTAAAAAGTGGTTTAGTGGTATTAGCTTTCTAACAATCTGCACATAGAGAATAAGGGATCCAACAAAGATTGGACTTGATGATTGTGAAACCACTTTCGTGACCTGACGATATCAAATAGTTCTTTTGATAAACTCACTTTTTTGTCAGATAACTCTTTTCCTTTGGTGCACATTGTTTTTCTGCCCCTATGATATCTTATTTTTTGAGTGTTTTTGTTCATCTTTCAGTCCGAGCTGTATGATCGCCTTGATCAGGCAGCAATACTTCGGCAGGAACAGATGATGAAGTCTCAGTCATTGCAACCCACTCCACAAGAGGGTACCAGGTACATTTGGTGAATACTAGCTTTTGTGAGCTTTTTGAAAGTTTTATGATGTTAATTAATGTCACCTCATATCCATTGATGTGAAAGGCTTCTAATAGATAGCAGTATCAGTTAGCCTTGCTCATTCTAGTGTTACACAACTGGTTGGGATTACGGCTTTGCACTCCCCTGAGTACAGCTCAGCCAGAGAGTTTTATGCTTACCTTGTACACTGAATAGCCACACCTTTCTGGCAGACAAGCTGATTACCTTGCTGCGAGAAGTGGTGCATTTCGTCATCCAACCCAAGAGCTCTTATCTTATGGAGGTAGAGTTGATGCTGATCCTCGTGTGCCTGCTGTGGGGAACTCTTCGTACGCTGGAAAACCCGCGCCTTCTATCTTAGGAGCAGGTCCTCAAAGGAACATTGATGATCTCGTGTATGCACAAGCTGCTTCAAATCCTGGCTATGGAGTGAGCTTGCCTCCTGGCAGGGATTATGGAATGGGAAAAGGGCTTCATGGAGCTTCTCTTGAGTCTGATTTTCCTGGTAGCATTTCATCACGAAGTGGACATTCAAGACTTGATGAGCTCAAGGAAGAAAGATATGCCCGGGAACTTGATCTAAGGGAAGAGGAGCGCCGAAGGGAGCGTTTACGTGAAAGAGAAAGAGAACGGGAGCGAGAACGCGAACGTGAACGAGAACGTGAAAGAGAAAGAGAACGTGAAAGGAAACGCCTTTTGGATATTCGAGAAAAAGAACGCGAGCGCGATCGTGATCGAGAACGCAAACGAGCACTTGAAAGAAGGGTCGAACGAACTCCACCGAGAGCTTCTTTGGATCGCCGTGGTCCCTCACTCACCAAGGATGCAAAATTGTCACGTCGGGATTCTCCACGTCGCGATGCTGTTCATAGGTGGATCTTGATGTTTAATTTTGTGTCATGGTCTAGTTTCTGTATACAGCTGCTCAATTGTCCTGGAGTTTCGAACTAACCTGGTGTTCTATTACCCTGAAGGATTCATTCGCCTGTTAAAGAAAAAAGGAGAGAATATGTATGCAAGGTAAAGAGATGGTACTAGAGCCTAGTCTTTCTGTTCTCGAATGTTAGCTATTTGAACTCTACCCTATTCTCCACAATATCTGCCATTCAGCTTCCGCTCTTCCCCTATGTTTTCCTTCATTCAACTTGGCTTTGGCACCTACCCATTTCATTCACTAGTTCCACCCTTTTCCTTGTCAGATCTTGCATCTTGGCATTCTCCTATCTTCTCTGGATATTTTTCCCCTTTCTGACATATTTTCCATTCTAAATCACTCATCCCTAGTCTTCTTTGTATCGACTCTTTCCTTTTTCATCAACTAGTTCTTTGTTTGATTTGATTTCATGTTTGCCCTTACGTACTACTGAGAACCATCAAATAATGAAAGTGCACATGGCAATATAGTTACAATGGTGTATGTGTATCTGATCATTCGGAATGGCGCAATTTTTGTTCTTGTCCATGACAGTTATTTCAGTGCTCAGTAGATAATGCAGGAAAAAAAGATAGACTTGCAAGCGGTATTTTATAGCAGCTTCAAGATTCACATCTTATCTGCCTAAATAATTTGTTTTCCTTGTGTTATCAGTTCATTTTTTTTTTGCCCTTTTATTTTTTTGGTCATTTCGTTGTTCTGAGTGATTATCCATTCATCTTTAGGTTTACACATCCCGTTTGACAGATGTGGAGAGGGATTATTTGGCATTGGATAAGCGCTACCCAAGGCTCTATGTCTCACCAGATTTCTCAAAGGTCTGTCATATAAGATGCTACATATTTTCAAAATTATGAACAGAATAGTGCTGTAAGGTTTCAGTTCTACATATTGCAGAAATTGCATTGATGTAACCTGACTGTGGCTTTATGTTAAAGGTGGTGGTTAATTGGCCAAGGGAGGATCTGAAGCTTCCAATGCATACTCCTGTCAGGTGACTATCTGTTGCTTTCTACGCTCTTCCTTCTCTTGGGCTTATCGCTGCCAAGATCTTTTTTTTTGTGATTTTTTTTGGTGTGGGGGGGGGGGGGGAGTGGGGGTGGGTTGGGTGCTACATATGCTCTGCTAGCTGGTCAAGGCTTTTTTCTTTTTAAATTTTTATTTTTTAAATTATTAGTGTATATGTAAAGAGGGAGCATCAAAAAGTAGTACTTGAGCTTGAATTGTCAATCAGTCTCCCACTTGCACTAATGAAAACAATTCCTATTGTAGGTTCACTTTCAGAGTTTCAGTGGGTTTGGTGGGGTTTTGATGTAGGTAGCCTGAGGGTAAACACCTTGCAATTCCAATAAACCCACGGAAATATTTTAAAAATTGTAACATCTTGGTTCTAGTTGTTCTACCAAATACCAATTAAGGTGCCAACTACCAATGTGGTGCCTAACATCTGAATAAACTGATTAAAGGAGGTTCTTGTAGAGATTGTTTTCGATACTGCAACTCTGATGAGTTAATGGATAGAACTGTGAAATTGGATATAGCAGTTGGGAGGTAGTGTCCACTATACTTGTATAGTGTCGTCTTTGTTTTATTGTTGTGTTGTTGCTTAGTTGAGATGGATATACCTTTGGAAAAACCATTTATCTTTTACTCCAAATGATTGTTGGCAACAGTTTTGAGCATGATTTTATTGAGGGTGATGCACATCGGAAGGATTTGTCTGACAAGCAATCAGATATGATCACTACTGATTCAGAACACAGGAACGTTGTGTGGAATGCAAAGGTGAGCTATCGTTTCTCTCCTCATAAAACATAATATTAAACTAGAGGGGAGACCATGCTATGTATGTTTCACATTCTAGAAATTCACATCAATCATGCACTAAAGCTGGATTTAGAATTTGAGCTCCAGCAGAAAGCCTCAAGATTACTATAATTATGCCCTGTGTTATATGATAGTTGGTCTTGGTTATTGTAGTTTGTTACCTCTGGGTTCTGGAAGTTCCTTGCTGTCCAGGCATGTCGGCAAAAGATCTTTTTGTTAAAACATGATATTGTTTTAGGGTTTGATTTCACATTGCTTTTATACCTTAAAAAGCGATCCTGATTCCGCACAAGAATAGGTATACTGCCATGTAGGTTATCAATCTGCAACAAATAGAAACAAGAAAGGACACGAATTTCTGCCCCCAGTGGTGGGGTTGAGTAGGAATCAGAAGTGCACAAGAATAGGTATACTACCATGTTGGTGTTCTTTTTAGAAAGTTCAATGGAATGAAGCTAAGAATAAATTGCCGTGTTTAATCCTATGTGCTTAGAAACAAGACTGATCGAAGTTGTGTTAAGATGGCTGCCCACAAAATTCTCCGTGGAGAAAAGCTTTGGAAACATTCCAATCATCTTACTTCTAATATTACGTCAGTTGGCTCGGATGAAGGCTGTTGGCACATTATTGTCATTTGGACTAGTAGCCTTGTTACTGTAACCGCATGAAGGCTTCTAGTAACTTTGCCTACTGTGGTAGCAGTTCAGTTCGACGCCCTATTATAGTTCCATAAAGATTTTAGCAGCTATAGATCAATTTTTGGTTTGAACTTTTTTAAAAAAGGAGCTGTAGAAATCTCTGAATGGAAGACATCGTATCTTCTGAAGTAGTGCTTGCACATCGGCAAAGCACTTATGCTGAACAATATCGAGCTCAGTCAACTGTATGGTGCATAATTTGTTTTGTTTATATGGTATTTTCTCTGGTTTGTTGCCCCTGCCTCTAATCCTACTTTTGTCAGAGCGTGTGAGAAAGCAAGTCTCATGTTTACATTATAGGGAATCAATTTTATGTGAGAATGATATTTCTACTTTAGGATGTTTACCAGAGGCTGTCCCACTATGTATTCGTGTGATTTCTGATTTCTTTTGGCTAGGTAGCCAGCCATGATGGATCCCTTGACATTCATGTAATGTTTTGTTTGTTTCAGCTTATTTTGATGAGTGGACTAAGCAGGAGTGCACTTGAGGACCTTACTGCTGAGAAGTATTCGGATGACCGTATGCCACACATTTGCAGTTTTCTAAGATTTGCTTTGCTGAAAAAAGACCGTGCATTTATGGCTATTGGAGGTCCATGGAGTCCTGTAGATGGTGACGATCCATCAGTTGATGATTCTTCATTGGTTCGTACTGTTCTCAGGTTCGTGTGTTTGGTAATTATGGTTGTTTTTCTGTACTTGCTGCTCACTTGTGAGAATGGTCACGGATTATGGTTCAAGATATTGTTTCTATTGTGTAGATATGCCAAAGATTTGACAAATCTTGATCTGCACAACTGCCAGCGCTGGAATCGTTTCCTTGAGGTGCCGTATTTTCTCATTGTACCTATAGTTTGTGGAATGCTGTTTTCGATTAATTGTTAACAATTGCATGAGGGTTTTGATATGAATTGAGTTGGTGACTAGATGAAAATAAGCTTTGTGATATGAATTGAGTTGGTTTCTATACATACTTCTTGTTCTTTTGTATCAACTTTTTGTGATATGATGTGTGTTTTTTCTTGATTGAAAACAAATTGAGTATTACCACTACTTCTGATGTTGCAAAATTAGCATGCTAACAAATAGTTGTTTGCAGATTCACTATGACAGAATTGGCAATGATGGCTATTTTAGCCATAAGGAGGTCACTGTACTTTTTGTTCCAGATCTTTCAGATTGCCTGCCTTCTCTAAATGCATGGCGTGAGCAGTGGTTAGCTCACAAGAAAGTTATTGCTGAGCGTGAGAAGGTAAGAGAGGTTTCCCCCGATTCTTTTGTTTATTTGGAAAAAGAATTTTTCTTTGTTTTGTGTGGCCTTTTCTAGGTGTGATTTCCAGGAGAACATCAGTTTGTAAGAATTTGGTGACTATTTCATCTAGAAAAATAGCAAGGAATAACTAAACAAAAACAATAGGTTCCAATTGTTGCTCTGAATCATTCATGAAGAATTGTCTGCATTATATTCTGCTTGTTTTTCTCTTGATTTGACTTTGCGTTTGATCGAGGTTTCGGGTATTGATTTAATCATCTTATTTAATGCAGAAGTTGAGGGAGAAAAAAGCTCCTGGGAAAGGTAATGGCATCTTCGATTTGCTTTATTGGTATATATCATGAGCTCAAGTAAACTGATTTATGCAACTTTGCTGTGACAGAAGTTGTTTCTCCCAAGGATGGGAAAAAAGCTGGAAAAACTGAGAAAAAGAAGGAAAACGTTGGTCCAGAAAAAGCCGCAGATGTGCCGAAAGGGGAAGATGGGCTCGCTGAGAAGACTGGCACAACTGAGAAAGACGGAAGCAAAGATAACAAGGTTGTTAAGAAAGTGGCAGATGAACAGACCAGTGAAGCTACAAACACTGAGAAAAAGGAACCGGGGACAGATGCAACTGTTACACAGGGTGCCAAGCCTGGGAAGAAAAAAATTGTGAGGAGGATTATCAAGAAGGTTGCTGATAAGAAGGTTGCCGGTGAAAATGGAAGCAACGATAACAATAAAGCAGATGAGAAGGCTGCTGAAGTCATTGAGGCAAGCACAGAACCTGCTGTTCAAACAGATGCTGCTGTTAAAGTGGAAACTGAAGATACAACTGCAGTGCGAACTGCTCCTGTTAAAAGGACCGTGAAAAGGAAAATTATTAAGAGGGTACCCAAAAAGAAGGTTCCTGCTGGAGAAGCTAGCAATGCCACCAATGCTGACATCAAGTCTACTACAGCAGGGGATGATGGAAAGACGACCGATAAAGGAAATGGAACTGCGAATGTTACTGATTCCAAGGTGAAGGCAAGTGAGGGTGACACTGCGGAGAAAAATGGTTCTGGGTCACAGTCTGCTGTAGGAAGTTCAGAGAAACAAGATAATGTTGCTGTGCCTAGTAACCCTGGAAGTGGGCCAGAAAAGGTCACCGAGAAGGAAGGAGAGAAAACTGACAGCAAGCCGGTTTCTGAGAGTAAGAAAGCTTCAGGAAAGGAAGATCATGGCAAAGAGAAGGATAATGACAAGGATAATCTGAAAGATGTCAAAGGGAAGAAGGATAATAGTAAAGATGCGAAAGATGAACAGAGAACCAAGTCTGGCAAAGAGGTGGAAAGGAAAAAGTCTGAGGAACCACCCCGTCCTGGATTTATCTTGCAAACGAGTGAGAGAGATGCGAAAGTATGACTTAATTTTAACCTCTATTTATCCTCCCTTTATTTTTGTTACGGTTGATTGTGTTATATTTTATTCTTCTTTTTCAAATGCTCACATAATTCCTCAACTTTCCTGCAGTTGCGTTCGATGTCACTTTCTCTGGATTCCCTGTTGGACTATTCCGACAAGGATATTGAGGAGTCAACCTTTGAGGTTTGTTTTCGACATCCTCGTTAAATTTGAGTGCATGCTTTCTTTTGTTGATGATGGATCATTTTAATGATACTAGTTATGTTTTAGCTTTCATATATTTTATCTGGCCGTTTGTGATGTTACCCTATATGTATGGTTTATTTATTTATTATATTGCAGGTCTTTGTATTTGCTGAATCCTTCTATGAGATGCTTCAGTATCAGATGGGTTCTTGCATCTTGGAATTTCTACAGGTAAGAATTTGCTGTTCGCTCAGTCGTGTAACTTTTTTTTATCAAGTGAATGGATTGTGCTTACTTGCCTTCTCTACAGAAATTGCGGGTTAAATTTGTCGCTAGGAGAAATAGACGGAAAAGACAAAGGGAGCAGGCTGCTGAAAAAGAGAAGGCAGAGAAAGCAGACAATAAGCGTCTGAAAAGTGAGGAGTCCCCTAAAGATGACAAATCATCCAAACCTGTAGTAAAGGAGGAAACTCCGTCCAATGCAGATGACAAATCATCCAAACCTGAAGTAAAAGAGGAACTTCCTTCCAGTGTTCAAAATTCAGCCTTGAAAGAGGGAAATGCGAATGATGCAACTGTTAAAATGGAGGTTGCTGAAGGACAGAAGCCTGAAAACAAGGAAGAAATGGTTATTGAGGAAGAGGAGGTGGAGGAGGAAGAGGAAGAGGAAGTGGAAGAGGAAGAGGAGGATCCTGAAGAAGATCCGGAAGAAGATCCAGAAGAAGATCCGGAAGAAGATGAAGAGATGGAAGAGGAAACCCCTCAGCAAGAATCAAAAAATGCGGTGAGACCTTGCCTTGCCTTCAATCTCCAGTATTCTAAGACATTAGATTTTCTTGGTACTTGTAATGTGTTCCAAATTACAACCTGTTTCGCCTCTGATCTCCGTACTTTGTTTGTGCCATGCACAGAAAAAAGAAGATGCAAAGACTGCTGCCGAGCAGAACCAGACAGACTCTGTCAAGCAAGAGCCAAAAGAGCAAACTGCGGACGACATAACTGATGGTGAGAAGAAGCCCAGCAGTGAAGCAGAGGCAAGCAAATCAAAGGAAGTGAAAACAGAGGCTTCAAAGAAAATACCTCCAACTAAGAAGGAAGCCCCAGTGGACAAGGAGCTGCTACAGGTAAACTCTACTGTGAGTGTGACTTAAATTTCTCGCCTTGTCTATCCATAGTATCTTCGCTGATGGCTGGTTTTCCGATTGTCTTCCAGGCTTTTAGGTTCTTTGACCGAAATCGAGTTGGCTACCTAAGGGTAATCTTCCAAGGCTTGCTTTGTTTTCTGACTTCATTCATTGAAATTTGCTTGATCTGTTCTTTGTAAGGATAGGGTAAGGTTGGGTGAGTTTAGGTGAGAAGTGAGTGTTAAAACTAAAAGTATGGGTGAAGGTGGATAAATTTGGGTTTGGTAGGTTGGGTATGGTAGTGGGTTTACCCCTCTAAAGAACAGAGACCTCGACCCTGTCTTTTGCAAGGCTAAACTACTCAATTTTACCTTTTCTACCTAACCCTACCCAATTTTACACATTCTACCTGAACATTCTAAACCTACATAACTTTTTTACTTCTAAAGCAACTTATTATACTTTTTTACCTATTTCTACATAAACTACCAAAAACATTTAAACCTACCAAATCTTTACTTGCCCTACTTCTACATACCCACCGAAAGAAAAGAGCCCTCGTGTTAGGAGGACCCACAGTGGGAAGGGAATTGTATTCGTCTAAATGCCTCTCATTCCCGTTTTCTTTTCTCCCCTCACGTACTCAATTGTGGGCATGTGTTTCCTCTTCAGGTGGAAGATACTAGGTTGATTCTTCACAACCTCGGGAAATTCCTATCTCACAGGGATGTTAAGGTCAGAATTTGTCATCACCATCTCTAGCCCCTCACGTCATGGATTTTGTGCTTTTGTAAATAGATTGCTGTTCACATTTTGTTGGCTGATATAGCATGCATTTTGCATCGTAACCAGGAACTCGTGCAAAGCGCATTGTTAGAGAGCAACACAGGACGGGATGATCGTATACTGTACGAGAAGCTAGTTAGAATGTCTCTTGACATGAATTAGTATTCATTTGGTTTCATCTTGTCAACTGTAGTTTCAGTTCAAAGCTGTGGAATGTATGGATTAGAATTGTTATAGGTCCAAATAGGAGAAGAATGGAAGAGTTGAACTATCATTTGATAAATTACAGGCTGCTTTTCTGTAGAATATTGAATAATAGTACCTAGGATATTGCGTTGATCAATTCACAGTGAACTGTGTATTATTGCGACGATCAATTCATGTGTTATTCATCACAGATCAATGTGTACGGCTGGGTGGTTTTGCCCTAAAATATTTTTTCTTCCCCTAAGGAGACGTTGAAATGCATAAATGTACTGATGTTGTATCTGTATGGTTCTTGAAAGGAATTAAATTTGTCGAAGGAACGTGATTGTTTGGTCATAAAGTTGTATTGTTTTGTGGTAGAGTGCATGGATAAAAATGCCACTAAGGCCCTGTTCTTTTATACGGTATCACACCGCATGATACCTCACTACTCAATCTTCTACCACATTTTCACCACATTTCACCACACTTTATTACAAATAATTACTTTTCTCTTCCCTCACTTTTTTCCTCTACTTTTTACATTATCTTCTACCATTGAAGTTTAAAATTGATCAACAATACCATTCAAGTTTCCATTTTGATAAAAAATGTCACTGGAACAAATAATAACCTGTTGCTGTAGGTCATTGACCCGTTAAGATTGAAATTTGCTTTAAAAAAAATTGAAACTACAAAAAAAAAAAAGAAAAGAGAAAGAGAAAGAGAAAACAATTGATCATTGGCTTTCTTCCATTCTCAACTCCCCCGTCCTTCATCTTCTTCCTCACACCTTCTGAAACTACACCCCCAAAATGATGAAGTAGACAATGGGTGTTGCAGTGCTCTTGTTTTGCACAGCAAAAATTGATGAGAGATAGAGACACAGAAACGGAGATAGATAGAGGAAATAGAGGGAGATAGAGAAGTGTAGAGAGATTGGAATTCTTTTCTTTTCTTAACCCAGATTACAAACCTTAGTTTATGAGATAAATGGTGAATGAATTTTTCTTTTTGGTGTTTGAAATTGCAATTGTAAAAAATGCAATGGATGGGTGTGTGTTTTGGTGTTTAAAGAGGGGAGAGATGCAGATGGAGTAGAAGAAGATGATGGAATTCATTTAATGTTTTTTATTTAATTTAAACTCATCAACTATCAAATTACCTGTTGTAGCAGGTAAATAATAAGTGAGGGCATATATTAACTTTGATGGAGAATTTAGTGACATTATTGATCAACTTTAAACTTGAGTGACATTTTTGATTAAATTGAAAAGTTAAGTGACATTTTTATCCAAACACTCTTTTGTGGCATGGTAGGTTTTTGTATTGGACGAGGCAGGTCTATCATAATTCTTGGATGAGACATGCTTATCATAATTCTTGGATTAAATTTGACTGTTAATTATTTAAAAATTACGAGTTACAATATGAAATTACTATTATTAGAAAGATACTTCATTAAAAATTACAATAAAGACAATTCCATATTGTAATTCGTAAATAATTAACAATCAAAATATAGTCAAAATGTCAATTAATTTGGGATGAAGAGTGTATTAATTAGAGAATTTCAACAATTTACTCTTGAGAAAGTCTTTTACATAATTCCTGGATGAGAGAGATAGGCTTATTATATATTTTTTTTAAATTTTAAACTGTTATTTTAAAGGTATAATATAACAATTTTTAGTAAAATATTATATAAAAAATTATCCACATTAGAAACCATGACAATTAATTAAGGAAATGAATAATATGAAGTGGATGGAGTAATTTGTGTAAAGAAAGAGGGAAAAAAAGTGCAAAACAAGGAGAAGAGATAGGGGAAAAGGTTGAATAATATATAAACGAGTAATACTCGTAAAGTCGTAATTAATAAATTGATATTAAAGTAGGCCTCTGGTAGCCGTTGCCACAACAGAAATTCCATGTGCCGGGGGGAAAGTAGACTACGATTCTCAATATGACCGTTACTTCCACCTGCATTTTAAATTTTCCACCCGTTTCTTTCCCCCAAACCCCAAACACCCATAACAGAACACAACACAGAGAAAGAGAGAATACAGACGCCATTGTTGATGGAGGAAGAAGAGCTCAAAATGCAGCAACTCCGATCGAAAGCCACAGAGCTCCTCCTCCGAGAAGATTGGATCCATTCAATCCAAGCCTACACCACTTTCATCTCCCTCTCCCAAAAAACCCTTCAACAACAACCCGACCCGAACCCGGATTCCCTCTCGAAGCTCCGCAAATCCCTCTGCCTCGCCCTCTCGAACCGGGCCGAAGCACGATTCAGACTGAGGGAGTTCCAGCAAGCCCTCGACGACTGCAACGAAGCCCTAAAAATCGACGCCGCGCACTTCAAAACCCTAGTTTGCAAGGGCAAGATCTTGCTCGGCCTCAACAGGTATTCTTCCGCTTTGAGTTGTTTTAAAGAGGCTTTGGTTCTTGATCCGCAGTGTAATGGGAATTCGGAGGTGTTGAATGGGTTGATTGAGAAGTGTAAGAGATTGGATTACGTTTCTAGAACTGGGAATTTCGATGTTTCGGATTGGGTTTTGAGTGGGTTTTCTGGGAAACCTCCTGATTTGGGGGAATTTGTGGGTTCTGTTGAGATTAAAAGGTCTGAGATTAGTGGAAGAGGGTTGTTCGCAACTAAGAATTTCGATATTGGGGGTTTGATTTTGGTTACGAAAGCGGTTGCTACTGAAAGATGCATTCTTTCTAGAGGTAGTAAGGGAGATTTGGGTGAAAGTGTACAGTTAGTTATGTGGAAGAACTTCATCGATAAGGTCACCAAATCCACCTCGAAATGCCCCAAAACCCAGCATTTGATCAGCAAACTATCAACCGGGGAAAACGAACACGAGCTCGAAATCCCTGACATTACCCTCTTCAAGCCTGAATCCGAATCAACCACCCCTAATGACAAAAAAACCCTCGAACCGGACGCAATCCTAAGCATCCTAGATGTGAATTCGCTCGTTGAGGACTCAATTTCTTCCAAAGTTCTTGGCCAAGATGGTAATGGTGATGATTTCCACCACTATGGTGTCGGGCTATGGCTTCTTCCCTCATTCATCAACCACTCTTGCACTCCCAATGCACGCCGCTTGCACATTGGAGACCATGTCATAGTCCTCGCATCTCGGGAGGTCAAGGCTGGGGAAGAGATCACATTTGCATACTACGACGTTTTGTCACCACTGAGCAAAAGAAAAGACTCGGAGCGAACGTGGGGGTTCCATTGTAGGTGTAGGAGGTGCAAGTATGAGGAGGTCACACAAACGAAACCCGAGGTGAGGGAGATTGAATTAGGGCTCGAAAAAGGGGTGGAGGATGCGGGGTCCGCCGTGTTGAAGTTGGAGGAGTGTATGAGGAGAGGGGGTGCAAGGGGGAAGGAAAAGGGGTACTTTAGGGCGGCGTTTTGGAAGGCGTTTTCGGAGGCGTATGGGTCGGAGAAGACGGTGAGGAAGTGGGGGAGGAAGATGCCGGGGTTGGAGAGCGTTGTCGAGAGCCTCGTGGAGGCGGTTGGGAGTGATGAGAGGGTTGTCAGGGTGCTCGTCAGGAAGTTGAAGAAGGGTGGTTTCGGGGTGGGGGAAATGGAGAGGTTGATCAAGTTGGGAAGAGGGGTTTATGGGAAGGTTGTCAAGAAACAAGCTATGAGGATTCTGCTTGAGATTGGTGCTAAAGAATAGTAACAAGGCTACTAGCTTAGTAGCAAGCAAGATTCAAGAAGGAACCCTTTTGGGTTTAGGGTTCATTTTGTTTCATTGAACTCTTTGTAATGTCAGCATGGAATTTGTCAACACTTTGTGTTTCTTTGTATTTCTGTCTCAGCAATTCAATCACTATTTCTCCTTGTCTAAGTTTGTTTTCATGCTTCCTCAGTGTAGTTAACAGTAGTTTGTGTAAGCACAAATTTCGAACCTGAAATAAATAAAGGCAAGAAATTGAGAAACAAATATAATTTGTATTAATATTTGAAGAACTCAGCTGTAGGTCTGTACCTTGACGTGCAGGAAACTTGGAGCTTTGAACTTTTGTCGACCTTGATCCTTGGGAGCTGGAGGCCGCTTGTAGTTCGAGCTTCTGAATTCTCTGAAGTGCAGAATGCCGAATGCCGCTGGAGAAAACCCCTATTTATAGGCTCTAGAGGCCTACGGTTGCCTAGGGTTTGAGTCAGCTTTGGGCTTGGGCCCAAATAAATTAATTATCCCTTTATTTAAAATAAAGAAATAATTATGATTTTCTGCATCATAATTGACATGTGTCGCGACGCTATTGGCCATGATATATTTCCATTTAAAATTTAATTAAATGGACCGTCGTAATTAATTTCACACGTGACGGACAATAATTAGTCAAATAAATTTAATTTATTTTCCACGTGTAATTTTCTGATTTGCCGACAATTTTTTACCTCCTACAGATGCCCCCTTCGAGAGTCAACCGCGGACACGAACTTAAAGTGTTTAAAGCGGTTGGGTCTCGAATATTTAAGGACAATAATTTTGTTTATTACAACTTTTCAGTTTGGATAAAATTTCATCAGAAATTTAATCAGATAAAATTTTCGGGAGTTGGAGTTGGAGTTGGAGTAGGAGATGGAGATAGAGTTGGAGTTGGAGTTGGAGTTGAAGTTTGAGTTGGAGATGGTGATGGAGTTGAAGTTGGAGTTGGAGTGGGAGTTGGGGACTCAATTGAGAATTCTAGTAGCATCCTGAAACTTGGCCCATCAGATACTATATAAACGCACCCTCCTCGCCTCTTCCATTCATCTGCTGCTCCTTGTCTTCTCCCTGAATTTGCAAACTTGCAGGTATTACAGTATCTTCTTTTTCTTTCTTTCTTTCTTTCTTTCTTTCTTTCTTTCTTTCTTTCTTCTTGTTTTTTTTTTTCCATATAATTTGACTGTTTCTTTTTCTTGTTCATTTTTTTTGCCATCTTTCTGGTACAGGGACTAAGATTAATTATCATCGTGTACTTGAAGTTGTCCTTCGTCGTCGTCAGTGTCTTGCTTACTCCTCAGCGTGCTGACGTAGAATAGTCCTAGACTATTCTCTTCAGGACTGTCTGGGTCGACAGTGTCGCCATCTCTACTTTCATGGACTACTCCTCATCGGCGTATTCTCTTGAGATTGTTTGGGTCGTGACGGTCGCCATCTCCGCTTCCGTGGGCTACTCCTCAGCGTACTGACGTAGAGTAATCCTAATTACTCTCTTCAGGACTGTCTGGGTCGACAGCGTCGTCACCAGTGGAACACTCCTCGGGGATGTTTTGATGTATTAGACATCTTTGAGGTGTCTCTTTTGAATCGACACAGGTCGACGGAGTCATCATCGGGTTTACTCCTCGGGGACGTTCTGATGTATTAGACATCTTTGAGGTGTATCTTTTCAGAACTGACCTAGGTCGACGGAAGTCATTATCGGGTTTACTCCTCGGGGATGTTCTGATGTATTAGAAATCTTTGAGGTGTCTCTTTTCAGAACTGACCTGGGTCGACGGAGTCATCATCGAGTTTACTCCTCAGGGACGTTCTAATGTATTAGACATCTTTGAGGTGTCTCTTTTCAGGACTGACCTGGGTCGACGGAAGTCATCATCGGGTTTACTCCTCGGGGACGTTCTGATGTATTAGACATCTTTGAGGTGTCTCTTTCGTAATCGTCTGGGTCGACTTGAGTCATCATCGGGTTTACTCCTCGGGGACGTTCTGATGTATTAGACATCTTTGAGGTGTCTCTTTTCAGAACTGACCTAGGTCGACGGAAGTCATTATCGGGTTTACTCCTCGGGGACGTTCTGATGTATTAGACATCTTTGAGGTGTCTCTTTTCAGAACTGACCTGGGTCGACGGAGTCATCATCGAGTTTACTCCTCAGGGACGTTCTGATGTATTAGACATCTTTGAGGTGTCTCTTTTCAGAACTGACCTGGGTTGGCGGAAGTCATCATCGGGTTTACTCCTCGGGGACGTTCTGATGTATTAGACATCTTTGAGGTGTCTCTTTTGAATCGACACAGGTCGTGAGTCATCATCGGGTTTACTCCTCGGGGACGTTCTGATGTATTAGACATCTTTGAGGTGTCTCTTTTCAGAACTGACCTAGGTCGACGGAAGTCATTATCGGGTTTACTCCTCGGGGACGTTCTGATATATTAGACATCTTTGAGGTGTCTCTTTTCAGAACTGACCTGGGTCGACGGAAGTCATCATCGAATTTACTCCTCGGGGACGATTTGATGTATTAGACATCTTTGAGGTGTCTCTTTTGAATCGACACAGGTGTGGAAGTCATCATCGGGTTTACTCCTCGGGGACGTTCTGATGTATTAGACATCTTTGAGGTTTCTCTTTTCAGAACTGACCTGGGTCGACGGAGTCACGACCTCATTGTAAGTGGAGTACTCCTCAGTGATGTTATGATGTATTAGACATCTTGAGGTGTCTCTTTTCAGAACCAACTGAGTCGACAGCTTCATCGCCTGACTTACTACTCTTGGACTTTCCGCAGTCTATAAGTTATGAAGAGAGTAATTGAATTCTATATCGAGTCATGATGAGCCACTTGACTTTCTTCTGAAGATCCATGACAAGTCAGCTAAACATTTTCTTGGTTGTGAGCGTCATGGAAAGACACGAGGACATCGCTCGCTAGCTTGCCCCCAACATTGACTCTATATGAGATGTTAAAGCTTCATTAACTTGAAAGAGTTTACCACTTAGCAAAAGGAGTGTGCCGTTGATTTGAAGGGCGATCGCGTTGTCTTGGAGCAGAATTCAACCAACACGACTAGGATGCCCCCACGTTGCCTGCTTGAAGGAAGTTGTCAGCCTGAGTATTTCATTGATGGTGCTGACTTGAAGCCAACCACTAACATGACGATCTTGGCAAGCTAGAGTGCTGCTTGAAAGCCTACAATCATAATGACTTGGAAGTCGGTCTATTTCTTGTACTTTTGTCTTTAGAGTCTTCATGGCGATGACGTAAAGGTCTTTAAAATTTGACTTTGATGATTTGGTGGTCTTGAATTTGACTGACTTGAAAGTCTTCAATTTTTGATGGATTGGAAGTCGATGGGTTTGTTGACTTAAGAGTCTTGAAGTTTGTTGACTTAAAAGTCTTTGGATTTGTTGACTTGGGAGTCGTATGCATTGTTGACATGGAAATCTCGAACTTTATTGACTTGGGAGTCGTGATTTTTTTTTTCTTGACTTGTGAGTCCTTGTGTTTTGTTGATTTGAATTTGGTTGACTTGTAAGTCTTTCATTTTATCGACTTGGGAGTCAGAAGACTTGTTGATGCGAGATTTGACTGACTTGGAAGTCTTTTTCTTGTTGTTGACTTGGCAGTCAAGGTACCTGGTGACTCAAGAGTCTTGAAATTTATTGATTTGAAAGTCTTGAATTTTTTGCTGGCTTAGAATTCTTTAATTTTTGTTGACTTGGAAGTCAGTGAATTTGGTAACTTCAGAGTCTTGAAATTTGTTGACTTGAAAGTCTTTTATTTGATTGACTTGGGAGTCCTTGACTTGAAAGTCTTCAATTTCGACTTAGGAGTCTTTAACTTTGGTGACTTGAAAGTCTTGAACTTTGACTTATGAGTCTTGATGAGGATAACTTAGAAGTCTTGAATTTTTGACTTGTGAGTCTTGATGAGGATGACTTGGAAGTCTTGAAAATTATTGACTTGAAAGTCTTTTATTTGATTGATTTGGGAGTCATTGACTTGAAAGTCTTCAATTTCAACTTGGGAGTCTTTAACTTTAGTGACTTGAGAGTCCGACTTGAAAGCTTTGGGTTTGGACTTGTGAGCTCTACTTGTACATCTCGAGAGTCTTTGATTTGAAAGTCTTGAACTTTGACTTGTTAGTCTTGAATTTGCTAACTTGTAAGTCCTTAAAGTTTGTTGACTTGAAAGTCTTGGAGTTTGTTGACCAGGAAAGTCTGCAAAATTTGGTGACCAGGGATGGTTTTTTTTTTTTGGTATGACTGTATTTGGGTCTCGAACCAAACTGCCTACGTACCTTAAGGGATAGGATATCCATAAGGATCAAGCCAAACGTAGTTCCAAATTTAAAGAAAGAGAAATGGAGATTTTATTTATTAATTTAGTCGTACACAGTTTATACTCTTGCGGGCCAGGAGTATTACAATGATGAAAATGAAAAGAACTGAAAATGAAATCTTTTTTTTTTGTGTGTGTGAATAGTTTAGGCTCTTGCTCAGGAGCTTACAATTGTTGAACTTCAAGGATAGTACCGCTTCAGGAACTTCCCGTTGATGGGTCCAATCTGCACTCCTTCTGCGTCGACTATCTTGTAGGCACCGTTTGTGTAGAACCGGCGCACATGAGGGCCATCCCACTTGGAAGTGAACTTGCTTCCAGACTTGCGCGAGACAATGATAGGCCTTCTCACAGCTAGTACTTGATCTCCAACACTGAACGAGCGTGGCCGAACCTTTTTGTTGAAAGCTCGCGACAGTCGAGCGTGATAACACTCCAACTTCTGTTGTGCTTGAAGTCTCTTCTCATCAAGAGCCTCTAGCTCCTCTAGGCGAAGCTTGTGATTTTCGTCCTCGGCCAAACCCTCTTGTATAGTAACGCGAAGTGATGGAATTTGGATCTCCAAGGGGAGCATAGCTTCTACCCCGTATACGAGAGCAAAGGGTGTTGATTGGGTCGGCGTCTTGTAAGTCGTTCGGTATGCCTACAGAGCTTCTCCTAACTTCTCATGCCAATCCCGCTTAGATTTTGAGACGATCTTCTTGAGTAAGTTGCACAATGTCTTGTTGAAAGCCTCTGCCAAGCCATTTGCAGGAGCATTATACATGGATGACTTATGTTGAGCAAACTTGATTTTTTCACAAAAACTCGTCATCACGTTGTGAATGGCTTGCCATTATCCGTGATGATGTATCGAGGCACGCCATACCGGTAGATGATGTGTGTTCTTATGAAGTCAACTACATTTTCCTTCTTGACTTCTCTAAGAGGAATCACCTCTGCCCATTTGGAGAAGTAGTCCGTAGCGGCCAAGATGTAAGAATGACTAGCCGACGACTTAGGCGTAATTGGTCCAACAACATCAAGACCCCATGCTTCGAACGGACACGATGCTACCGTAGGATGAAGTGGTTCTGGAGGCTGGTGTATGAAGTTGGCATGAAACTGGCAAGCGTCACACCTCCTGGCATAGTCCATGCAATCTTGTACCATCGTGGGCCAATAGTATCCCATCCTCTTGACACGGTCCTGAAGCTTAGGACCTGATTGATGCGCGCCACATGTCCCTGAGTGAGCTTCTTCCATCACTTGCTTTGCTTCGTCCAAGCCTAGACATCTCAACCATAGTCCTGAAAAGGAACGTCGATAAAGGGTACCATTGTAGTAGAAGAACCGAGAGGCTCTCCGTTGGACTTCTGTCTTATGCCTAGAATCACTAGGTAGCCTTCCATGCTTTAAGTAGTCCATGATGGGTTGGCGCCAGTCCTCTACCTCGGTTTCAAGAGCACCGATTGCGTTGACCTCTTCTTCCAACTCCTGGTCTGGCGGTGCTACGACCCATCGGCTGCAAACCGGAATCGTTATGTTCTCTTCTGCCCCCAGTGCTAAGGTGGCCGCCAGATTAGCGAGGGCGTCAGCCATCTTGTTGTGACTCCTTGGAACATGCTCTACCTTGACTATGTCCAACTTCTCTAACAATTGCAACGCCATCTTGTGATACGGCACCAAGTCTTCCTTCTTAACTTCATATTCTTCAAGAAGTTGCTTAATGACCAACTGTGAGTCACCGTAGATGTTGAGCTCCTTTATCCCCATTTCAGTAGCCATTTGAAGTCCCAGGACCAATGCTTGATATTCCGCCATATTGTTTGAACATAATTGAGTAAGAACAAACGAATATGTTAGAATATGTCTTTCAGGAGAAACAAATACAACCTCGCCATCATGCCTCGCAGCTCCATCAAAATACATATCCCACGATGGAAAGATGTCTACGAAGAACACTCCTCCCCTGGCAAGTCATCGCTTATCTCCCAGTTGTCAGGAATCAGGTGCTCGGCTAAGAAGTCAGCTAATGCTTGTCCCTTGATTGCTTTTTGCGGGACATAGACAATGTCGTACTGCTTCAAGATCATAGCCCACTTTGCCAGACGACCACTCAACACCGGTCTTGACAAGATGTACTTGATAGGATCTGCCTTAGAGATGACCTGCACCGTGTGAGACTGCATGTAGTGCCTTAGCTTCTGAACAGCGAAAATCAGGGCTAAACATATCTTTTCTATATGAGAATAGTTCAACTCAGCTCCGATCAGAGTTCGACTTAGGTAATACAACGCTCTTTCCTTTCCTTCTTCATTGTGTTGAGCGAACAATGCCCCCAATGACCTCTCCTGCGGCGTGACATAAAGTATGAGGGGCTTGCCAGGGATCGACGCTCCTAAGACCGGAGGGGTTGATAAGTATTTCTTGATGGAATCAAAATCTTTTTGACACGAGTTATCCCACTTGAAAGGAGCACCCTTCTTCATGAGGTGGCTGAAAGGGTGGCAACGACCCGCGAGATTTGATATGAACCTTCGAATATAGGCTAGTCGACCTTGAAGGCTGCGGAGCTCTTTGAGATTCTTAGGTTCTGGCATTTCCTGGATCACTTTAATCTTTGCTTGGTCAACCTCGATTTCTATATGGCGAACGACGAAGCCTAGAAACTTTCCAGAGGTAACGCCAAATGCACATTTAAGAGGATTCATCTTAAGTTGACACCTCCTCAATCGTTCGAAAATTTGACGAAGGTTCTGAAGGTGATCCGCCCTCTTCCTTGACTTAACCACCAAGTCATCGACATAACATTCCACCGTCTTATGAAGCATGTCGCCAAATATTTTCTGCATCGCTCTTTGATATGTCGCTCCGGCATTCTTCAAGCCGAATGGCATTACCTTGTAACAAAATATGCCCTTTGGTGTCCGAAATGCAGTCGCATCTTGGTCTTCTGGTGCCATTCGGATTTGATTATATCTAGCAGTACAATCCATAAATGACAAGGCTTCGTGACCCGTGGTGGAATCAATCATAAGTTCAGTGATGGGTAGGGGGAAGTCGTCTTTTGGACAGGCTTCGTTAAGATCGCGAAAGTCCACACAGACGCGAAGTTGTCCGTTCTTCTTCCTTACTGGGGCAATGTTTGCAATCCATGTCGGGTACTTCACTTCCCGAATGAATCCTGCTTCGATGAGCTTGTTGACCTCTTTTTCAATTTCTGGAACTAGTTCCGGGCGGAACCTCCGTTGAGGCTGCTTCTTGGGTGAGACGCCCTTCCTTATAGCCAAAGCGAACAAAGAACCTTCGGTCTAATCCGGGCATCTCCTTGTAATTCCAAGCAAATACATCCTTATACTCGAAAGGAGTGCAAATACTCCCCTCTTCTTTCGATGTGGCAGAGCTTACATAGATAGGCGAGGCTCCTCTCTTGTTCAAGATTTAACTCTTTCAAATCGTCGACCGCTGCCCATCTTCAAGAGTCTTAGGAGTTTCATGAAGCTCTATTTCATCCTCGGGATCTTGGTGTTCGTGATGGTAATATGATTGGTTGACACAACTTCTTCTTTCTTTGGACTCCTTTTGATTTGGTATTTACAGTGACTGTCGAACCACGACGCCTCTTGACTCTAAGGGAACCATCGTCTTTATATCCAAGGTAAAGAGACGCTTCATGCGAGAAGGGTGAGCTTTGAACGTCATTTGTGACTCTAGGCGTTCGAACGGAAGTGTCTCCTTGTGAAGTTGTGGCTCCAATAGTTCCTCACTAGCTTTTATCCTGGTGAACACCGAAGGCTTTTGCTGAGAATGCCCCTTGATTCTGCTGAAAACAGATCTCCTTCTGATAGGTGTGTCTCTTATTCGAGTGAAGACGGAGGGGCGTTCACTAGAAGTAGCTGGCTGTAGCCTATCGAATACGGAGGACCTTGGCTTAGGCTGGGTGCTTTCCTCTTCACTGGCATCAGTCTCTTCAGCTGTAATGTACTGAACCTCAGATCTCTTCTCCTTTCTTCGCGCCGAGATTCTAACTGGTTGTATTGGCTCATAACCGAGACCAACCTTAGAGACCCTTACCGAACCTCCTTGCTCCTGGATCTTCTTATGTGTGTCATTAAGGCCATAAGGTTTAGCCTCAATTACCTCTCCTAAGGGTGCCAGATTGTGAAAGTCATACCCAACTTTTTCCATAAGCTTGTACGCCTTCGGGTCAAACCCTTCCTTAGTCCTTGGAGTCGGTAGATCGCCACCCTCTTTAGACGACACCACAAACCCGGCGAGAGGTGGCTTCTTTGTCTTGTTCTGTCGTGGATGGAGGATAGGGATGACCGCATTTGCTTTGAGTGCACTCAGACCCTCTTCACTGACTTTCTTGCTAGACGCGTTCTTCGAGCTTCTAATTGTATATTCGGCAAAAGGAGATCCCCCTTCCTTTCGGCGAGACTTAGGTATGTACCTTAGAACTGGTAGCACCGCGCCAGATGATGGAGCAACTTGCTTATTGGCCAGCTCGGAGAGTGCCACTGACCTTTCCTCTTTATGCGGTACCTCCCGTATATCGTCCGTCACTACCTCAACATCTTTCTTCAAGACCCTTTTGCCTGTGGAGGCAATTGACGAGGGCATCGCCTCCTTAAACGTCACAGTCTCTTCAAAGAATCTTGCATCTGCAAAGTGGGATTCAGCCCTATTAAAAGGCTTAACATCACCATCAATCTTTCTTTCCCCGCCTCTATAATACTTCAAACAATTGATGTAGAGTGGAGGCTATGATGCCATGCTCATGTAGCCATGGTCTCCCCAACAATAACTTATATGAAGTCTTGGAGTCAATGACGTGGAAAATTGAAGTTGTAGACAAGTCGCCCATTGATAGCTCAATCCGAATCATCCCAAGTGCTCGTTGACCTTCGAGGTTGAACCCTTGTATCATTGTACGACTCTTGGAGAGCTCTTCAATTGTGATCCCCAATTCAGACATCGTTGACTTTGGCAAAATATTCACCGCAGATCCTCCATCAACCAGAATGCGTTTGACCTTACATCGCGGATGTATCGGATACAAATAAAGGACGGTTGTGGAGCTTAGAGCCAAGAAGTAAGTCATCATCCGTGAAGGTGATAGATTTGTTGCAAGAAACACATTGCGTGAAAGTGCTAGACGATTCTCCCACGTCTTGGACCTTGTTGGCATAAAGCTCAGGATGCTGCAATGTCGTGGCAACATGACGACGCATTTCTTTAGGAAGATGAAAGATTTTCTCCCATGCCATTCGTGCTGGTAAGGCCTCCACAACCCTTAGAGTTTTATCAGTAGCTTCCTGAAGACGGTCTTGGTTTTTCACTTCGTTGTCCTCATCTTCAAGCTCGGAACAGGAGACCATGTTCACCACAACCGTTCGACCTTGTGTAGGAAGTACCATGGGAAATATTCACCTAAGGTGAGAGGACGACGTGAATCTTGCTCGAATGACCCAGAGGTTTTGACAAACTGCTTCCTAGCGCTGTCGACCCTCTTCCCTTGCTTAGCCGGTTGGGAACTTCTTTCCCCTCCTTGTTGCTTTCTTTTGCGAGACGATGGTACTTGAACTTTGTTCTTCCTAGCTTTCCTCCGTGTGATGAGAGTCCATCCTCCCTCCTCCTCTAGACCTTCTGGCGCTTCAGTATGTTTCCTTTGAGAGCCCTAGCTAAAATGGGGATAAAAACTCGTTCTTGGCTCCCGAACTGGATCATCATAAGATCTTCTCTGTCATATGGAGCCAAGTGTGCCGAAATACAGTTAGTCTCGACATTGTCTAAGTCCAATATTATCCTCCCTTCTTCAGCTAGCCTCATGATGCGTTCTTTCAGGGTAATGCATTTCTCGAGAGGGTGACTGACTACCCTGTGATAGCGACAGTACCTCGGGTCGTTTGTCCTTCCCGCTTCTTCTGGCCTCTTTGGTAGCGGGAAGTTGAAATAGACATGGACTCCCTCTTCGAAGTCTTCACTGGCTTAGCATTCTTCTTGTACTCGTTAGTACCCTTTCTTGCTTCGGACGAAGATGAAGATTTTCCCCGCCGATCCTCTATGGTAATCTCCATGTCGTGTGCCTTGGTTGCCAACTCCTGGAAGGTCCTTGGCTTGACCATTTTGAGGATGTAGAGCAGGTCCCAGTGCATGCCTTGAGTGCACA
The DNA here is from genome assembly GCA_029582165.1 of Portulaca oleracea. Lineage (NCBI taxonomy): Eukaryota > Viridiplantae > Streptophyta > Magnoliopsida > Caryophyllales > Portulacaceae > Portulaca > Portulaca oleracea. The sequence continues at coordinate 1,402,070 of CM055888.1, forward strand.
TGTCAACAGCCGAAGCCTCAGAGAGGCGATCCTTACACTCAAGACTAAGAGCCCTCCAACGATGGATGTATTCAAGGACTGGCTCCCCCTCCCATTGTTTGGTATTCGTCAGCTCTGTCATGCTAACAACACGTTGAGTGCTGTAGAACCGATTGAGGAACTCTCGCTCCATTTCTTCCCAGCTGTTGATAGACTCGGGTTCCAAATCCGTGTACCAGTCGAATGCTATTCCTTTCAATGATCGAACAAACTGCTTCACCAGTCGGTCTCATACGTCCTGCATTCTCGCAAGTCTCGATGAAATGCGCAACGTGTTGCTTGGGGTTTCCCTTTCCATCAAACTGGTTGAACTTCGGGGGTTGATAGCCGAGTGGCATCCGGAGCACATCGATCCTCTTCGTGTAGGGCTTTGTGTACAAGTGACTCTTGTTCGATGCCTCTCCGAGTTGAGCCCTTACTGCATTGGCAATCATACTCTGGATCTCTTCCGGAGTCATTGATCCTGAAGACGAGATCTTCTTTATTTCACCTTCACCATCGCCATCACCCTTAGAAGACTCTTTGTCAGATTCCTCCTTGTCAGTTTCTTCATCAGACTCTTCATAAGGGCGCTTCTCTATCTTCCTCGTCAATTTCGCGATCTGTTCGCTTTGTTCGTTGAGCTTTTTGTCTTTTTCTTCGTTTTCCCTAACAAGTGTTCTCAGTGTAGCCTCCAACTCTGCAATCTTTTCTTCCATGTTGGAAACGCCAGTTGTCATCACTGGCATGATGACAGTTTGAGTAGACTCAATTTCAGCCTCTGAGAAGATGGATTCTTCTTCAGTCATTGGGGAAGAATCTTTGTTGGAGTAGTCTTGGCCTTCAAAGTCCTCAGACTCGAAGATTGGGTTATTGCAAGTTTGGAGTTCGTCCATTCCACGCGGGGTAGTCATGACTGAGCCGAAGATATTTGCAGTGCTTGGCCTCCGAGAGCGAGGAGTCATTTGAGGCACTCCCTGAAGGTTGGAATCAACAACCAGACTCTTCCGTGACGGGGTTGGTGCCTTGGTAGTTGGTTCTTCCAGCAGAGCAGAAATTGCAGCAGCAGCAGCGGCAGCCTTCGCCATCCTTCGAGTAATTACTCCGCTTGATGTAGCACTCGTAGTCGTCGACCCTTGGGATGAAGCTTGAACGCTCCACTTTGTTGAGGGTTGAGAGACAATTTTCTTGGGTGCCATCGCGTCGCTTGAGTTGAAGATGAATTTGAACTTCTTGGAGAAAGAGATGAGAGGCAGAGTGTCCCACCGAGCGTGCCAAATTTGTAAACACAAATTTCGAACCTGAAATAAATAAAGGCAAGAAATTGAGAAACAAATATAATTTGTATTAATATTTGAAGATATGCGGGTACAATCTCTGTATTAAATATAATAAAGTATTCCTCTGATTCAATCTCCCAAACTTTTGATGGTAGAAGCGCGAACGCTGATCTCGATCTCGGATGCAAGTCAGTGAAGAACTCAATTGTAGGTCCGCACTTGACGTGCAGGAAACTTGGAGCTTTGAACTTTTGTCGACCTTGATCCTTGGCGCTTGGGAGCTGGAGGCCGCTTGTAGTTCGAGCTTCTGAATTCTCTGAAGTGCAGAATGCCGAATGCTGCTGGGGTAGACTGCAGAGTGTCCGTTGAAAATGAGGGAGAAAACCCCTATTTATAGGCTCTAGAGGCCTACAGTTGCCTAGGGTTTGAGTCAGCTTTGGGCTTGGGCCCAAATAAATTAATTATCCCTTTATTTAAAATAAAGAAATAATTATGATTTTCTGCATCATAATTGACACGTGTCGCGACGCTATTGGCCATGATATATTTCCATTTAAAATTTAATTAAATGGACCGTCGTAATTAATTTCACACGTGACGGACAATAATTAGTCAAATAAATTTAATTTATTTTCCACGTGTAATTTTCTGATTTGTCGACAATTTTTTACCTCCTACAGTTTGCAAATTGTATTGAATTTTTGGTCAACTCAAGAAAAATCAAGAAACCAAACAACCCTAAAGCTAAAGGAAACATGTTCTTGGAATGGAGAAAAAATGTCGCTCATTGCTAAAATTAGGAAGAAAACTGCTTACAATTTAGTCCTGAGAGTTAAATTTACATAATGTATTTTGGAATTACATAAACCTACTAGGTGCTATGTCAGAAGTTATAATAGTTATGCAAGCTTCCTCCAATCTGCTTGCTAAAAATACAACTCCAATCCAAAAATTGTCGATCTTCATACATAAACCTTGGTGATACATAATTCTTGTGAAGGACCCAACGAGTCCGTTGCCATATTTGCCTCTTGAAAAATTTGACAGCGCACAATTGTAGCCAACTCAACAAATGCTGGGTGCGAATCTCGAAGTCCCATTGAAATGAAGCGGCGCTTTCGGAAGGTTTGAGTGGACTTTGGTAGGTCCCACCGATGTCGGGGTTTCAAGAGATCTAGATGTAGACAACCGTTGAGTAATCATGGAAAATGGTGTGGAATGTGGATCATTTTTTCAAGTAATACATTCCATCCCTGAATTCAAGTTTTTCTTCAGCAGCGAAACCAGCCAAGAAGCCTTGCAGCTGCTGGAGTGATTTGTCGTAAGGAGGATCAGCTACACAGAACATCTGCACCATCGGTTCTCCATTTCATCATTTTCCGAGCTAAGCCAAGAGTAATTAAAGCAACTTAGGGTTCTACGAGCATCAACTAAACTACCTTTAAAGTGTTGTGGATCCGGTCCAATGCCATGCTGCCAAAGTTTGTCAACATTCCTAGGATAAATTTCTGCAACACACCAAATAAAGAATCAGACACTAGTGTTTTTTGCATACCTTCAACCTTTAAGCATTTTGCTGTTTTGAACAAAAAAATAAATAAAATGCTCAATTCTTCTTCTGATAATTAGCCAGATTTTGGATAAGAAAAATCTCACGAAATGAAATACCTCGTAAATGGTCATTTCTTTATGTAGTTGATCCTCAACAGAGGCCACGGATCTTTCAGCATCTTCATCACCCATGAGAAGTTCATCGTTCACAGACCCGGGAATAACACTTCTACCAGAATCTGCGCCTTCGATTAGTGAAAAGGTCCGATCATCAGGGTCCTCGCCCACTGTTTCAGCAAGAATTCCCTGCATCGAGAGAAAAAAGAAAAAGGAAACGAAAAAAAGTGAGACACCATCACCCAAATAACTATCATTTGTATGTATTTTTGAAACATTCTGCATGGAAAGCAAGATTATTGTTTTGCAGACCAAGTAAAATTCTGTTTAATCTTAGATGAAGCACGTACACCGTCTTATAGATGTATTACCTTGCTGACCCAGAAATTAATTCTTCGGTTTAGCACGTCAATGGGTACACCAACCACAAAAGAGAGCTCCCGGGACGTCCAACTAAAATGAAACATAAGTGTTAAACAGAATTACAGTCAAACGAGTAGAGAAAACAAAATGAAGCAATCCTAATGCTTACCTAGTTTGATCCTGAAACTGCATAATAATAGATGCCAGCAAAGGAGAGATGGAAAATTGGACTGTTTTGTCTTCAAATTGTAGCTCCAGCTAAAATAGTGAGGGCGTTAAGAATGGAAAAGCGTGAAAACAAATACATAGAGGTTAGAATGGAGATTAAACTTCAAGTGGACAATAGTATCTGGTGGATGAGTAAAACTGTGAAACTTGTGAATTGAGGAACCTTGACAACGCCGAGATTCTTCTTCCATTGCAGCTTGCGAGGCGTTTTAATTTCATGGAACCGTTTTGCGTAATCTGTTAAAATATGGTCTACTGACTCTGGCAGATTAATGGACTCATCCTGCAATGGGTTCGTAAATCTCGTGTCAAAAGTATACAAAGATAACAAGACAAGAAATTTGAACTACATCACCATCTTGGAATTTTAACAAAATTCTAGTATTATTCATCTAAGTTACCGAAGAAATAAAATACAAGCACAACAGCAAACCTGGATCGGGGGCCAAAAGTTTGACGATATTATTGTAGCATTAAGAGCATCCAGAGACAGGTCAGCTTTCCCTGCTTCACCGCCTGCAAACATACTTCAGTGAATAATACCACCCAAAAGATTTCATAACAAAACCATAAACGAGGCTCGAAAGCAACCAATTAGGATAACGGTACAATGGTGCAGAACTCTTATCCTACCTGGTTGAGATTGCTTTTGTATCGTTGCTTTTATGTTGCTGTTAGTTCTTTTAGAATCAATCAGATCATTAAGCATAATCTCGCACTTCTGCATGCAGCTCTCTCCAAAATGTATCTAAACAAGCAAGAAAACAACAAAGTTATCTAACCAAAATGTCGAGAGAAATTGACATAACAGGGCACCTACCTTAAGGAGTTCTAGAGTGCGTATCTCCGAGTCAATGTCATAATCAGATTTGTTCAAAAGCTTTTCAGCCAGCATAACACGGTACTCATTCACGAGCTGATCCTTTGAGCCAATTATCCCCACAATCATGCCAAGCATATCGACCCTCCTCCTGTTTCTGCTACCCTTTAGGGGATCTGCTTCCACAGGATCTGGTTCCCAGCTGACACAGTAAACACCAGCACAAACCATCTTCATTTGGCATATAAATGACATGATGCACACTTTATAAATGATATGCTGACTTTCATTGAGCGCTACGGTAATGACCTTAAACTGGCACAAGAAAAAAGTGAAAAGGAGACTTGGTGCTGACAAAAAGTCAGGTCGGTCAATGTCAAAATTCGGATGAGAACTCGATGTCCATCACCTTTTTTTTTTTGTGTCGGACCCGGTCTAGTAAGAATCGGGTTTGGACTTTGGACAATAGAAAAAAGAGAAATATTGTGTCTGAACATTCAGTCAAGGAGGCTGTCCGGGTAGGACAAATTTGGGTATTCGGGGTCGGACAAAAAGATACATACCGTTGAGCATTGAGCCACGCTTGCTTGTCATCAACGTTAAAATCATCGTCAAGACCAACATTTTCTTGATTTTCTTCGTCTCTATTTAATTCTTCAAGGAGGCTGTCCCCGGCAGTACCAGCACTTGCATTTCCACCACTACCGTCAGTGAGCATAGTCACAACGCATTTTATGGTGTCTTTCCTTCCTCTTAGATACTCACGTATAGGCTCGCCAACAGCTTCAAGGAATATACCGGCCGGGTCTATTGTCCTGAGAGCTTTAATCGTTGAAACATACTGGTGCAAAATATCATTGGTTGAGGCACCAGCAGTGAGCAGACGATATTTCAGGGCCGATATAAACGAATCCACAAGCTTTGAATGTTGTCCAGTATAATCGAGACATTGTTTCAAGTCATCAATTGCTGGGTAGCTGCGAGATTATAAAGAAATGAGCAAGATGTCAAGCCATGATTGAAATATGTCGACATCTTATCCAACAAACTCTAAGAACATTATAACAAAAGAAAAAGCAACAACATACCTTTCAGGGTAGTCCACGATTATATCAAATAGCTTGGCTATCCTCAAATCTTGCAATGTTTCATAAGCAAAATATTCCAACCGCAACTTCCATCTAATCAGACCTTCAGATGGGGTGTCGACACCGGGGTAGAATAAAGATGGATGTGATGCCAAAGGAGACTTGAAGCCAGAAGTCGGGCTATCGGGACAGGCCGAGTCACCAAGGTAAGTAAGGAGTGCATGCAGGAATTGAAGTGGAACCATCTGCAAGAATAAACATGAAATTCCACCTCAGACTTTATGTACATGCAAAGTTGAAAAGTGGATTAAAAACAGGAAGCCCTTCATTTGGCATAAATGATATGCAAACTTTATTATATAAATCACATGATGAAGAAACTTTTTCGATATTGACATGGCCGCCAAATTTACAGCGATATCTGTTACCCTCAGCAGAAGTTACCTGAATCCATGCTTTGATAGAGTCCAGGACAGAGCTCCTGTAATCATCCCCGGCCAAATCTTGAACTTTGTCCTGACAATGAAATACTAAGAAATAAATGACATTTGATTCCACATACAGATGATTAAATTGAATCAGTAGATCGCACCAAGATGTAAAGCAACAGGGGCATGATGATGACTACAAATGGTACAGAAAGTCAAGTCGGAATCAATCTCCAGCCTTTCTTAGCCAACACCAATCACAATGATTGTTATCAGCTTATCGGTCAGTTATCATTTTTAGTTTTTTATTTTTCCGGTCAGAAGGTAATCATTTATGGTAGGCTTTCTAACCATATCAGAAAGTACAAATTCACATTATTATCGTTTCCAATTCTGAGAACTTCATCCAATTATCAGTTTGTAAATTACTAACAATGGATTCTTGAAGTCCCTTTTTGCCAAAAATAAATAAAATGATCAAGGTTGCATAGCCACATTTTTCTCTCATTACTGATACTTATAACATGCTTACCTTCAAGAGCAAAAAGATAGCAGAAGCATACGCATCCTCAGTCATAGATGTAAATCCAAGGCTTCTTAGGTCTTGGACGACCTTTCCAATGTTCTTAACCAATAAACTGTTCTCTGACAGCTTCTTCAGATGAAAGTGTTCATCAATCTCCATTGCGCCACCTACAGATGCAGATTTGAATCTATCATCCAACTCCATGTTCTCTTTATCATGAAACTCATCGTCATTCTGATTTTCACCATCCATGAGTGTACTTAGTTCTTCCAGCCTCCCCTTAAAATATTGGTGGAGGATTGCTAGGGGCATTTGAAAAACATCAACATCACAAAAAAAAACCAATGGAATCAGAGGATTTCAAGTGATCATAGACCATAATCTAAGCATTTAACGGGAAAAATTTTACAAACTTGAAGCTATGAAATAACAATAAACAAATACATATTGAAGCAACAGCAACATTAAGACTGAAACTACTGATTACTGCCTTCTCTAGTTCACAAGGAATTGTTTGGTCACACGTTAATAACAAATGAACATATCCTCAAAAGTTCAGAACATGTACCAGGAAACTGGCGGGGAAGTGAAGCCATAAGAACAGAAGACACCATTTGCTGGTATTTAGAAAGAAGATACACTCTTTCTGCATCTGAATTGTGCTTGTTATCTGACATACTATCCCTGTACATTTGCAAGCCATGCGCAAGCATTAACACAGATCTCTCTTGGTATTGCTTTACCAATGATATTTCTTCCAGTGCCTCATACAAGACTTTCTCGATACTGCTCTCTTCATTCTACAGTAGAAATGTGAATGATTTTCAATTTATTAAGACAAGAGTGCAATAAACAGCTCTAAGCTCATGAAGGGACGAAGACCGGGACAGGCAGGTGTCATCCAAACATTATGTGGATAAATGATAAGATTCAACACATTTATCCAACAATGATGAGATAATTATGCGCAATCATCACATAGAATGAGAAACATATGACAAAGTCTACAAACAGCATAAGAAATAGATCATAAGAATCTAACATGAACTATCTAAGAGATTAAGCACCAGAATTTATGCTCAAGGCCAGGTAGAGACAAATTAAGCACCATCTAATAAGACGACTTCCGCATGCAAATCCAATAGGAAATTCCCAGATCATTGGTTCAGCAGGACAAAATGTTTTGAGTTTTGACAATTGGCTAGTTCCATTCATTATGCTCTAAAGGTATACAAAACAAAGATGAGATGTGAGCTCACCAAGAGCACTGATCTATCAACGAAAGCTTCAAAATGTTGCCAGAACTTAGAAGCACCTTTCCTCTCAAAATTTACCTGCAATGCAACAAAATCATTAACAAAGAGCAGTAACTGCTGACCCAAATGAAGAAAAGTGTGCACTACAATCCACTTAACTTCGACAATCCGGTGCTAACGATCTACAATAGGTGAGAAAGGCCAGCATCATGTATAGCACAATATAATCGTAGTAGGAAAAGATAATTAGTATCAAGCAACAAAATGGAACAAGGCGCTGGAAACCTTTTTCATACCAAGCAAAACTTAAACTACCATGGCAGATTGTTAAGAATTCAAAATTCCTGAAAGAAAAAGGCAACAACTTTCAAACCATATCCCTAATTTTCACCAAAATCTACCAAAACAAAATAGAGGGAAAATGAAATTGAACCTCCAACGACTGAAAGAAGCGGTCTCGGACGAGGGAAATCAAGCCATGGTTACAAAGAGAACGAACTTGCGAAAAGAACTCAGACCCAACTGGGACACCGCCATCGCCACTCAAAAGAGCTTCAGTGCTGGAGCAGAACCCACTCCAACTCTCAAAAATCTCTTCAATTGAATCCGCCGAGAGAGAGTCCAACGCTCCCAGATTGCAATCCGCCATGGAAATCCAGCTCCGATACTAAAAATTGGGTTATGGAACGGCGGAAGGGTGAAAAACAACCATGCGAAGGAGGTTTTAGGGATAGTAGAACTGCAGAAAAACCCTAAATGTAGGGTTTTGTATAGGAGAGAATGAAAATGGGTCTTCTGAAACAGCAATGGTAGATTAGAGAGGAAGAGGGTGTAATGTAGAGTGTGAAGCGGGAGTTCCGGCGGTGGCTGCACGGTGGTTTCCGGCGGGGAGGAGAAAGAGGGGGAGTCTGTGATTTTTGAAGGTTGGCGCCAGTTGATGATCTCAAATTCTAATTTCTACACATATGCTGAATTGGTGAGTAAAGGGTGTGTGCTTGAAATTCGTGGGTAAATCAGTTTGGTAAAGTTAAATTTTGATAATTTTTTGTAATTTTTTGTAAACTTTGTCAAATTTATGCAAATATATTAAAATTAATTTTTTCTATTTTTTAACTTTGGTAACTTTTGATAAACTTAGGCGAAAACTGATAAATTTTAATAAAATGAAGTTAGCCATGAGTTTGATAAGTGGTTAATGAATATGAATGCATATGTTAATAGTATAAATTAGCGCTGGTAAAAAATGGGGTGCGCGTAAATTCGGTTCGATCAATGTCTGAATTTGGATGAGAAATTTTTGTTCAGACCCCGTTTTATTCGAGTCAGACAATTCGGACAAAACTAAATTCAAGTCATAATCGGATTCGGGTAATCTTTCATTCAATTGTTATTTTGTTGAAATGCAATCCTTACTAAACCAACTCTCATTCAGTTATTACTTTGTTGAAATCGACCCAGATGTCTCATCCAGTCCAACCTTAAGGGAAAAAAATCAAGTATATTCATAAATCTTGTCTGTCAAAATTTTGGAAATGATCGTTTTTTTACCTAAATCGAGACTTTAAAGAATTCTTCAACCCGATAAATATTCAAAAAAGGATGTTAGACCTCAAGTTTCCATCTATCGTTAGATTCAAATGAATCCAAAATGACTTGAACTCCTTATGTTTGACGACGCTCTATCTCTAATGTTAACGCTAACAAAATTTTGTTTAATCTGGATAATCGAATTTGTCCAACCTGAAAAAACCGATTTAATCCGAATTGACTTTGACATTATGTGAATCGACCGGATATATTCGAGCACAATATTTCTTCTTTCTTTTCCTATTGTATGAATGTGAGTTTGACCCGGATACATACTTATTAAAAATTCGATCCTGATATACGATCCTACGATTTTATGATCAAAAATTCTCGATACGATTCTATTATCTACACACGATCATAGTTATTAAAATCCCGATCTTGATTTACGATCCCACGATTTTATGGTCCAAAATCCTCGATACAATTCTACTATTTACACACGATCCACAATCCTACATGGACTAATTTCCGATCCTAACTTGCCCATAGTTTCAAGTTAGGATCTCGATTTTAACAACCTTGCACACAATCCACGATCTTATATGATTTAATTTCGATTCCATATACCCTACACATTTGAGTTAGGATCTCGATTTTAACAAATTTGTCCAGATACAGTTCCTTACAACTTGCGAGGCTCGAAAATAACAGGCTTATAACAGCAAGATTCGAACTAGAAACAGGAGAGCCATCCAACTCCACAAAAGTAACATTCCAAAAATGCAATCGAAAAAAAGGGACGACGAATCCACCCACAAGAAACTGATACTGACGGGGCTGTCAGCCTCCGTCGCCGAGACAAACACCTTCCCCATCGACATCATCAAGACCCGCCTCCAACTCTCCGCCTCCTCCGCCGCCGCAACCACAACCACCACCACCTCCGCCGTCAGGGTCGCCGTCGACATTGTGCGCAACGAGGGCTTTCTGGGTCTCTATCAGGGTTTGTCTCCGGCGATCGTCCGCCACCTCATCTACACCCCCATTCGAATTGTAGGGTATGAAAATTTGAGGGATCTTGCCGTTGCTTCTCAGGGCGGCGGCGATGGCGGCGGCGCTCTTTCTCTACCCATCAAGGCCCTCGTCGGCGGCTTATCTGGGGTTTTTGCCCAGGTAACATTTTTACCAATTGTTTTTCTTTTTGAGACTTTTGAATTTGATCAAGTTGGATTGTTTTGCATTTAAAGTTGATTTGTGAAGTGGGTTTTCTGTTTGGGGATTGATTGATCCAATTTTGGGTTCATAGTTGTTGGCATTGATACCCTAATGGAGCGTTCGGTTGGGAAACTTTCCCGGGAAAGTTGGTCTTCCCACGTTTGGTTCTTCATAATATACAGTAGAGGAAAGTTTTAACGTGAGACTCATTATTTCTCTTACAACCTCAGTTTAAATTTACCGCAGCCTACTGCAACTCACTACAAATTGACATTACATTTTTACTATTTCTACCGCAACTTACGGCACCGCTAATTAAGCGCATAAAAGAACGGTGCCTAAATAGTTTCCCAAGGCAGGTTTGGGTAAGTCTTTCCCTTTAGACTACCAAACGCAATGATTAGAGTTTGCCAATTAAGCTTCTCTGTTTAGACTTTTCAGTGTCTATGATTATGAAGCATAAAGGGAGTTTAGGTTGGAATTTCAACTTTTATGATACTGATCCAATGATGATGGTTTGTACTTTGCTTACCATTTTGAGTAGGTTTGTAAACCAATAACTTGTGCTTCACAGTTTGAATGTTCATCTGTACTTGGATGAGTTTTATGAAATGGTTTTGCCACATTGTGGAACTGTCATTAAATGCCCTCCTCATATCCTTCTGGCTTGTCGAAAATGAATGGTTCTAGGTACTTAAATATGTGAGTTGCAGTGTAGAATCGGTGGTGGTATAGAGAAGAAAATGATCATGCGATTATCTTCGTCTAAAATAATAATTTGGGGAGATCAAAAGTAATATGATTCATTGAGGTGCACTCTTTAGTATATACCAAGAATGTTGGTCTTTGGTTTGTTGAGCATTAAGTGCCATAGTTCCCCTTCAAAAACTGTCTTCTGTGGTCTTATGCACTTGCTCGTAAATGGCATGCAAGCTGGTAATGTATGAGCAACTGTGTTTGCATGCTGTCTAGGCTCAACTTCCTTTTCGGTTTATTTCTTCTCTAGTCATCTTGGGTCAAGTGGAACCAATCTCTCTAAATTGCAAAATTTTGGGGTAAGACTGCTGTATCTTATCCCTCCGTGCTTCACCTGGGCAAGATTTTGGAGTATTGGTTTTAGTTTTGGTTTCTTCTCTTGTCATCTCTTGAAATCGGTGTCTCATCTAGCCACTATGTTTGCTAAACTTACGTCGCTTACATCTAGATCTCTAGATGCAGGATCCACACTGGGAGTTGTTGCTGCTGCTGTTAATCTTATCTTGTCAATAGTCATCCATTGCCCCGCTACTTGACAATCTAATGCATGCTTGTTTACAAAAAAAGTATCAACATCATGGTTCATACCTGGTAGGCATGCAGGTGGTGGCGAGTCCCGCTGATCTCATAAAAGTCAGAATGCAAGCAGACGGCCGGCTAATCACCCAAGGTCTACAACCGCGTTACTCCGGCTTTGTCGATGCCCTAAGCAAGATCATCCGCTCCGAGGGCATACCGGGACTCTGGAGGGGGGTTTTCCCGAATGCACAAAGGGCGTTTTTGGTAAACATGGGCGAATTAGCATGTTACGATCACGCAAAGCGGTTCGTCCTCAGAAATCACATAGCCGAGGACAACATATACGCCCATACGTTGTCCTCTATCATGTCGGGGCTTGCAGCCACCACATTGAGCTGCCCGGCTGACGTTGTCAAGACAAGAATGATGAACCAAGGAGCCGGCAAGGAAGAAGGTAAGGTGGTTTACAGAAGTTCCTACGATTGTTTGGTGAAGACGGTTAGGCATGAAGGAATGAGGGCCCTGTGGAAAGGGTTTTTCCCGACTTGGGCTAGACTCGGTCCTTGGCAGTTCGCCTTTTGGGTCTCGTATGAAAAGTTTAGGCAGATCGCGGGGTTCTCTTCGTTCTGACAATTGTTCTTTATATCCATGTTGTAATTCTATGGTTTTCTTCCCTTGTGATGATTCTCTTATGACTCGTGCTCGAATTCGGGCATTTGCTTAATATGTGCATTTGTTGTTGATAAAAACTTAGCACCAAACATTGAATTTTGTATGTTGGAGATTGCATTGTGATTCCTGCAGTAATTATACATTTGATTACATTCTTTTTACAGCTTTTTTGGTTGTAATTTGTTACTGGAGAGTTGAATCATCTTTCACATTTTCACAACAATATGAAATGCATCAAACACTTTAATTTATGGACACCTCTGAGTAAGCAACTCAACTTTGCAAGCAAAATGGATATTTCAGGTGCCAAAGATTCACTTTTATCACCCAACAGTGACTTTCCTAACATGTAAACAAAACCACATTTGGGTTAATTAATTTAAATCATGAATAATTTATAGTACGAATAATTTAAATCATTAAGTGTATAATTTATCACTTTTTATTATTTTTTATAGTGAATAATTTAAATCATGAAGTGTATGAATCAATAACTAGCTATGTATGAGTAGATTCACATTTTGGTGGAAATCGACGACCGCGGGGTTTAAGATTGATCTACGTGATCGACAATGGAGAGGGTAATAAGGGAGGAATAAAATATTAGTGGAAAATTTAATGGAGGATAGACGATGGAGACTAAGATTCCATTATAGATTGCTTCCTATTTTGTTCATATGATGACATTTCATGGTATTCAAATGTCATCTGGGATTCTAGATCTTCAGTGGTAAATGCGGAAATCGAAAATCTAGATTTTCACTAACACTTACTTCTATAACTAGTTACATAAAAATCACTTACAACTACTGTGAGGTAAGGTAAAAATTATTTCACAAATATGGTGTGTGTAATAATTATTACAGTAAACCTTGGGTAGGATAAAAAACACTTAGAGCTTATGTGAGATAAGGTAAAAATTATTTCACAAATATGAGGTGTGTAAAACTTATTACAACAAACCTCAGTAATGAGTGTATTTCAACTATTTATCAACTCGCTTAATCATTTTAATGAATATAGATGCATATAACAATATAAATTTGCCTCCACAAAAATCGGGTCCTAGTAAATTTGGGTCGGTCAAATTCGGTCAATGTTAGAATTCGGACGAGAAATTCATGTCTAAACCCGGTCTTTATTCATATAAGGTCGGGTGGTGGGACAATTTGGACGAAATTAAATTCGGGTCAGAATCGGGCTCGGACAATACAAAAATATTATGTCCAAACATTCGATCAATTCGATAATATCAAAAATTCAAATGAAAAATCTGTGTCTAAACCTAGTTTAAACTCACAATCTTTCAAAAATTCAAATGAAAAATGCCTATATTATCCATAATCCTAATTGAATCATAATACACACATCCATCTTACTCTCTCTCTCTCGCACACTCACACATTCATCTCTCTCTGCAACTCTCTCTCTCTCTCTCTCTCACGCATCTCCCCCCCCCCCCTCTCTCTTTCTCACACACACACACACAAACACACATCTCTCTCTAGTGAGAGAGAGAGAGAGAGAGAGAGAGAGAGAGTAGACTAAGAGGGTGGAGAGAGAGAAAGAGGGTAGAGAGAGTATAGAGAGAGAAAATTATTATTCAGAGAGTAGAGAGAGAGAGAGGAGGTAGCAAGATAGTAGTTTGAGAGAGAGGCGTAAGAGAAAATGGGTACAGAGTTAATGTATGAGTGTCATATCATGTTATTGTATTACATATAATATGAAAAGACAAATATATTAATTAAATACTTATTCTTACGAACTCTCTTAATTGAGTTTCCAAGCAAGAGTAAATAATTTACCCTTGCAAACACTCTCATACCCCCACTCTCCTTTACTCTTATGAACTTCTACCCTCTTTTCCAACTCTCTTCCTGTGCGACCTGAATAACCGAATTTGTTCGACCTAAAAATTTTCAATTCGGTATAAACTTGATTTTGATATTATTCGAATTGACCGAATATTTGACCATAATATTTCTTTTTTCGGAAATGATAAATGTCTTGTGCAAGACACATATTAAGTGTCTTGCCATGGTATGAAACCTATATATTTCTAAATTAAATTGAAAAAAAATTACATAATTGGCTTCTATAACTATAATAATATATATAAATGATATAAAATCACACTTATATATATATATATTTCAAAATTTACAAAAAGACGTATAAAATATGTCCAACCGATTATGTTTTTCCTTATTGTATGTACATGACGTCGACCACAACTTTGGTGCGCACTATCTAAAGCCTATAACAGCAGAAAGAGGAGAGCCATGCAACTCCACAAAGGTGAGTGACATGGCAAACATGCAAATGCAATGGAGAAAGGGGGACGACGAATCCACCCACAAGAAGCTGATTGTGACGGCGCTATCCGCCACCGTGGCCGAGACAACCACCTTCCCCATCGACGTCATCAAGACCCGCCTCCAACTCTGCGCCGCCTCCTCCGCCGCCTCAACCACCACCTCCTCCGCTGTCCGGGTCGCCGGTCACATTGTCCGTAACGAGGGCTTTCTCGGTCTCTATCAGGGTTTGTCTCCGGCAATCGTCCGCCACCTCATCTACACCCCTATTCGAATCGTGGGGTATGAAAATTTGAGGGATATAGCCGTTGCTTCTCAGGGCGGTGGCGATGGCGGCGGCTCTCTTCCTCTCTCCACCAGGGTCCTCGTCGGCGGCTTATCTGGGATGATTGCCCAGGTAACATTCTAATCATTACTCAATTTACTCTCTCCCTTCAGTATTGATGT
The DNA here is from genome assembly GCA_029582165.1 of Portulaca oleracea. Lineage (NCBI taxonomy): Eukaryota > Viridiplantae > Streptophyta > Magnoliopsida > Caryophyllales > Portulacaceae > Portulaca > Portulaca oleracea. Next base: position 1,417,199 of record CM055888.1, read on the forward strand.
TGAATAGTCAGTAAAAGTTAATAAGGAAATAAGTGCATTAATTTTATCAAATGTCTCGTTTGGATAGAATAAAGTTGTCTCTAACTCCTAGAAAATAAGTTAAGGAGTCGTATGAGTTTATAAATAAATAAACTATGGATTGGGTTAACTTGTGCTTGGGTTAAGGAGCCGCACATGCGTGTGGCGTGGGCTGTAGGGCGCTAGAGGCATTTTTTACAAGCACACTTAGCACATGAACTCGGAGCATTAGGAGCAGACAACTTAATAACATTTATTATTATATATTATTAAACAGTTAAATACAATTGGATAGAATTAATTGTTAACTGTCAATTTTATCCAATTGCATTGCATGTTGTCATCATTATCCAGACAGAAGATCATCAAGGGGATTGATTATATATATGTCAATTCAGGAAGCTTTGTTGTATACTAGAGATACAAATTTGCTTGAGGGGCAAATCTTGTCTTAAAGATAGTGATCTGATCACGCCTCAAAACCTTAATCAATCTCAATTTTCCTAACAATTAACTGTCCATTGACGTTATTAATTTCTCATATATATGAAAGTACTGTCATAGATTCATATCGAAAAATATTATCACAAGAATGTAACGTTGTAATTTTGATAAAGTATGATATGACAAATTCTTAATCAAAAAATGATATTTGGATAATATTAATGGAACGGAAGGAGTATTTTCTTCTTTGAGCCTTTTGATTTTGATGAAGTTGAATTCTTTTACAAGTTGATTTGTGAAGTGGGGTTTCTGTTTGGGCAATTGATTGTTGAGGAATTCGGAACAAGTTCCCTGTTCTTTGGTTAGGCTTAACCAATCTATCCAAACCTATCCATATTTATCCAAATTTATCCAAATCTTACACAATTTTTCAAAAAAAAAAAAAGCATTCACTCTAAAAACACAATTCCCCAAAAAAACATAATAACTTATCCAAACATATCCAAACTTATCCTAACTTATTCATCCAAACTTGAAAATAACCCAACTAAAGAACAAGGGTTTCCTTATCTCCAATTTAGACTTCACAGCTGATGCCATTGATCCCCTGATAGGACGATTAGTATTTTCCAATTAGCATTTTTTTTATCTGCTTATGATTGTCAAGAATGTGGTCTTTGGTTTGTTGAGCATTAAGGGTTTTGTGTTGATTAAGTGCCACAGTTTCTCTTAAAAAACTGTTTTCTGTGGTCTTATGCACTTGCTAGTTAATGGCATGCAAGCTGGTAATGTTATGAGCAACCATGTTTGCTTGCTGTCTAGGCTCAACTTCTAGCCACCTTGCGTTAATTGGAACCAATCTCTTTAAATTACATGATTTAGGGGTAAGACCGTTACATCCGATCCCTCCGTACCTCACCCAAGCAGGATTTTGAAGTACTGGTTTCAATTTTGATTTTGGTTTCTTCTCTAGTCATCTCTTGAAATCAGTCTCTCAGCTAGCAGCTATGCTAAACTAATGCTACTTAATTAGATCTCTAGTGACCCATGTATGCGGGACCCACACTAGGAGTTGTTGCTGCTGTTGATCTTATCTTGTCAATAGTCATCCATTGTCCCGCCATTTGACAATCTATTGCACACTTGTTTACAAAAAGAGTATCAACATCATGGTTCATACCTCATAGGCATGCAGGTGGCGGCGAGTCCCGCTGATCTCATAAAAGTCAGAATGCAAGCAGACGGCCAGCTAATCACCCAAGGCCTACAACCGCGTTACTCCGGCTTTCTCGATGCCCTAAACAAGATCATGCGCACCGAGGGCATATCGGGACTCTGGATGGGGGTCATCCCAAACGCACGAAGGGCATTTTTGGTAAACATGGGCGAATTAGCATGTTACGATCATGCAAAGCGGTTCGTCCTCAGAAATCACATAGCCGAGGACAACATATACGCCCACACGCTGTCCTCCATCATGTCGGGGCTTGCAGCGACCACATTGAGCTGCCCAGCTGACGTTGTCAAGACGAGAATGATGAACCAAGGAACCGGCAAGGAAGAAGGTAAGGTGGTGTACACAAGTTCTTATGATTGTTTGGTGAAGACGGTAAAACGCGAAGGAGTGAGGGCTCTTTGGAAAGGGTTTTTCCCGACGTGGGCTAGACTCGGTCCTTGGCAGTTTGCCTTTTGGGTCTCGTATGAGAAATTTAGGCAGGCTGCGGGGTTCTCTTCGTTCTGAAGATTGTTTATCCATGTTGTAATTCTATGGGTTTCTTCCCTGGTGATGATTCTCCCATGACTCGTGCTCGAATTCGGGCATTTGCTTAAGATGTGCATTTGTGTTGGTGGTGTTGATCAAAAGTTAGCACCAAACATTGAATTTTGTATGTTGGAGATTGTATTGTGATTACATTGGAGCATACAGTAATTATACTGTTGACCACATTCTTCCTGGTTTTTTTTGTGTTGTAATCTGTTACTGGAGAATTGAACCAAACAACATTATGAAACACATACTGTTTATGAAGACCTCTGAGTAAGCAACTCAACTTCGCAAGCAAAATGGATATTTCAGGCGGCCAAAGAACCCTGTTTTATAAAGGAAAAAAAGGTGAGTCGATCGAATTAGATACAAATACCCAAGAATAAGAACTGCTAAACTGCAAAATGCCCTAACTACCATTAATACCTAACTTCAAAACTTAAAAAGGTTCCCAAGAAACAAAAATGATATGACCTCTTTCTGAAGCTGCTAAACACTTCAGCAAAAAAAATCAACCCTGACTGAGAGAAGAATTCAAAGGAGCAGTGACAAGTATTTGAACCAATCTGGTTTATAATTCTTCCCTGCCTTCAACCACCTTAAGTCCCCAACTGATATCCTCACAATGCCTTACATGAGGCACAATCTTGCCGGTGTCGGTCCCTGTTTTCGCCTTGCAGTCCCAAAAGGGTGGGGCATGGAAGCATGGCTCTATCGACATGGCTCGAACACAGGGAGGTTTCGGTGTCTTCTTGTCCTCCGGCTTATACAAAATCCATGGTTTCAACCCCCCGAGTCCTTGAGCTACATAGCCGAAAGTTGACCATGCGCTTGTCACCAGCTTGTCGCTCAGACTAAGTAAATACATCTCTGCCCATGCTTTCCTGTTGTGCATCATCTGGTGCGATTTCTGAAACTGCTCGTGGCTTGGCTGGTAAAATCCAACCAGTTCTCCTGTTACGGTCGGGTGCTCCCAGTACATCTCACGAAGGGTTTCGTAGTAGCCTGCGACCAGGGAGGTTGTGAGAACAGCTACAGATTTAGGGTTTCTTGATGGGTTGCTGGCGGAATCATCCTTGCTGATTTCTGGGATTAGCTTCTCTTGGAATAGACAGGCCTCGATTTGTTGCTGCACGTGTGGGAATGGACCTGGGCCAACTTCAAAAGTTCTGATCTGGACTCCGATTCGCTCGTCTGCTCGGGCCAGGTAAGCGTTATAGTATCTCGTGATCAAACCCCAAACTTGGTTTGTTGGGTGGAAAAGGTATCGCCCTAGGTGATGAAAGATGGACACTTTCTCGGGGAAGAGGTTGTATAGTTCTTGCTCGAAAGACGGGATTAGGTAAAGGGATGGGATGAAGTAGTTATCGGTTCTCATTATCAGCCATGGGACTTTACCGAGAAGAGATTGATCTTCATCGCAGAAGAAAAGCTTATCATGATCATTATAATCATGACCCAGATGGAGATATAGATATGGGGGTACTCTCTCCATTGAAACATTTAAAAGATTCTGTTCCAGCATATGTCCATGGCACTGAGGAGACTTCTGATCAAAACTCTTGAAGTGTTTAGTTAACGGGAAGTCACCGGGAAGGAACCATGAGGTGCTAGGAAATGGCTCACAGAAAAGATCAGTCATGTCAGTCCCCGGGTCAACGAGCAATACTCGATTCGTGAGGAGGGAATAAAGAAAAGCTGAAGCCACTGTCAAAATTCTGTTACCCAAGCCACTGAATGATATCCATACAACATAGCTGCATTCTGTAGGAGCAGCAAACTTGCTGCGAGACTTGAGTTGTTTCAGAGCCTCATTGTATGGTTGTGTACCAGGGCCACAGCGCCTATGTAGCTCTTCATAGTTCCGAAGCTTAGAGAGAAGATAAGAGGAAGGCTTGAATGGTGAAGCCTTTCTGTACATAAAAGACTGGTACCTGCTAAAACAAGATGCTTCATCAAATCCAGAAGCAAGGAGTCCGCCAAGCAACTTATCATCTCGCACTTCTGCAGGATCCGCACCGGATTGTTCTTGTTGCTTTTGCTGTTGCTGCTGCTGCTGTTCTTGTGTTTGCTGCACTTCAACAGGTTGTGTAGTATCATTGAGTGTACCTGAGAGTTTCAATTGTCTGAGATTTCTCACTACATAAGAAGGCATCTGTAATTTGCTCAATGCTGTTTTGAAATTGCTAGCAACAGCATGTGTGAATTATAGTGCCACATGATATCCATCCTAAATGAAAAAACCACTCATATTCAGTGACACGCTAAGAAACACGGTTGGACAAAGCAGATTGGGTAGCAGATGCATTGCAATGTTAGTATCAAAACAAGAAACACATACTGCATAAAGCACTGGGACACGTACATGTCTACAGATGCTTCAGTCAGCTAATAGGAAGTTAAGTCTCAATGTTCAGCACTATGGGCCTAATCAGACTTGTACACACCAATTTACGACTCCGGAGTTCAGGAAATCGCTAATAATGACCTGGCAGAATTTGACCCGCCAAAAATCAACCTGAACCCGCCCAAAAGCTTAGGGTTTGAAACACGATACACATAAATAAAACCGAAAATGGCCCGTACCAAACCCGACTTGAAACCAACCCGCCCACCTAAGCTGATAGGTCTAGGCCTATTATATTTACAGCATAGCCCTTACACACAATGACACAACTTGAACTTATATCCATCCCTTATTGGGGAGCTTAAAAACCAAATCTATGCAGTTCAGAGTACTGCTGAAGTTAGATGCTAATGTTTCTTCCATAATACAAGCAGGGAGGAATGCTTAGACCAACCAATTTGGAAGGCTTCTCAAGGGAATTTACAAAAGCAAGACATATGATGCATACGAAATATGATAGCCCACCAAAATGGTCCATCATTAATCCCCGTCATTAATTGAGACGCCTCATTGAGAAAGAGATCTCGAAAGGGGAAGACAGGAATGCAGGAAACCATCAATTCCAATCCCAAGGGGTGGGGCAAGTCACTATCTTGGATTCAATTCACAAATCCAACACAATAAATGTCAGCTTCAAGTCACTAAATCGACCCACTAGTAGTGATGGTTTGCCTAATGTTGACAGTTAGCTTAAACTTATGTATTTATTGCAACTCAAGCTCGAATGCTACCTGAGATCATCAGAGGGAAAACTCAATGTCATTTATTCATCTCTCCAGGACAAAAGGAATTCAATCGTGCAAGATTAACTTAACACAGCCGATCAGAACACGATAGCAAATCATGGTAGCATTTTAACCTGCTAATGAACAGTACATAAGCACCAAAACTTACACCCACCGACAAAATCAACCAAATCCAGGATGAAATAGAAGAATGCAGCTCAATTTGAGATGAACATACTATCAATTCTGTAATCAACCTATCTGTATTTCTACCCAACTTAATGATCAGGCTGGGGAAAATAGTACACGACCAAATGAGAAAGCAACGAAACAAAGGGAGCGCATTGTTTACCTAACGATTCAGAAGTGATGATCAATGGCGGTTTATGATCCAAAACCCTAGCATCAGCAAACGGGGACGGACGATCGGAATTAGGGCTACGATAAACGACAGAGATTATAACCAAAATCGGAAGAATAACGAGAAGAGCGGCGAAAGCTCTGGTGACATTAGCAGCGACCGACTTAAAGGAGACTACTGAGCGAGCTTCAGGAGGTCTAGCTCCATCAATGGCGTCGCGATCTAGGGTTCTTACTGGTGAAAATCGCTTCCTTAGATCGTTAAGATCCATGCAATTGAATTCAATTCAATTCACCTCACTCTCTCTCACAATCACAGTTACACACAGAGTCACAGGATTGATCTGTGTTGGTTTGACCGCATTTATCGGGGCAAATTCTGCTCAGAAATGGCGGTGATGAGAGAGAAAAGGGTTTGAAATTGAATCAAGGAGAAGGAGAATTTATGAGCATTTCGTATTTGTTCATTGATTTGCCGCCCAGTACTATGATTGTTTTCTACAGTCAATGATGTTGAAGATCGACTTATGAAAAAACAAAATTATAAATTTGAGAAAATTATAAATTGCATTTTTTAGTTCTTTTTTTAATGCACGCATTAACCACTATTATAAAAAATCACGAACATTGTATGAATTATGGGGAAAAGTACTTTAACTTCCCTTTTCTATCGTTAAATTATATTATTATGTATTATTGTACTCCCTTTATTTCATATTAATTTTCATAATTTTTCATTTTTATGGTCTATAATTTTACTATTTAATTAATAATTTTTTACATAATATGTTACTAACGATTGCAATATTATAATTTTATGATAGTATTTTTGGTCAAAATTTTTTAAACTTGACAATGCTACTTTTAAAGACGATAATTAATATGAAATGGAGACAGTATTATATGCCCCTATTTGACAAGTAGCTTATAGCTATTGGTTATTGGCAGCAAAGATTGGTTATTTGTATTAGTTGTTTAGATTGACTGTTTGAAAAAGTTATGTTAAGTAAAGAAAACTATTTTTGAAAAAGTAATTGTTGAAATTTCAGTTATATTTATGACATTAATTTAGTAAATATTTTAATTTTTGCTATTCAATCTACCTCGCAAGACCACCATCGAGTTAGCTAGCCACTGCCGAAATCATTTCATGTCCATTATTGTCCAACCCCCAAAAATACAGTATTATTATCAAAGAAAAAGTTCAGTATATTATTGTCTAATACCTTCAAAGTATGGTATATTAACGTCCGAAAACCCTTAAATGAAAGGTAAGTAGGGTCTATCAATACGTACATATTTCAAAGATACCTCTAGTAAAATTTAATTTATAGGTCGCGAGTAAGAGGTATCAACCCATAATTTAGACATGAAGGAATATTTTGTCATCTCCTAAAAATTAAAGTTTGGTGAGGTGCTTACTAACTTGGCAACCACTTACTTGATACTGTATCTGTTTCATATTAATTATCGTTTTTGAAAATTATACAGTCAAACATAAAAAAATTTGACCAAAAATTTCTCAATATATAGTAATTACTTGTTACATAAGGTTACTACCATTAAATTCATAATGAAAAAAATATTATAACAGTATAATATTGCAATTGTTGATATAATATCATACAAAGGTATTAGATTCGTAATAAAAAATAATATTATAACAATATAATATTGTAATTGTTGATATAATATATATAAGAAATTATCAATTAAAAATTAATATTAAACTAAATATATGAAAATTAATATGAAATAGGAGTAATAAATAAATGATAAGTCTATATCTACTAGGGACTATTTTCTACCCAAAAAAATATACTACTGGTGCATTGCTATTGTTGTTCCAGGTGGTTGACTTAGGTGGTGGATGACATTGGTTGTCAAAGAAAATAATTTCTGTTATTTTAACATACTTTATTATTGAAACAAAAAACATACTTTATTATTGTGACAGATATCATTGTGAAGGCCAAAGCTAGTGAGAGAGAGGGGAAAAAAAGATATTAGTACTATATTTAAAGTAATTAAAAAATTGTTTTTCTCTGATAATTTCGTTATCACTAAGTCAACCACCCCAAACTTAGTCATGGTGCAAATGTGCAACGTTTGATGGAGCAAATATGCAATGTTAGTAACATGCTAATGGTACATCATATGATTGTTAAAAAATTTAGTATGGTATTATAATATTAAAAATCCAAAAAAATAATAAGGTCGATTTTTGTAATGTTTTTATAGTCTAGATCAAATATATAGCACATCTAACGATAAATGACAGTCTAATGCACAAAACATCTCTGTAAGTGAGGGTTCAGAATAAAAATCTCGTCACAAAAATATAATATAGACAAATTTTACATTATATTAAAATTCTAATGATATTTTTATATTTTACAACCATCCTCCCTAAGATTGAACATAGAGATAAAGTACATAGAAATAAATGCATGCGTGTTCAAGGTTTTGACATGCATCTCCAAGATGGTAGTAATGGGTGGATAGTGAAATATTATTGTATCATCATCATGTCTAAAGTATCTTCATTGTTCACAATCATAACATGCCCCTAGCACCAATCAGTTTTAAAATAAAGAAAATTTATGTTCTTTTAATGGTGTTAATCTTAGTCATGTGAGCCCCAATCATCAATTTGAGATTAGAAGTTCTGCCTTCATTCTATTAAATTCGAATTATATTTTTATTCATTATTTTTCATATTTAAAAAAAATACCTAAAATATGCCTAACTTATGAGATTTATTCGATAATTAGGATATCATTTGTATTCATTGGCGTAGCCAACACATTCAAAACCTTTTTATAATTGATAATTAATACTTACTATTAAAAAATAATGTTAAAAATCATGAAAAATATTAATTTAATGAAGAATAAGACACTTAAAAATGTCTTAGAATAAAACACATATCATTATCCAATTATAAAAAAGATAATGGCATGAGTCACAAGGGAGACATGTGTTATGTGTCATTCATTTTGATGAAATCAATGTTTATTATGGGTTTTTACACTAATTTTTTTTATATATATATTAATAATTATCAATTATAAAAAGCTTTGGATCAACATAAGTTTAGATAAGTGCTCCTGAAGTTATTTGTCCAAATGGTTCTCGATACCCCTCCCATTTTTGCGAAACAGGATGAGGTTTGGGGTCGAACTAGTAATGATGAGTTTCAACCAAGTCTGCGACATGGCTTTGTCATGAGTTAGATTACAAACCTAAATGGGAAGGTCATTAGTAGCGGTGTTCAAAAAATCCGGAACCGGCACACCGAACCGGAAATAGGGAAAAAACCGGAAACGGGCAACACCGAACCGCCTTAAATATCCGGTGCACCGTACCGGAAAAACCGGATACTAAACGGGGAGGTTCCGGTTTGGGATATTCACACCGGCGGGGAATCGTCACCGAACCGTTAATATAAATAAAAAAATTATATATATATATATATAAAAAATTTGGTTTTAAAAAAAATTTATCCAGAAATTATAAATTTATAATAGAAAACATTGAAACACTGTAATTAACTTGATAAAAAATAGAGAACAATATATGGGCCTTGGTTTGGGCTCTCTCTGGCACCTCTCTGCTCTCTTGAGTTTGGACGAATGGAATGGAACCCCCTAAACCCTAAACACTGGCACAGTGCACAATAGGTAGTAGCACCAGCAGGTCCAGCAGTAGGCACTAGGCAGTAGTAGTGTAGCACCAGCAAACCCATTTTTTTTAATTGAATAAAGAATTTTTGATGTTGAAAGAAATTAATGTGGTTCCGGTTCATCGGCGAAACCGCACCGTTAAATCCGGTGCACCGGTTTTGAAAAACCGAGGGATTCAATTCCGGTTCCGGTTTATGACTTTGGCGCATCGTTTCATCCGGTGCACTGCTTCGAGACACCGAAACTGCACCGCACCGTGAACACCCCTAGTCATTAGATTAGGAAACTATATATCCAAGCAAACCTAAAAATCTTCCTTTGGTTGATTTTTCATAATGGTCTCCCATTTAGAGAAAATTTAATGTGTAGGAGTATCAACTTGGACCTCTCTTGTCCTATTTGCCTATGATATTTGGAGACAAAATGTTACTTATTATTGCAGTGTCATTTCACCAAAAAAAAGTGTTGGATATTGCCAAACTCGTAGATGACTTTCCTCTTTTATCAATTGGCCAACAGACAGTAATAATAGTATTGTGCTACAAACTCTCAAACATTCCCTCCCTCCCAACAAGGTTTTGAGAGCATACTACTTCATTTGGAGCATATGAAAAAAACGTAACTACTGCACCTTTAACAACTCTGTCTTTAACGCAAAAGGGTCAACATTCGAGCTAAGAGAAGCTTTGCATAATGACGAGCTAGAAGCATATTTTCTTACCAAGATGGGCACCATACTCAACATGTTCGACATCGCTCTCGTGTGCTACGTTGACAAATGCAGCCTTGTCATGGTTGGGTGAAGTTGAACTTCGATGGTTCCTTAATAAGATTCGTCATTTGTGATCATATTGGCCGAGTTTGAAAAGTTGGCGCCATGCCGCTTAATTCACCATCCATTTTGTTGACCGACACCTTGATTCTCCGTTTTAGTCTTCAACAAGTTATCCTAGAAGGTTTCTTAAGAATTCAGATTGAAGGAGATAACCCTATTTTCATCCATGCTATCCAAGGGGCGGGCAGTCCACACTCCTTAATATATCGATATGATTGTTAGAGATATCAAAAACTTAATTAAACAGTTGGAAGATTATACTATTTGCCTCATATATCGAAAAGCAAACTCAGCGGCAGATTGGGTGACTAATCTTGATTATTCTTGAGACATTATCGGTTGATCTTTGGATATGTAGCCTATTCGTGCAGATAACTTTAGAAGATGCCTTAATAGAAGACTCCCTTAAGTGTTCAATATTTTGTATACTCGAGTTTTAAAAAATTATTAAAAAATTGGAATGGATCGATATTCCAACAATTACAAATAACATCCTAATTGAATGGGCTCTAGGTAATAAGAAGTCAACCTTATCATCTATTTTCAATTTAATATATAAATTTCATATCAAAATGAGATATTTAAAAGATATCTTGATTCAAGATTTATATCACCTCCGTTGTTCTTAATTGTCCCAAATCAAGATTCATATCACTTTCGTTATATCAAAACGAGATATTTCCTTAAAATACATTTCTTGTGTAAATTAGAAGAGTTTTTCCCCCTTTCCCCTTTCTCTCCTCTGATATTCGTTTGGGTTTAGGAAGGGTTTTGATGATTAGAAAATACAGCAAACCCAGATAGTAGTTACCCCAATCGACCATGGGATCTTATCAATCAACGACCCAAAACCCTACCGAAACTCAAACCCCATCAAACATCTCCTCATCAGATCTTCCCAATTCGCAAAACCCAGATCCCAAAACCCTCGAAACTCAAAACCCAGATCCCAAAACCCTAGAACCTCAAAACCCAGAAATCTCCAACCAATCCGACACACAACACGAAAATGGTGACGAAGAAGAAGAAGAAGGAGGAGAGTGTGGTTTCTGCGTGTTCATGAAAGGAGGAGGTTGTAAAGATGCATTCATAGCCTGGGAAAACTGCGTAGACGAAGCAGAGAAAACGAAGGAAGATGTCGTCGAAAAATGCTTCGAAGTTACTGCCGCATTGAAGAAATGTATGGAAGCGCATTCCGATTACTATCAGCCGATTCTCAAGGCGGAGAAAGCGGCAGAGGAGGAGGTTGAGAAGGATTTGCAGACCCAATCGGAGAAGAAGGTGATTGAAGAAACATTAGAGATTGCTGTTGAGAATGACAAGGAGGGTTAATTTTTTGGGGGAGACAGTAATTTTTTTGGTGGAATTCGATTTTTGTCATGATTAGAGGTAATTAATCGAAGTTTATAGTGATTTATTTGAGGTTTGATTGAATCATGTCTGGTAAAAGTTTCTGCTTTTAGCTTATTGTTGCTATAAATTGGTTTGATACAGCTGATTCAAGCTCAACATTGCCCTTGTATAGATTACCGTGATACAATTTTAAAATTCGGCTTATAATAATTGCAAGAGCTAAAGTACAGTACACTATGTTCTTACAATAATCGCAAGAGCTAAAGTATGGTACACTATGTTCTTACAATAATCGCAAGAGCTAATGTTCTTACAATAATCGCAAGAGCTAAAGTACGGTGCACTATGTTCTAATTTTCCTAACATTTGCTCAGAATCTAAACCTTACATTTAAACAATGACCAGTCGATCATCAAAAGATGGTACAAACAAATGGTGATTTTCGGACACAAGGATGAATTTGTTGGATATGTTGTTCACTTGTGCCCTAACCTGGAGAGGATGATCTTGGAAGTCTAGAACTTGACCCATGTCGATGAAGTCCGGGCAGATTCAATCGCAGAATATGCGCAACCTGTACGTCAACCTTACACGCCCTTCTTGAACGAATCTATTTTTACGGCGTCCAACCAGGGATCATGCGTACATGAAGGGAGGCACAAAGGCTGATGGCTTCTGGTTTCAACCGTATGCCTTTATTACCAACCCTTGAGATTTTACCATATGTGGTTACAAATGGCAGTTGCAACCACATTTGGTGGTCTCCTGGGGCCTGGTTGGTTTGATTCCGTTCATGGATCAAGCTGTTCATTTGCAACACGAGAATAGAAAATAAGGGTTAGTGGCGTTCTTTGATTTGTTGTTAGAGTACAAACCATCATCGTACCTTCAACCGTCAACTTAAACTTTTAGTCTGAAATGATTCTGGATAGTATTAGAATCAGGCTGAGTGGGGGCTTGAGGTTCACATCTTAGCAGACCCGCATGTTTATTTAGCGCAAAGTTAAGGGGCTGAGGAGGGGGCGTGTTTAGACTTTAATACTTTAGTTGGATGGAACCATCAGCTTAAGCTTTTGGCTAAGATGAATCTACAAAATAATCTTAAGTAATCGAGACTGACCAATGATGGATTTGCAAAATAATGGAATACTTACTATTAGGTAATTCACTGAATTGATTTAGAGCTTGGGGAAGATATGTATATGGATTTTAATCTTGGCTCTCCTCCAAGAAAATCTTCTTGCTTTTTGTGTCATCGTGTGATCAATGGATGCTCTCTTTCTTCGAAAGAAAGTTGCCATGGACGAGGGTATGTGTTGATGAGGCTTTGGTTGTGAGGGATATAAGGATCAAATTTATAGTTGAAATCGGGGGTTTGAATTGAAAGTAGTGGGGATTTGAACAGATTTTTACGATCGAATCGAATCCGTATCAATATGGATTGAGTAGATTATAGTAAATTTTCCGTCGAAATTCATATCATTCTAGATTGAGCAAATTACATTAAATTTTTTGTCAAAATTTGCAAGTTCATGGACGTTTTATTGTGTTTTCTGCAAGGGGGTTGCTAAGGCTGGTGTTTTGTCTATACGAGGGATATAAGAATAAAATTTATAGTTAAAGGGCTTTGGACGTTAATACACTGTACTTTGGGGGCGTTGGACAATAATGCATTGAACTTTTTTCTTGGACAATAATATACTGTATTTTGGGGGTGTTGGACAATAATGCATCTGAAACGATTGCGGCGGTGACTAAGTCAGTGGTGGTCTTGCGTGGTAGATTGAGTAGCAAAAAAGATTAAAATCTTTACTAATTAATGTCATGTAAGCAAGTTCAAGTAAGCAAAGATGAATGAGTTATTGGAATTAAATAATCCAACCTTTAAAACAACTTGGATACAAGGAACTTACCTTTGGAATTTTGATTCGACGAACTATACTTAACATCCTATTAGATTGAGTGAACTTTTACCGATTTCAACTCATCTGAAAGGTGACCTAACAAAGGTGATTACTTATGTAAACTATTTAAAAGGTGAAAAGTAAAGAAAAAACACCTTGATCATCACCGGAGGTCACTTTTCCGATGAGTTGAAATTCATGAAAGTTCATCCAATTTAATAGGATGTTAAGTATAGTTTGTTAAATCGAAGTTTCAAAGGTCAGTTCATCGTATCCAAATTGCTCAAAGATTGGATTATTTAATTCCAATACCCCAAGATGAAATCTATTTCTTTTGCAAACAAAAAACAACGTTTACGTTAGTGAAAATGCGAAGCAATGAGGTGTTATTTGAAAAAAAATAATTAAATTTCATTTGCACTTACTGATAATGCCCGATATGACATTAATTTAGTAAAGATTTATTTTTTTTGCTCATCCCACCACGTAAGACCGTCACCTAATTAGTCACCGACGGAATTGTTTCAGGTGCGTTATTGTTCAACACACTCAAAATATAGGATATCATTGTCCAAGAAAAAGTTCAGTGCATTATTATCCAACACCCTCAAAGTACAGTGTATTAGTGTCCAATAACCTTAGTTAAAAATTAAAGGTCTGGATTGAAGGAAAAGAGTGGTTGATTTTTACGATTGTATCCATATCATTCTAGATTTACAGTTCACGTTAATTGTTCCAGTAAAATTTAAAAGTTTATACATATAGACATTTGCTAACTATTATACGTATATGATAATAATTACTATGATAATGTGATTTTTGAGTCCGATTGTCTAGTCTTGATTAACCGTCTGAATAAGGAGCAAGTAGCTATGTTTAGTGATTTAGATACAGTGGTAGATGGTATTCGTGGTCTAGTTGATGTTTTTCAGAGTTGTTCTTGGTTGCATGTAAAACGGGATGGCAATCTCTTGGCGCATAACATGGCTAGGCTGGAGCCACAAGGTGAGGAGCAGGTTTGGTTAGGGACATGTCCGAACCAAGTTTCCTTGTATGTATTGATGGATAAATTATCAATATAATCATCCCGTTTTATTAACAAAAAAATAATAATTACTACCTATGGTTCACGTGAAAATGAATCTATACTTTTTACATTATTGTCGACAAATATTAGGTGGGAGTTCGGTTGGGAAACTTTTCAGAAAAGTTAGTTAATTTTTCTAAGTTGATAAACTTTTTCATGTTTGGTTGTCCCTAATAAATATGAAAGTTTTAATATGAGACCTATTAATACACTCACAAGCTCAATAAACCGTTTCCCAGTAGACTTTCCCAGTAATCACATCGCATCATAGTAGGTGTCATTGGTGTATGTTGTACTTTAGTTTGCCCCTTGACCACATTGGTTCAACTTTGAGTGACAATAATATTTTTAAAAACAAATGTGAACAACAAAAATTGTTTGGTAGCTATACTCTTAAGGGATCTATCTTGAGCATCCTCAAACACAATCAAAGATAACTCCCATGAAAATAAACATTACAATTAACAATATTTTGAATAGAAAGATCAAGTTTCGCAAGTCAATTCGTATCTCTATTCCTTTAACGAAAAATGTGAGAAGAATGAACATCACTCCAAATCTCCATATATGCTCGAATATTTTGGTCCAACGTAGAAATTTCCCAAGGACATCATCGTATTGATGAGATCTAAATTATCCCCTTCTAGCATTTTTTTTTTGAAACCCCCTTCTAGCATAATTGTTCGAACCTGATTATGACCCGAGTTTAGCTTTGTCCGAATTGTCCGACCCAAAATAAAATTGGGTCCGGGCATGAATTTCTCGTCCGAATTTTAACATTATTCCAATTTGTTCGACCCGAATTTATCCGGACCCGAATTTTTGTCAGAGTTATCTTTTCCTATCTTTAAAATTATATTATTCTGTATTATATGATCCAGTTTGACAAATAATTGTTAGTTGTTGTTTTGTATTAGTTGTTTACTATTAATTGTTTAGATTGACTGTTTGTATTAAGTGTTCGGATTGACAGTTAGGAAAAGTTATGTTTAGTAAAGTTAACTGTTTTGGAAAAGTAATTGTTGGAATTTCATTTATACCTTTATCACCAATTTTAAAATACTATGTATAAGTTACTTTATGATGGTATATATGTAATTTTGAAAAATTTTGAGTTAGATGGTAATTTTTACATTAATCTAACAGGTTGTTCCTTATGAGGAGGTTAAGAAGGATTTGCAGACCCAAACGGAGAAGAAGGTAATTGAAGAAACACTAGAGATTTTGTTGAGAATGAGAAGGAGGGTTAATTTTTTGGGGGAGAGAGTATTTTTTTTGGTGAGATTCGATTTTTTTCTGATTAGAGGCAAAGAGGTAACTAATCGAAGTTTATATTGATTTATTGAGGTTTGATGGAATCATTTTAAATCGTAAAAAGTTTCTGCTTTTAGCTTATTGTTGCTATAAATTGGTTTGATAGAGCTGATTCAAGCTCAACATTGCCCTTGTATAGATTTACGTAAGTTTACCGTGATACAATTTAAAAATTTGACTTATAATAATCGCAAGATCTAAAATACGGTGCAGTACGATCTAATTTTCCTAACATTTGCTCATAATCTAAACCTTACATTCAAACAATGACCAACCCATCATAAAAAAGATAGTACAAACAAAAGGTGATCTTCGAACACAAGAGCAAGGGCAAGGGCAAATTTGTTGAATATGTTGCGCACTTGTGCCCTAACTTGGAGAGGTTGATCCAGGAACTTGACCCATGTCGATGAAGTCCGGGAAGATTCAATTGCGGAATATGCACAAAACCCTTACTTCACTCATACACGAGGGACTCGTGAGCGCGAGCGTCCAACCAGGGATCATGCGTACATGAAGGGAGGCACAAAGGCTGATGGCTTCTGGTTTCAACCGTATGCCTTTATTACCAACCCTTGAGATTTTACCATATGTGGTTACAAATGACCAATGCAACCACATTTGGTGGTCTCCTGGGGCCTGGTTGGTTTGATTCTGTTCCTGGATCAAGCTGTTCATTTGCAACATGAGAATAGAAAATAGGGTTAGTGGTGTTCTTAGATTGTTGTCAGAGTATAAAACATCATCGGACCTTCATCCATCAACTTAAACTTTTAGTTTGAGATGGTTTTGGATGGTATTAGAGTCAGGCTGAGTGGGGGCCTGAGGTTCGCATCTTAGCAGGTCCGCATGTTTATTTAGCGCAAAGTTAAGGGGTTGAGGGGGCATGTTTAGACTATAATACATTAGTAGGATGGAACCATTGGCTTAAACTTTTGGCTAAGATGACTTTACAAAATATTCTTAAGTAATCGAGAATGATCAACGATGGATTTGCGAAATAGTGGAATACTTACTATTAGGTAATTCACTGAATTGATTTAGTAATCATGGGCTTGAGGAAGCTATGCATATGGGTTTTAATCTTGGCTCTCCTCCAAGAAAATCTTCTTGCTTTTTGTGTCATCCTGTGATCAATGGATGCTGTCTTTTTTCTAAAGGAAGTTGCCATGGATGAAGGTATGTGTTGATGAGGCTTTGGTCGAGAGGGATACAAGGATTGAATTTATAGTTGAAATCGGGGGTTTAAATTGAATGTTAGTGGGGATTTGAAGAGATTTTTACGATCGAATCGAATCCGTATCAATATGGATTGAGTAGATTATAGTAAATTTTCCGTCGAAATTCATATCATTCTAGATGGAGCAAATTACATTAATTTTTTGTCAAAATCTACAAGTTCGTGGATGTTTTATTTTGTTTTCTTCGAGGGAGTTGCTAAGGTTGGTGTTTTGTCTAGACGAGGGATATAAGAATAAAATTTAGAGTTAAAAAGGGTTTTGGACGCTAATACGCTATACTTTGGGGGTGTTGGATAATAATATACTGAACTTTTTTATCAAACAATAAGATATTGTACTTTGGGGGTGTTGGACAATAATGTATTTGAAACGATTTTGGCGGTGACTAACTCATTGGCGGTTTTGCATGGTAGATTGAGTAGCAAAAATTAGAATCTTTACTAAATTAATGTCACGTAAACAAGTTCAAATAAGCAAAGATGATTTTTTTTTCAAACAAAAAACACCATTTACATAAGCGAAAATGTGGAGTAATGAGGTATTATTTGAAAAAAATAATTAAATTTCATTTGCACTTATTGATAATGTCTAATATGACATTAATTTAGCGAAGATTTTAATTTTTTTAAAAAATAAAGGTGAACGACAAAAATTTTTTGTTTAAAAAAATAAAGGTGAACGACAAAAATGTTTGGTAGTTATTCTCTCAAGGGATTTATCTGGAGCATCCTCAAACACAATCAAAGATAACTCCTATGAAAACGAACATTACAATCAACAATATTTTGAATAAAAAGAAAAGTTTCGCAAGTCAATCCGCAGCTCTATTCCCTTAACGAAAAATGTGGAAAACACGAACATCACTCCAAATCTCCATATATGCTTGAATATTTTGGACCAATGTAGAAATTTCCCAAGAGACATGAAACATACCCTTGATTGCATTAATGATAACTAAATTATCCCTTTCTAGCATAATATTCCTATATCCAACATAAACAACATCCCCAATTCCATTACGCATAGCAGTAGCTTGCGCAACCAGGACTGAATCACCTCCTAAATTAAAAGAAGACATCTGGATGACCTGGCTCCGGAAGTCCCTAATAATATAACCGCTTGCAACTCTACTTTGACTTTTAGATCCATCAAATTAATTTTAACCATCCCCTAGGGATGTTTAACCTAATTAACCCAAATAGAGGTCTTGGCACGATGTTGAGTAGGAGAGGTAGCAGAGACCACCAGAGAATCCGCTAATTTGTGGCGCACCCTCCATTCTGTCGAAGCACGTTTTGACGGAGGAGAGTACAACCACTAGGAATTGATCGATTATTAAAAGTTACAATATTTTTGGATTTTCAAATGCTCCAAATAAGAGTAATAATACAATCAAAATTAGATATAGTAATATTAAATTTGCATCTGCTCAAAAACTCACATATACCTTCCCAGAAGCCAGGAACAACCTGAATCCAACCGTGTTGAAGGGTCAACCCCCAAACTTCACAACATATTCACAATATAGAAAAAAGTGATAATCCATTTCTTCTTTGTGGCTACCAAAAGGACATAAGGTCGGGGTGTTCATGCCTCAGAGGATTAAGTTAGTTTTTATAGGGAGACTATCATGACAAAGTTGCCAAAGAAAAACCTTAAATTTTGGCTGAATATCCAAATCTAAGATCCACCTGAATTCTCAAACGTTATCAAAACTTATCCCCTCATGAGAAAGCCAAATGGCAGATTTTGTAGAAAATTCATGGTGACTTATTAAACCCCAACATACAGAATGTTCCACGTGATTGGAAGGAAGAGGAATGGAGCAAATCATGTCAACTAACCCTTGATCCACTACAATCCCCAAATGCTCCAAGTTCTAGGACTTATCAGGATTGATAAAGTCTGCAACTTTAAAGTTAACATTAACATTGCTTAGGTCATAAATCAAACTTACGACATTCTTGCTGGGTTTTGTGGATTAGTTAGGTCTTATTCGAGTACATATGTACCACAACACACAAATTCACTCATACGACACATATATGATAAAAAGTTGGACATAAGCTAACTTGTTTTTTTGAAAAATTTCGAGTGGATGTAACATGATATTGACAAAATTGATAGACGGGAAGGAAGTCAGATCAAACTCTCAAAGACACTATCCCTCAGAGCAAGTTGACGTCAGTTAAATACTTCATTTTGGAGCATCTTGAAGGAGCGGAGTAAAATTATCCTCAACAACTCAGGCTTCAACCTTACAAGAGCCATCATTAGAGCAAAGAGAAGAAGATTCTCACGCCCACATTCTTTTCTAAAGACATGATAAAATTTGGCCGCCCACTGGCCCCTATCTCTGCGGTAACCATTAGCAAACTTAATAAACCGCAGAATGAGGGGTAAATATCAAACTGTTTATGACAAGCATAAACCATCTACCCCTAAAAATATTTGCACATACATTGGCATATGCCTACTAAGGTTCAAAGTGTTGGTCCAATTTACATATAGGAACATATTTGTATGTTTATGATGTGTTTGTTTTGAGGGTATGAGATGATGGAGATTGGCTTCTTCACAAACCCTCATTTAGCTCAGATGTGGATATTTCTTGTCAGTGAATTTATCTTCATGGGTTTATATTTTGACTATGACTTCCATTCATCATTTACCATATCTGACATATCAGGATCAATAAAAACTCTTTTTGAATGTAGTCTTAGACAAAAGATAGTTCCGAGTATCGTTATTAAAATCGGGATCCTAACTCAGATTTATAAGGCAGTTAGGATTGGAATTAACCCATGTAGGATTGTGTATCGGAATGTAGGTAGTAGGATCGCACCAAGGATTTTGAATCATAAAATTGTAGGATCATAGATCAGGATCGTGATTTTAGTAACTATGGTTCCGAGGTAAAATTGATTGAACTTTTGGGATATATGCTAAAGATATAAATCAATCTTGAAGACAAAAAAATCACCATATTTTATAACTCCATTTATTTTCTCTTCTACATAATATCTAATCATATAAACTTGGGCTGTCAAAAACCAGGTATGATCTTTTCATTCGAATTTTGAAATTAATCATTTTTTTCCCGAATATGGGCACAATATTTTTCTCGATTTCTATTGTCCGACCTCGATGTTAGGCTCGTGCCAATTTGCCCACCTCGGAATAAACCTGAAAGGACGGGTATCAGACATCAACTTTCATCCGATATATAGTTTGTCCAAACTGGAAATGACCAGAACCCAGATTATTGATTAACCCTAAATTCTAAACCTTACATTAAATACACTTTGGCTTAGCACTACAAGTTTCTGGTGCTAGACTTGAGATATAATCCTAAAATAATTTGCCTATAATAAAAAAGATAGTACAACCAAAGGGTGATCATCCCAAAAGATAAAATAAAATAAAATAGATAAGGGTAAACTTGTGGTTGTGGTTGTGGCTGTGCATTTATGCTCGAAATTGAGATGTTCATGGTGATGGATTAACAACGAAATAACAACAACAGCAACAATAAACACCCAGGAGAAACACGTTTGAGCGTTGTATTTGAGATTCAGATGTAGACAGTCTTCCCTCATAAACTGAAGTTCATTCATGGTAACGGACCATGGTCCGAAATTTTGACCCGTCTAGACGAAGGTAGAGCAGAAGTATCCAACCAGGGATCTCGCTTACATGAAGGGAGACACAAAGGCTGACGAATTCTGGTTTCAACCACACGTTGTCATTACGAACAATTGAGGTTTTTTCCCAATGTGGTCACGAATGACCATTGCAACCACATCTGATGGCCTCCTAGGTCTAGTTGCGTTGACTCCAGTCATGGATCGAGCTGTTCATTTGCAAACACGATAATAGAAAATAGGGGTTAGTGGTGTCCCTTGATCGCTATTAGAGTGTAAAACTATCATCGAACCTCAATTGCCAACTTAAACTTTTGATTGAGATGATTCCGCACGGTATTAGACTATCAGAGTTAGGCCAATGAGGACCCTTAATTAGGTTCAAATCTTAGTAGGTCATCATGTTTATTTGCGTAAAGTTAAGGGGGTGAGGGGGTGTGTGTAGAGTATAACACCATCGTTTGTTGAAGATGATCGACTTAAGCTTTTGGTTAAAATGAGTCCATAAAATAATCTTAAGTAATCGATCATGACCAACAACATATTTACGAAATAATGGAATACTTACGATTAGGTAATTCACTGAATTGATTAGTAATTCAGAGTTGAGGAAGCTATCCACATGGCTTTTACTCTTGGCTCTCCTCCAACAAAATCTTCTTGCTTTTTGTGTCATCCCTTGGTCAATGGATGCTTTCTTTTCTCTTGAGGGAGATGCCATGGATGAGGGTATGTGTTGATGAGGCTTTGGTTATGACTTGTGAGGATACGAGGACATAATTTATAGGTGAAATCAAGGGTTTGAATTGGAGGTAAAGAAGATCTGAATGGAATTTTACGATCGAATCGAATCCGTATCGTTATGGATTGAGTAGATTATGGTAACTTTTTTATTGAAATTCGTATCATTCTAGATTGAGCAAATCACGTTAATGTTTCCGTCAAAATTTGTAAGCTTATGAACATTCTTTTGTGATTTTTGGGATGGGGTTGCTAGGGTTAGGGTTTTGTGTAGACGGGGTATGTATGAATTAAATTTATTGTTGAAATTGGAGGTTTGAATTGAAGGAAAAGAGGATCTGGCTTATTTTTACAATCGTATACGCATCATTCTAGATTTATAATTCGCGTTAATTGTTCTAGTACAATTTAAAAGTTTATCCATATTGTCCTATTATAATATATCAAAGCAGTAATTGACTAAATTTTTAATAAAACAAATAAAGTCTATTTGGAGATAATATAGAATCATTGATCACAAAAGCGATTGAAGGTATGAACCACATGTTTGTAGATCAAAATAAGTTGTCTGTTACATGGGCTAAGTTCCAAAAAAACCAGTCTAAGAGGCCATCAGTTGTTTCAAAAATCGTTCAAAAATAGGTTCCCAATAAGATTGATGGTCGTGTTTCTCTGGGCAGGACCAAATTGCATAACATATCTCCTATATGTGTGGTTAATATTGGATCCGAAAATACTGTTATCGAAAATACGATCGTGGCCGATTCTCTTAAGCCTTTGACCAATGGTGGCCTTGAGTCTAGTAACACCATCACGGTCCCTATAGAGGTTTGCACTAACAGTAAGGGTGCAAGCAAACTATCATACAATGATGCTCTTTTGATTGGATCCTACTTCAATGGTGGGGAGGATTGCAATTCAGGGGTTAGCTCCGACAGTGACTGGACACTGAGTAATCCGATTTGATCATGTGTTGGTGGTGATGCCCCTGATTTGGCCATTGATTATGAGGACTCTCCTTTAGCAGTTTCTAATGCGAGAACTAGGTGCAAAAAAGAAACAATGCATTATGGTGAAGCCTAAATGACAGCTGGTTAAACAAGCAACCTATAGATCCACCATCTCAAAGAACAAAAGGAAGAACAAGCAAGCAGGAAATTGCAGTCAAACAGAGGGAGTAGAGAAGTCTTTGAAAACCTCGTTTGATAGGATGGTTGATGAAGCTCGTAGGGTAACAAAGATTGGTTGTGACATTGACATTATTCGTGAAAACCAAAAGACTGCGACGAGGCTCTCCATAGAGCAGTAACAAGAAAATACTAGAACAATTTGAACGATAAAATCTTATTTGTTGTTTTCTATGCTGCTTTTTTATTCGGGTGAGCCTTGTTTATCTTACTGTTTATATGAAACTTTTGTTGACCTTTTGGACTTTGAATAATTGGGAAAAAAAATCATTGCTCAAAAGAAAAAAAAAAGGATAAATTGAGATGTAAAAGTAGCAACTTTGTGAATACTGAAATATCATCAACAAAATCCTATCATCAAAAATATCTGAAATAATGCTCAAAATCTTATCCACCTCATCCTTCATCATCGTCCACCATTGTAGCAAAGATAAAACCTTCCGACCTTACAGAGCTTCCTACTAACATCTCCCATGGCTACTCTATTCTCTCTCTCCCCAACAAAACTCTCCACTTTCATCTCCTCAACCCAATCTCGCAATCTCCGACGGCCCCTCACCGTCAAATCTTTCCGGCCGCCGGAAAACGACCCTCCGGCGACGGTCCAGAAGTTCTGGGGCTGGCTCTCCGAAAAGGGCATCGTCTCCGCTAAATCCCCCGTAAAACCAGGCATTGTTCCAGAAGGGCTAGGGTTAGTTGCCCAGAGAGACATAGGCAGAAACGAGGTCGTTTTGGAGGTGCCCAAGAAGTTCTGGATAAACCCGGATACAGTTTTGGGTTCTGAAATCGGGTCGGTTTGTAGTGGGTTGAAGCCATGGGTGTCTGTTGCGTTGTTCTTGATTAGGGAGAAGAAATTGGGAGATGGGTCGTCTTGGAAACCTTATATTGATGTATTGCCTGAGTTTACAAACTCTACTGTTTTCTGGTATGTTTTTTTTTCTGGGTTTGTTTGATTGTTTTTGCTTTCTGGGTTGATTCATTGGTTTTTTTTTGGTAGATGTTTATGGTTGTTTTGATGAAATTGGGTTGGTTCTTTTCAGAGCAGGTCAGAAGAGGAGCTTTCTGAGCTTCAAGGTTAGTTACTTACATCTTCCTTTGGGTTTTGTGCTAATTCTGGCATTTTTTTTTATGCTGATCATTGAGTATGTTGTAAGTTGTCACTGCTGATTCTTTTTATTTGGTAGAAAAGAATGCAAATTCAGTATATGTGTGTAATTGACTGTAGTTTTTTGCTGCTAAAGCTGAGCCAAATGGATGTCTTCTGGTAGGAGTAGGATCTTAGATTCTAAGAAAAATAAGTTTGATGACAGAACTGAGAGCATAATCTCCTCTTCATTTTGGATAAAACCCATCTATTGCTAAGGGAACTACTGGTTTATGTACACTGTATCAGTTTCCTTTTCGTCTGATTCTCTTGCTGTTGTGGTTTCCTAATCGGGTTTCCAGATGGTTTTCGAAATGATGTGGTTCGTAGTTTAATGTGTTTTTTTTTGGTCCACCGGTATTAACATCTCCATGCACCTCTATGCATAGGGGAATGTTGCCTACATCTGGATGCCCCAAACGCCGTGTTAGCGGGATTATATTGCTAAACGGGCTGCTGTTTCTGTACATTGCCTTAAATGAATGAATGAATGTGTTGTAGTTGTTATTATCCATCTCTGGAATGTTATTCAACCTTCTAAGCTTCAACCAATTTGAGAAATGAGAGTTATCATCCTATTCCACACTCTTGCAAGTTAGAATCGGTTAGATATTCAACAGGATTGTCACTATGCGAAATCAGGTTGGACTAATAGCAACCATTGATTTGATTCTGTGAGTATATGATTGCAGGCACCCAGCTGTTGAACACGACACTGGGGGTAAAAGAGTTAGTCGCAAATGAGTTTGCAAAACTGGAACAAGATGTGATACTTCGCAACAGTAGACTTTTCCCGTTTCCTGTAACAATATCTGACTTCTTCTGGGCATTCGGAATGCTAAGATCCCGGGCATTCACTCGCCTCGAAGGACAAAGTCTTGTTCTAATTCCCTTGGCCGACCTGGTAAGCATTACAATTCGATTTTTCTTCCCAAATACTTGTTGTACTTGCAAGTATAAGACATGCTAAACAAATGTTTCATGATGGATCAGATCAATCACAGTCCTAATATAACAGCAGAAGATTATGCATGGGAAGTCAAAGGAGCTGGCCTTTTCTCAAGAGAGCTCCTCTTCTCATTGAGGAATCCCGTCTCGGTTAAGGCTGGTGATCAGGTAAATTTTGTTCTCATGGAGTACTAAGTAATGAGCGATTTTCGAAATGGTTTCCCAAGCGGTTTTCGAAATGGTTTTGTTTTTGGATTTCAAAAGCCTCGTATAAGCAGGACTACACCAGAGATTGTTGTTGTATTGTTCGGTCAATCAGGGTCTCTCTGAGTTTTTCGATTCAGGGGGTAAGATTTAATGATCTTAGACAAATGATTTTCGCCACAGGTTCTGATCCAGTATGATTTGAGGAAGAACAATGCCGAACTTGCCTTAGATTATGGGTTTGTGGAATCGAGAACAGATCGATACACATACACCCTAACACTAGAGATCCCAGAATCGGACCGGTTTTTCGGGGATAAGCTGGATATAGCCGAGACGAATGGTCTAGGGGAAGTTGCATACTTTGATGTAACTTTGGATCAGCCCCTTCCTCAAACTATGCTCCCTTACCTGAGACTACTAGCCATAGGGGGAGGCGACGCGTTCATCTTGGAGTCTATTTTCAGCAACTCTGTGTGGGGTCACCTTCAAAGTCCATTTAGCCGTGCCAATGAGGAACTCATATGTCAAGTCATTCGCGACACTTGCAAATCGGCCCTTTCTGGTTACAGTACCACCATTGAACAGGTAATAGTATGTCTCATTTTAAACCTCTCAAAGAACAAAGATATATGGTACTACTTAGACCCGTCAAAAGTTGACCTGACCAGATAACCCAAATTGAACCCGCCCGAAATTGTTGGGTTTTGTACATGATTTCTCGACCTGAACGTAAACTAAACCAAACCTGGAAAACCCACAAATTAGTGGGTCAAACCAATCATGATTGCGGTTCGTGACTATTAAACTACAAGGGCAATTCAATCATATATTATGGTTTTAATTTAAGTAGAAATATTTATAACAATATATATTGTTACAAGAAGATAATCACGTATTTATACATTGATTGAGTTGACCCGGAACTGAAATACGCCGCTGGTATTCACCTCACCTGAACCCAAAATACACATGACCCATATTTAACCAAACCTTATATACATTCGACCTATACTTAACCCTCGAATTGACAACTCTAGTACCACTTGACTTCGTTCTGGTTGAATGGATTGTTTGATTGAGTGAATAATTCGCAGGATGAGAAGCTGTTAAATGAGGGTATCGACGATCCAAGGCTGGAAATGGCTGTAAGGATAAGACTAGGGGAGAAGAAGGTGCTGCAACAGATCGACGACATTTTTAGAGAAAGAGAGGAGGAATTGCCTGTGCTGGAGTATTACCAGGAGAGAAGGCTTAAGGATCTCGGTTTGTGTGGAGCACAGGGAGAAAAGCTTCCCTGGATCGGAGAAGTTTAAGGATTCTCCTTGTTTGGGTTTGCTCGATTACAGGCTTTGAAAAAGGTTTCTGACGAACAATTGCCAGCCTTCAACTCTGCCTATAGATGATACTGTCAAAGAGTTTCCTCGGTTTTTCGGATGCTATAGTGTAATCATGGTCAGAGAGTATTTGCAGATTCTCAATAGAGCAGTTTGTGTTGGGGTCAATTGAGAGTTTATAACATATTTACATTTAGCCAGAAATTGGTGAGAGCTTTACTTATGTTGTAATGAAAGATACTGTTAGTCTTCTTCAAAAAAGAAAAACAAAAAAAAGAAAGACACTGTTAGTCAGTGAACTGGTTTAGCACCAGATTGGATGTACCAATTTTGCATATGGATGCTAAAATAAGACTAAAGTTTTTGGTAGCAGAAATACAGTATGGAAACAAGTGTTACAATTGGAATTCATATGTAAAATAGACACACTTAGCAAAATTGATCCAAACTGACCCAAAACTTAATCTGAAGTTTTTTCTTATCAGAATCACCTGAACGAAACCGAAATATCAAGTGACAAGAAAATCACTTGTACCCAAAGCAAATTACTTGGCAGATCTAGGGCATATTAAACATTCCCTAGAGATGGCAAAACACAATGCTTCGATTCTTCATGGGGGGAGAAAAGGAAAAAGATCATTGCAGCAGGAGCCAGGAACTCGTATTTCATTACTGCTAACCATCAACCAGGAAGATAAGCAATTTGTATAGAACTTTGATTCTGGACAAAATGGATTACACTTTACAAAACTTTAGGGTTTTTTTCCGTTTTTTTTTGGGGGGGGGGGGGGGGGATTTATTACAATAACCCGACTGCATTTGCAGAATGGATCCAGCTTTTATAACTAATACCTACCTGAATCAAAATAAACATCATCCGAGTGGAAACATTCACACGTTCTTCTTCCTATGTTCTTCTTCGTCTAAAGTCGCTAACTACACTTCACTTCCAGAAATGATAGCTCTGATCACAAACACTCGTGGCTGAAATCGCACAAACTGACCATTCGATTTCCTGATTTCCATGTTCCAGCTTTCATATAAGATATGAAGCCGGATCTTCAAATTTCCGGCTAAAGCCCATGCAAACTTTCAGGATATATGTATGCAGATCCGAGCGTTCCAGGGTTTCAAGGTAGTTGAAGCAAAAACTGACATTAGTGTATATTATTACCCTTTAACGCGGCACAACACTGGCATTGCTGCTGGGGGCCGACAGATCATGGCAATTTGGATCTTGACAGAGGCATTCCTGAGGGTTTGCATAGAAGTAATCCTCCTCTTTTGGCCTGTCAGGAATCACTCTCCTCAGACCGGGTTGCCCTGATCTGTTTTCATGAGCCTCCCTCACAGCGCCTGCAAATGCATCCCAGGAAAGCGTTCCGTTCTGATGTAAATCGAGCAACTCAACAAGCCTTTTGCGGTCCAATGAAATCGTTTTCTTGAACCCAAGATGCCTGAAAAAGAGCATTCTATTACTACGTAACAGTGAGTAACTAAAAGGCGTGTTCTCTTCACCTTAATTGAGCAACTCAACTCCCACGAGATGCTCAGCGTAAGTTCAGGAAAAAGAAAGTTTAGAACAAGTTCAGTTCAGAAAGTTCAATCCAAAAAAAGCTGAAGAGAACAAGCCCTATTCTATTCCTTTGCGCTGTTATTATATCTCAAGCATCGGTGGAAACAAGATCTTAACACAATGTAGAAATGCATACCTGCGGTGGCCTTCAACTACTTTTGCCATGTTTCCATCATACGTGGGAATGAATACATTACTTGCAACTGAGACCATAAAATCTAGAGCAGCCATTTGAGAAGAATGATTCTGGAACTGCTGCAAATCATCTGGATCAAGCAGCATATCCTTCTTTATCTGAGGTAATTATGATTGACAGTCAGATCAAACTTCAGGATTATCAAATTAAAAAAAAAAAGATACAGAACAAGTTCAATTCAGAATAAATCGAAAGAGAACTGGCCAACATAAGACATTCTGGCACAAGGTTCCAACAATCAAATAAAATTGCTATCGAGACTATCGAAAGAAACAGTAAACTTCCAAAAGTTGGCAAGCAAACTGCAAATTTATCCTCTTTTCATAAGGAACTAAGTTCAAAGTTAGTATTGTAGGAGAAACTGTAATGCAGTCACTCACTGTATTAGGAAATGCAGCTCGTAGAGCTGCAAGCCGTCTTTCACTACCATATGTTTCACCGGATGCAATATAAATCGGAGTGTTCTTCTCAAAACCCAGTGCTTGCAGAACTAAAGCTGTCTCCTCAGGTGTAAGAGGACACAAACCTTGAGACCTCTTCTCCTCGGAGTTGATCTCCTTATCCCTCCACCAAGGAAATGCATACCTGAAAACAAAAACACATTAACACCGAATTACTTTGGTGCAAGACACAATATCACATTAATAACACCAAATTACTTCAGTGCACGGTATAATTTCAGAAACAGACCTCATCCGCTTGAGCTGCTCAGCTTCTTCCTCGGTACAACCATGGTTACAACCCGAGAAAGCCAACATGTCCATTTCATATCTCAGATGCAAAGCAATGAGAGGTCCCTTTCCTTCAAGTAGATGGATCAGCTTGTAACCCAACGACTCGATCTTAGGAGTAAATTTCAGGGCCTCAAAGTTTACACGGCATCTGAGTCTCTGAAAATCAAGTGGGAGTCCATTATTTGCCAAACGTGCGTCTGTCTTGTTAAAATGTATGACTTTATGCTTCTGGAAAAGTGGCAAAACCTGTATAACAGAATAATAATTATCAGATAACAGATAACAGATAACAGCCAGGAAAACAGGTATAACTGTCACATTTAAAACAACCTATTTAACAAGCCTTCATCTAGGATTAGTTTGAGAGAACCTGCTAGAAATGCACTTTGGCGCAGGAGAGATTGAGAAAACAACATTTACATCCTTCAGGGAACTTATAGCTGATGGGTAATCAGGTTTTGTTTGGTAGTTTCAAATCTAGCTTTCTGAAGCAAGCAAGAATTCAGCAATTGAACTTTGTTTCCCCTTCTCCTATTTTCCTTTTTCTTCCCTTACTCCCTTCTATCGCATTTCCAATGTTAACTCTCACTGGAATAGAACATCAAGCTGAATAAGGTCAAAGGAGGTAGACTAGTTTCGGGTACCCTTTTTGACGAACAGGTTTTTTTTAAAAGTTTTGAAAAATAAGGAAATATTCTATATAGATCATGTTATGTATATTATATAGATCATCCAAAAGAAACCTACGCTAGTTAGGCATTTCACAATGACGCAAAAATGGCAGCAGTTAAACCAATCATTATATCATCTTTAGGACAAATTTCTTCCTCCCTAAACATAATGTTTACTTATCCCTCATAATAATGATATTTTCCATAAAGGATGCAAAGATGACACTGGGGAAGAAACAAGAGGGTTCAAACAGCCCCAGGCAAATTCTTTATTTCCATCGACGAATAACAAAGAATAGGCATGCAAAGCATCACTTAAAGAAACCTTGCTAGGATGAAGACATATTAATCTCAACTCAATGGATTCAATCAATCTGACTACATCTGAAATCCGACCTCTACTATGGCCCACTTAGGTCGAATGAAAAATTGATCACAAAATACCATATCACAATCATGGAGCATACTAACAGAAATGCCCATCTTTAATCCTCAGTGGTCCGTGGAGTGTGGAAACAAATGGATAAAGGGAACAAACCTGTTCAAAATAATATTTCTCAGTAGACCAGCTAATTGGCTGCATAACAAGTAATTGAAATCCTTGCTTGCTGCTAAACCTCTTCGGAAGTCTTTTAACGATCCGGACTTCATCCCTTAAAGAATCAATGAAATGTTTCACATCAAAGATGTCTGCAAAATCACTGCATGGAAAACAAAACAGTTAAAACATTTCACATAAGCAAAGTCAGACAGGGGATCAACTAACACACACTTGCTTAAAACCAATACCTCGTATCAGCCCAGAAGGACGTTTTATCAAGCTCTGGGACGACCAAAGTCAGATTTAAGAACCGAGCTACCGTGACCATGTCGCATATCTGAAATGTGGCAGTGTCCAAATTGATTAGTTTGACTTCAAGTATATAAGCAATTGAATCAGTAAAGCACAAACCGCAGCACGCATTTGATTCAAGCCTCCATTGCATGTCACCCTCAAGAATCCATTGCTTGTATAGTTTCCTGCAATAATCATCTACCAGATCGGTCATCTGATTCTCCACCAAATAAATGAATCTATCAAAAGAAAAGACATGCCAGAGGACTACAGGAGGAAGCATGACAAAGAACAGCCGACATAAGGGTACCCTGATACAACATACAAGTGCTTTATGACCTACCCAGAGAATCCAGCATGCAGAACAGATAGGCTTGCATCAAATGAGAAATAGACCCCAACCGACGATACCAACTATTTTCCCCGATGCACAGCACGCTCTCATTGCTCAACAGGAAGAGAAGCCGGTTTCGAAAACACCAGCCAGCCTCTCCAATAACCCACCTCAAACTCACATACTACATCACAGTAAAGTAAATCACACCAACTGCTGCAATTACCTAAAGCCATTTACAGAAACAAAATGCAGTATCTTTCCAGCTATTTCCAGATAAACCCAATAACCTTCTTATACCCAATGAAACATACCTCCACATACACCTCAGCTATCAAATTGCAAGCAAAGTAAAAATCCAATCTTTTCAACAGCAATTGTGATCCAATGCATACAAACTATCACACAGTAATCCCTCAGCTATAAATTGTCAGACAGTAATTTGCTGTATCCACCACAAAACTTTCCCACATTGCTCACAGAAAGATCAATGCATAGCAAATTCAAAGTTGGCAAAAATTGAAAAGAAAAGGGAAATTAACTCACTTGGGGGAAGAAGTGGGGGTGGCGCAACCACCTGCTCAACTCTGACGGAGGATTCCGGCGAGATTTGCGACGTTTTCTGGGGAAAGAAACGAGGATGCCATAGCTCCCCAAGAGCAAAAAGCTGAACCAAACAAGTCCAGAGAAAAATACTCGAACAAACCCTAATAAACCACACTTTTAACCTAGTCCTCTGAATCGCCGGCTGAGTCGCCGGAACTTTGTCGGACCTCAACCCGTCCGATCTGACCTCCATTTTCGTCTCTCCGACCTTCTCCTCCTCCTCATCGCCGACTCATCCACAGTTTTAATCACGAGAACGAAGAACGACGCAATGCTCACTCGAATCAATCAATGAAGAAGCATTAAACTGCGAAGATCACCATAACCAACTCTAGGGTTTAGTTAATGATTTGGATCGAATGGAACCCTAGAAAAAGACGATTTAGAATTCGATTTGGATCGGGGAATGTGGAAATGCAATTAGTATAATGATGAGCACAGAAATCGGGGGATGATAGAGAGAGAGTGAGTGATTGAAGAATTCGAGGAGAGAGAGAGAAAGAGAGAAAAGTGGGAGAAAATTAAAAAGGGTGCCTTCAAATGCAAGCACCTGGAGAATGAACAACCACCACCATCATCATCATCAATTCATCGTCAAATCAAAACTTTAAACTTCTCGAACAAAATTGGAGTGGAGTAGTACTGTTGTTACTGTACAATTGAATTTTTTGTATTGTAGTTAATTGTGTGATTAGTTTGGTGTTCTACCCACAATTTGGATTGGATTAGTAGTTCACCGATTGCTTGTGATCTTCATCCAATCTCGTATTTTGATTTGGTTTTCTTCCTGATTCTCTATATAAATAAATTTGGGGGAAACTTTAATGGAAATAGAATGTAAACAGGTTGAAAATTAAGTCTTAGGTCCAAAATTAGAATATTATTAGTATATAGTATTACTATTACTGCTATATTAGTTTCGTTACAATTTTATCAGATATCTCCAAAGAGTATCGTTCTAATTAGAATATTATTAGTATATAGTATTACTATTACTGTTATATTAGTAATCTTTTCTTTTATGCATTGCGGTACGGTACCACTAATCATCATAACACTCAATAATTTTCCACACTTTATCATATCATATCACATTTTATCATAATTATTACTTTCTTTTCTCTTCACTTTTTTGCTCAGTTTTTTTCACACTTCATCACCTACCACACCAACTACATTTCCACAAATTTCACCATATTATTCCATGACTCACCGCAATTTTCACAACTTTACTATACCGCACCATTTTCGCATCTTACCAATTATATAAAAGAACAAGACTTTAATGTTTGATAAAAGTATATTAGGCCATGTTTTTTATATTGGTAACCATTTCCAATCCAATCCAATCTAACTAATCCAAACCTTACACAATTCCCAAAAAAAAACACCCTATCTAAAAACACAATTACCCGAAAAAGCATCCAACTTATCCAATCTAATACAATCCAATCCAATCAATTCAAAAGTGATTACAACCAATCCAAAGAACAATTAGTATAATTTTAGGGAGTATTTTCAATGCTTTTTACCAAATTTTCAAGAGTTGGAAAAGACAAAGAGTTGACATAAATTGTGGTTTTTGTTTTTTCATGTGTATATTTAAACCATCACAAAAACAGAAGTTAAGCCACCACAAAGTACCATGATTTTTTTAGATATGATCTAATTAATTGATAGATTGGGTTGGAAACACTAAGCATAGTGATTCCATCTTCATATTGTATTATTTTTTGTTTGATTTTTTAATTAATTGTTCTCATATGATATTATTTATTATTTTACAATTTCAATAATATATTAATTATCACTTTTCTTATTCCACTGCAACATTGACTAGATTGCTCCATAAATTAGTTTAACTTAAAGATATTTAACTAAATTTTTACTAACTATCCATTATTTTTATAATATTAATTTTACCCCACCATAAAACTGTACAAGCATAAGTATTATTATTTGTTATCTTCATCTTGAGTTATGGAGGTGTTCTTCAAGACTTAAACATAGGAATTAAATATTTACTTTGTCTTATAGTGATTAAATTATTTGTGTAATTTTTTAAAAAATAAATCATTTTAATAATTAAAATGGAATATAGAATTGCAAAGCTATTTAAAGTTTGTCAAAGGGGTTCACTAACTTTCAAAATTATATTATAAAGAATATAAAGTTGTACTAAGATTCCAAAGCTATTTAAAGTTTGTCTAAGATCAATTGTCTAAGGTTTTGCAACCACAATAAACATTTAAACAGATGAACACGCAAATCAAGTACTCCTACATGTATTTGACTCTGGCTTTGTTCATTAATGGTGTGTTTGGTTGCAATTGTTTTCCGGAAAAGTTTGTCAACTTTCTCAGGTTTATAAAACTTTTCTGTGTTTGGTTGTCAAATGAGTATAGGAAAGTTTTGGAACGAGTCCCACTATTTTCTCAAGGTAAATGGGGAAAACTTTCCCATGGGGAGCTCGATAAAGTTCCTTTCTCATGGGAAGGGACAATTGTTATAACTTAATTACCTAAAATGCCCCTGAAAAAATGTTTTATAAACTAAGATATAAAGATAGTTTGGACATTTTAAATAAACTTTCCTACAAACTTCCATATGTTCTTAAATTTAAACCAAACATTGTGAAATACTTTTCCCAGAAAAACTTTTCTTTAAAAAACTTTCACAGAAAAATGTTTCTTAGGAAAGATTTTCATAAAAAAGAAACACACCATAAGTCATATCAAACTTTTACTACATGCTAAAATATCGGCTAGAAGCTAATACACATTTATATGTGTTATATGTATGGCCACAAAGTGAAAAGATAGTCTTGACTCTTGAGAGATTAATAGAAGATTAGGGGTAAAGTTGATGTGAGCTACGTGGAGTCAAGTGATCCTATTTAAAAGAAATAGAAAGAAGTTTTATATTATTAAAAAAACATAAATACATTATTTGTAAATTATTCTACATACTAAGAGCATGATATTTCATTAGCTTCACTGACAATACCATTGACCTTACGCGTGAAATATAGGCATCCTAAGTTTGTTCATATGGTCATACATTAGACTATTGTCCAATTCCATTTTAATGTAAGACAACTTTGTTAGAGTATAAAATTATTTATGGAACTTCAACCATCAGTTTAAGCTTTTGGTTGAGATGCTTGCACGAACTTTTATTTTTTATACTCCTTCCATTTTTTTATTTATCTTTCGCGCTTTTTGAGATCTGTCTTTAATCAACAATTTTATACATAATACGTTTATAAAGATCTACAATATTATACTTTTCTAATACTATTTTTATAACGAATCTAACAACATCAATTTTGTAAATTAAGATATTAACGGTCAAAGTTTTTAACATAATCACCGATGTGACAATTAAAAAAACGGAGGGAGCAGTTGTTTTGTCTTTTTAATATAGCATTCAAAGCTTCACGCCTAGTTGCCAACAATGCACTAGTTTTCTTGGCTATTACATTAAACTTTTTTTTTTCTAAAAATATGTTTACTTTATAAATATTTGTAAAATTATATATTAGTAAATTATATATTAATTTGAATGTTTAAGATTTAATATTAGAGTGTAATTTTTTTTAGTTTTTTTAGTTAAGCTTCATAATTTCAAGCGTTAATGATTACTTTATTTGATTATATCCTTATTGTAAAAAAAAAGGCTATTTCTAGTTAAATTTAATAAATATTTATAAATTTATTTGATTTGTTATTTTAATTTGGAGAGTTTTAAATTAAAAATAAATAAAAAACAATCGAGCCAAGCCTGAGCCTAGATTTTCAAACTGAGCCTGAGTCCGAGCCTTGACTTTGGAAACTCGTTGAGTTTCGAGCCGAGCTTGAGCTCGAGTTCACGGGGCTCAGCTCGGGCTCGACTCATTTACAATCCTACATGGAACCCCCCTCTCTTAAAGATAGACAGTCTCATTGAATTTTATTTTATTGCACTATATGACAACCTTTTATGTGACAACCTTTTATGACAAAACCTCAACCCGTCTAAGGCTCTGTTCTTTTCTGCGATTGGCAAACTGCGGTACCATAGCATACCGCAGTTTGCCACAACTTACTATACTTTACCACAAATCATTACTTTTCTCTCTCCTCACTTTTCTCTCTTCTCACTTTTCTCTTCTACTTTTTACATTCTCTTTCCTCACCTACCCACATACCAATAACCTACAACAACTCTACCACATCCACCACAATTCCACCACACCACACCATAACGTAAAATACCGCAGAAAAAAACAGGGCCTAAAGTTTTTTATTAGAGCTGTCAGAGTCACTTGCCTCCTCCACATACACCATGTATGATCCACTGACATGTTTCCAAGTCTTTTTACTAAGTGTATGTTTGGCCTAATTTCTAAAAAACAGTTTTTGCTTCTTAAAATCAGTTTTCTTAAAAGCTATTTTTTGGGAATTATTGAAGTGTTTGACCTAGCTTATGACATAAGAGATTTAACTAAATTAAAGTGTTTGGCAAACCTAAACCCTAAACTTATGATATAAGTGCTTTTACTAAATTAAACTGTTAGCCTAACTTTTCAACATTATCATTTATCTTTTTTAGAGTAAAATTATTATGTGATTATTTATATTTTTCTTTTTTATTTTTTCTTTTTTTAAATAGATTATCCTATTATAATTATAATTATAACCTTATATTTATATTTATATTTATAATTATGTATGGTATTACTTAACAATAAAATTCTTTAAATTAAATATTTATATATCAATAATTTACTAAATACCATCTTTATAGAAATAAGATAATTAAAAATATTTAAGAGTTTCAACATAATCTTAAAATGTTCAACATAATCTTAAAGGTAATAATTAATATTATTAAAGGTTCTAAAATTATTAAAATATTTAAGTACCATATTTATAGGAATTAGAATATTGAAATTATGAAAACTTATCACTATAGAATCTTATAGATTGAGCAGTCATTAGGTTTTAGGAAGCAAAAGCAGCAATTTACTGCTTCTGCTTTTGGAGCTGTTTTTGACCAAAATCATTTTTGGAAAACAATTATTAGCGTATAAAAAAATTACTGTTTGGCCTAGTTTGTGTTTTTTAAGCCCAAAAACACTATCAAAAGCTAGGCCAAACATACACTAAATAGACAAATAGCAATAGGACAAAAGTCATGTCACAATTCATATATTTGTGAGATTCATTATCGAGAGTTACACATTTTACACATCAAAATATTGAACTTTTGCAATGATAGAAGCCACAATATTAGTCTCAATGGGGAGAAACAATTGGAGAGAAACTTGTTATCTTCTTACAAAGATATTGAGTCCTCTTTATGAAAGTTAAGTATGTGGGCTAACAAGTAGGAAAATGGTATACACACAAACATCTAACCAAACTTACCAAAGATTGGATCCTACAAGCAAGCTACACAGTGTTAGGATTAGTAAATCTTGTATTTCCAATTTGTTCACAATTTTATTTCTTTATTTTCTTTTACCTTGTTTCTTGGTTAGTTAGGGAGGTTGGTTATAAATAACCTTCCTCTCCCCCTTGTATCTTTGAGTAGAGATTCATCAATATTATCATTTCTCAAATCTCTCTCCCTCTTCTCTCTTTTAGTTTCACTAAAT
Source organism: Portulaca oleracea (assembly GCA_029582165.1). NCBI lineage: Eukaryota > Viridiplantae > Streptophyta > Magnoliopsida > Caryophyllales > Portulacaceae > Portulaca > Portulaca oleracea. The sequence continues at coordinate 1,454,136 of CM055888.1, forward strand.
TGGGTGAAATTTAACATAGTATCAGAGCGGGTTTAATTCCTGCGTTGTGTTTCTTGCTTCTTCCCCTTATTCACTGCTACTTCCTCCATTTCACATTCAACCTCCAAGTCCACAACCTTTCTTTATCCTCAACCACCGCAACTGGCACCGCCGCCTCTCCAGCGACCACCGCCCCTTCCCCCCATCGTGATCGGCGACGGCCTCGCCAAAATGACGCTCCGGCTGAGATCTCGCATCGTTATCCTCTTCTCCGCCGCCGTCCTCCTGAGCGCCACCGCCGGGGATGACCTGATAGGGAAGCTGCAGTAACTCCGATCGGAGTCCCCGTCGCATTTGATCCGGCTGAATGACGCCTTCCTCAGCGCGACTTTCTTGGATCTTGAGCTTGAGACGACGTCTAGAATGTTCGAATTCATCTTCAAATGTCTTGCTCTTGGTGATAATACTCTTCCTGAGAAGGGAATCGGAGAAATGTCGAATCAATTGGCTTCGAAATTGCCCAGCGATTCGATCCGATTGAATTCTAGGGTTTCTTCGATCCAAATCGACGAACAAAAAGGGGGAAATTCGGTGGCTCCGTTTTTGAGTTCTCTGGAAAGATTTGCTCACTACCAGGACTTAATCCTCGCCGTCGACGAGCTCTAGTCACTTCTTTCGAACACCGACGACCTGAAATCATCACCGGATGTGCGGAAGCCGTTGCTGTTCGATCTGAATCTTGCTGTGTTCTTGCTTGTCGGGAAGACTTTTGCATTTATAAATGTTACTGGGGTTTACAATAGCCCCTTCAGAAATGATTTCATCATTGGCCGTGAGATTGAAGTTGGTGGGGTTTGTAAAGGTATTGTGACAACAGTCAAAGAATATGGTGCTTTTGTAGAGTTCAATGGAGGACAGCAAGGTCTACTACACATATATGAGTTGTCTCATGACCCAGTCTCTTGAGTTTCAGATGTGGTGTCTATAGGCCAGCAATTTTCTGAGATGTGTATTGGGATGGATGTACGTGGCAATATTAAATTGTCTCTTAAAGCAACAATACCACAAAGGAGATAAGTAATGTAAATTTCTCTGCTTCTGCTACAAAGTCAACCCCACAGGTATGGGATGTGTCAAGCAGTGAGGTGAGCAAGGTTGCTATGGCAAATGTCACTTACTACCTCATGGCTTTTAAGTGTGTGTTTTTCCTCTCTTGGTATACTCATCCGATCCACCGGGATTGTCTCTCATGGCCAATGTATTCGCCCGAGACAACTTCAATACCTGGAAAAGTTCGACAATCAATCTTTCTCTTTCTTTCATCGTTTAACTCCACGAAGTTCTTCCGTATCTACGTCCATTTCACCCGTTATTACGAATCGTGGTGATGGCAAGGAAGCTGTTGGAGTTAAAGTTCAAGATTTCCATTGTGGCAAATTGGAGTTTTGACACCCTCCAATTTGAGGGGGGGTGTTAGGATTAGTAAATCTTGTATTTCTAATTTGTTCACAATTTTATTTCTTTGTTTTCTTTTACCTTGTTTCTTGGTTAGTTAGGGAGGTTGGTTATAAATAACCTACCTCTCCCCCTTGTATCTTTGAGTAGAGATTCATCAATAATATCATTTCTCAAATCTCTCTCCCTCTTCTCTCTTTTAGTTTCACCAAATTGGGTGAAATTTAACAGTGTTGAGTTGTCCCACATCGGCCTTTGACACCCATTTGTGGTGTTTATAATGACTTGTATGCCTCAACCTCCTAAGCTAGCTTTTGGAGTTGAATTGGGCTCAAGTCCATTATTTCACATGGTATCAGAGCCAGGGTCATTGATGTTGGGGCCGCGCCCGCAGTTGTCTGCGCCTCGTGGTGAGGGGGGCGTGTTGAGTTGTCCCACATCGGCCTTTGACACCCATATTGTGGTGTTTATAATGACTTATATGCCTCAACCTCCTAAGCTAGCTTTTGGGGTTGAATTGGGCTCAAGTCTATTATTTCACACACAGGGTATTAAACAACACCACAATATATCCAACAAAAATATTGCAGTTACCCGGATTCATACACAAGTGAGGACGATAAACCTCAAAGTCCCCGCATTCATACACGAGTGGAGATGATAAACCTCAAAACCCCAGTCTATTAAATTATTAAACTATTTAGGATTATTTAGTTTTAAAATCCCTAACTGTAGGTCTTGTTTATCATAATATCCCAAACTTTACTTTTAACATGAATATTCCAAACGTTAGGGGTTTGTATTTATTAGCATCCCAAAATCGATTTAACATCAATTAAAACCGGGTTTTTCTACAATGTAATGGTTGTTTTTTGGCTTAGACATACTTTTATTCTACAAAACACCCCAACAAATATTGTTACATCACAGAAAAACCCGAGTTTAATTGATGCCCCCCAAAGTTTGGGATATTCATGTTAAAATCAAAGTTCGGGATGTTCTGATAATTGCACAATTATGTTTATTCTTAGAATCCCACCTTGAAACAAAGAACTCACAATTACATTGGAGGATGGTATGGTATGAATGTATGATAAAATTAAGTTCTATATATAAATAAATTATAAATTTTAGCAAACATAATAGAATTCTCCTTTCAAATTAGTAAATATTTTTTTTAAAAAAACATAAATATTGATAAATTCGGTAAATTGTGACCAAAAAGAGTATCTACCCATCCCACCTACACGTGAATTTTACAAGAAAGTAAAGGAAAATTCTTGTCAGAAACGTAATTTCCACCAATAGGCATCCGCCACGCAAGCAACTACACGACTCAGCTCCAATCAAGTCCTCTCTTCTTCCTAACAAAAATAATTGTCAGTCTTCAACTACGTTCATGTCTTTTTGACTCTCCCTCTCTCTCTCTCTCTCTCTCTTCTTTCTCTCTCTAAATCCACTGCGAAGACCACGCACAACCCTAATTCAAGCCATGATCTTTGCAAAATCACTCGTAATTGCCCTACTTTTAGGGTTTTTTCTAGGGTTTTCACAGTCCCTGAGATTCGATCTTCAATCAGGCCACACAAAATGCATCGCCGAGGATATGAAGGCCAACGCCATGTCCGTCGGAAAGTACCACGTCGTCAACCCTAATGAAGGAACTCCTCTGCCCGATACTCACAAAGTCACTGTTCGAGTAAGTATGAAAGAAACCCTAATTTGATTTGATTCGATGGTTGGCGGAAAGAAAGAAGGAAAGAAAGAAACCCTAATTTGATTTGATTTGATGGTTGGAGGAAAGAAAGAAACCCTAATTTGATTGGGTGATTGGTTGCAGGTGACGTCGTCGTATGGGAATAACTATCATACTGGTGATCATGTCGAATCTGGGCAGTTTGCGTTCACTGCGGCGGAACAAGGGGATTATATGGCGTGTTTCTGGGCTGCTGAGCATAATCCTCCTGTTACTGTCACGCTTGATTTTGATTGGAAGACGGGAGTTGCTGCTAAGGATTGGGGTGAAGTTGCTAAGAAGGGTTCCATTGATGTAAGTTCGAAGTTTCTAACCCTAATTTCATGTGTACTTGCTCAATTTTGCAATAAAGGTTTGGTGTTTTATGATTATACTGTGAGTTTTGGTGATTTTTGAGAGGTTTGGTTGTGTATGTGATCTATGTTACTTGGACTCGGGTACGGGTATCCGGACACGGAAATGGGTGTCGGGCAATTTTCGGAAAATTTGCATATTTTCATTGTAATTTGAGGTGTCAAGTGTCGTACCCTTGTCCGGATGTGGAGGGTCCACACGGGTAAGGCGAGGAAAATGAAGGGTTGGAGTAACATAGTATGTGATTGAATTTCGAGCTGGGTATAGAATAATATGGGAAAGTTTAAGTCTTGGGCTTTGGAGAAGCAATAGAAAATTCCTTAGGTATTGGAACACTTTCATATTCTTGACTCAAGGAGTTTACATCTCAAATAAGTTCAATGATCCTTGGCGTTCGATTTACCGAGGGGGTGGAAATTGTAATTTTGTAGTGCTGGGTGACTCAAGGAGTTTATGTCTCAAATAAGTTCAATGATCCTTGGCGTTCTATTCACCGAGGAGGTGGAAACTGTAATTTTGTAGTGCTGGGTGGCTCGAGGAGTTTACGTCTCAAATAAGTTCAATGTTCCTCAGCATTTGGTTTACCGAGGTGGTGGAAATTGTAACTTTGTAGTGATGGGTGATTCGGGCTTTAGCATGTTAGTTTTACTACCTTGTGGAGACGAGGCTTGGTCGCTGAATCTGACTTTCTCTCGGGATGTGTCTCATTAGAACTAGGACAATGCATGTCAATGTGTTTCTCCATATGGTTTATGTGAGCATTTATTGGTGCTCAAAATGTCAAACACTAACAGTTCTACCAGACTGTAATTTTTTGGCCTTTTTTGATTTGGGTTACGTTTGCATCTCTCGGCCACTAAAAGGGGAATATAACTCGGGTTATGCAAAGTTCTATGGATCTTAGAAAGGGTTTTGCCTCTTATCTGTTCTCTGTTCAAGGCAGAGAATTACAACTTTGTGACAAAGACAGTTATTGTTCATTCTTTATACTAAGGATTATGTTAATTACTTGACTTCCGCAATGTTGCGCGGTTTGTTCTCCAAGCTTAACAGTGCCACCCTATTGGCAAAAATGTGTATTTTCTGAAATGGCATCAAAGTAAATTCCTATGACATGATGCCACCAATTATGCAACTATGGATGTTGCGGCATATACACCTAGATATCTTGTGAATGCTTAGTATGGCTACGTACTGTATTTGATTGTTACGTTCATTTTGCTTATGTTGATAAATTTTGAATCCCAGGTCATGGAGTTGGAATTGAAGAAGCTGATGGATACCGTGAGTTCCATTCATGATGAAATGTTTTACCTCCGTGAGAGGTGAGTTCCCTTCTCCCTTGTTCCTTCCTGAATAGTTCTAGGCTCGGGCTCGGTTTGCTCGGCTCGAGCTTCGCTTTTACTCGGTGTTTGAAAAAAAAAAAAACAATTTGAAGCAAAAATCAAGCAAAATCCTAGATATTTGCGTAACTTAACTAGAAAATAACATCTTTGACAATAAGAGTGTAATCAAGCTCAACTGAAACATTAGTACTTGAACTTTACGCGACATAACTAGAAAACTAAAGAAAAACATCAAATTTATGCTCTAATATTGAATTTTGGACATTTAAACTAATATAAGGTTTGTTTATATCTATAGAACATAGCCTACCTTCTACCTAAAATACTAAAACTAGCCAAACCGAGCTGGAGCCGAGCTTTGGCCAAACCGAGCTCGAGCCGAGCATTGACCGAGTCAATCCAAAGACGCTCACGAGCCGGCTCCATTAAGTTACAGGTCTGGTCTGCGAGGATCCTGTAAAACTTGCCCTATTTTGGTTCTAAAATCTTTTTGGGACACCTTGTGCAAATAATTGGACGTTGTCTCTCAGCTTGGTGGGTTGAGGCGGTCCGATTTCATACTTTGAATGTTGTTAGACTGTTAACTTTAGCAGGATTGTAGAATAGGACCTATTTAGAAAATATAGAGGACATAGACCCAAATTACCGTGTCTGATAAACCGTTGATTACGTTCCAGGGAAGAAGAGATGCAAGCATTGAACAGAACAACCAACTCGAGAATGTTTTGGTTGAGTTTGCTTTCACTTATTGTTTGCCTATCGGTGGCCGGGTTACAAGTATGGCACTTGAAGACCTTTTTTGAGAGGAAGAAGCTTCTGTAATTTTTTTCGCATGGAATTTTCTCCCGTTGGCACTGTAAAATTTCTGGGAGCCCTTTATACATGCTCGAATAGAAAACTGTCACATAGCCGATCAGCCAGATGCTTCATGTTTTCTTCTAGTTGTATGTTTTCATCAGTATTTATTGATTCTGATATGTTATGGGCTCTTATTGGATACATTTGGAATCTAGGAACTGGTTTCCAAATTACAAGACATTTCTGTGTTTCTTTCTTTGCCTGGTAACAATATATATGATGGACACCAAGAGCATAGTGCTCTACTGGTATGCGTGTTGGAGGTTTATACCCTCAACTAGGGTTTGAATTCTGATGGATACAATTTCTTCGGTGAATATTATGGTGCTAATGCCATCTTTTAGGGATTGTAATATAGCAAAAAATGATAATGTCACCACATAATTATTTGTCAAAATATGCGGTCCTTAAAACAATTACACGAAAATATGGGAACCCTTCAGTCATTTTTTGAGTTTATGCAGCCATAGAAATCACAACTTTAAGGAAGTACCAAGTTAACACTTTGATCAATGCCTTATCATTAAATATACCCTTGCAGAAAATACAGGATTGTGTTGTGGAATATTTTTATCATGAATCTAATAACTCATCATAAAGTAAGAAAAGATGGTTATTTTCAAACGGATAAAGTATAGAGTTGGCATTCCCTAATGAAGTAAAAATGAAGAGGTCAACTCTATACTCAAAGAGTAAATTAAAAAAGAGTCATCCTAACAGCAAAAGTACAAAATGCTACAAAATATAGGCCAAAACTGGATGGAAAGAAATTCCATGAAAACATATGCTTATAAATGTATAATCATTCGTCTTCGTAATCTAATGTGTATCATCAATCATCATCAGAACCAACCTCAACCTTCTTGGCTTTCTTCTTGTGTTTTCGTTTCTTTTCCCCGCTGCTTTTTTCTTTAGAAGCCTTTTTTCGCTTTGTTTTTACCGGTTTCTCTAACTCTTCAGCATCATCTTCAGACATCTGTTGATTGGTTTGTTGAGCCCCATCTTGTGGTTCTTCATTGGTTGCTGCTGCTGCTACTTCTGCACAAAATAAGTGAATGATAATGTGCAAATAGTTCGGTTTGCATCGACCTAAGCTGTTAGGACTATCAAAGGTTCACTTGCAAATGATGAGCTTCTCCTCTCAACTCAAATACTGTTTTGGTAAAACACCGGTATCAGCTAACCATGGATCCCCAAAACTCAATGATAATCATCCAATTTGAGATTTCGTTGTAGGTTCCAATACGAAGCTTAGTTGGAGAACGTATACGAGATATGCCAAAAAGAAAATAGGGCAGGAGAAGGCGGTGCTAACCTTCGTCGGAGAAGTTGGAATCAAATACCACATGACTTAAGTGCTGCTTTAGAAACACCTATCACCAGCAACACAGACATTAAGAAGAAACAACTTAACACGCAGTTAAGAAAGCAACTGAGCAAGACGAGGGAGCCTCTTTCAAGCTTCGGGCGAAAATATAAAAGTGAATAGACTGAGCATACCGCAGAAAGAAGCTGTCTGGAGTTAGTATCCCAAAAACGAACATAACTGTCCAGCCCTGATTCAGAAATAAAAACAAGCTGAATGAGAAAAGGAGATCCAACCAGCAATGATAATCCTCTAAGGGAGCGTTTGGTAGAATCATGGGAAAAACTGAGTTTGAGTGTGAAATAATGGGTCCCATGTAAAGTTTCCCACACATAAAGCTCAACCAAACATGGGTAAATTTGGTCAACTTGGAAACATTCACCAACTTTTCCAGGAAAACTTGACAACCAAACGCCCCCAAATAGGATGAGGTGCATCATATATTTGCTTTCAGGCAAACGTTTTTTTCAATTGACAAAGGAAAAGATAATGCAAACAAACAGCCTACACTCCTCCATCGTAAAGGAAAGGGAGAAAAACAAATACATAGAGAAGTATGATCATCAAATGAGCAAGAAACATAAGAAGCAACTCACCACATGATGCTATAACAGGATGCTCTGGGTGCCTAACTATGGATCTGATGCTTCCAGAACATTTCCCTATGAAGCATCCTAATAACTTTCCTGCCGCAAGCCAAAAAGAATGACAAAGTTGATAACATATCGTGACAATATTACGGAGCATTGTTGCAATAAGAAACTAAATAACCGTCAAACTTTGCAGCACCTTCAATTTAAATTTAGCATGATCGAGTCACTGATTTTTCATCTTACATTTGTTTGAAGAGGCCATGAGCCCAAATTTCATAAACAAAACCACTTTTTTTTGCGACGATTCTATATTATTTGTATATCACTACTTCAATCAACCGTATATAAGCAAAATGTTATATTTTTCATTACAGTGATTCAGATCCAAAATACCTGTGCGAGTGTCTATTGCAGCGAGATCACCCGAACCATTTCCACAATATATAGTGTGACCATCTAAATCTTCTGCAACAGCTTTAATAGGAGTCTCCCTAAAATCAACCGATAACACAGGTCTCCTTTGAGCTGATATATCATAAAGGCGAACCTATTCAAAGAGGACATTGATGACATCAAAAACACATTCCAAGAAAGATGACAAATCACTGCAGAAAGAATTGGGGTCCAATGGAGAGGGAAATCTACAACTTCCACCATAATATTGTTGTCCAAGGAAAAGGTCTTTCACTATGAGATGAGAACTGTTCTGTAGACTGTAAAGAAAATTTTAACTTGTAAAATCTCAAATCGGGCACATAAAATTGGATTCATAATCATATCTTACATATGAATTACTAGACAAGGAGAAACCAAACAATTTCGCAAGAAGAATTGCTATCAACTGAAAAGGAACAGGTACTTCGAATTATAATATGTGCAACACCGGCCTGTATCTTAACATGCAACTTCAGAAGCCGGCTCTAAAATTTGATCTGTTGTCAAGCACTAACTTGAACATTCATAGATTCACTCGAAACTAGAGTCTACAGCTTGGATATTGTTTCCTCATGCAATAAACTTACATGAGAAAAGAACTGCCCACATTTCAATTACCTGATGGTTGTTGGTACCAGCCACAACCTTTCGATGGTCATCCTTGTTTAAGAAAGTTACTGATGTAAACCATGTAGGTGTAAAGATTCCGAGGCTGTCCTTTGGGGGCTGCAAGCAGTTATTGAAATTAGTACAGTTTACTAAAGGAAGAACACATTTGCGGTACAACTAAGTTCGCATATGATCAAACGAGAGAAAGCTTACAGATTTTGCATTCCATATCTTACTAATCTTCTCAAGATCCCACGTATTTAGCTCCACACCTTTCCTGAACCGGAGAGAATGAATGATAAACTTAGCTAGCAAGCAAAGAAACACAGAAACAGAATGGTCCACAATGCAGCAAACCGATAAGTGTATTCCAGATGCAGTGACTCACCCACCAAACACCGAATAATTCTCACCATCGTTTACTTTAGCACAGCAAATATTACCAGAACCGCAGACACTCCATGCTTCTTTTGTAGAACAAGAAGCAGTACCATTTTTTGAAATTTCAACTGTCCTCAGACTTGCTTTCCCCTTAGCCGTACAAGTAAGCAAGGTGCACGACCTAGTAACAGGTTGAGAGAACATTATTCAATGCAATATATATTGTCAACACACTCTGATAATCCTGCAATGAGAAGAGAACAAGTGGCCAGAAAAGTATGTTTTTGTACTCTTATGATGATCACCGAGGAACATAAGCATGCATACCTTGAACGTGACTCCGATCTATTCCTTTTAAACAAATGCAAACCAACCATTGGGTCATCTTGAGGAGAAGCACCAGCATCACTATCAGAGATAGAAAAACAGAGCTCCCCGTTTATAGGACTCAACCCTTCAATCTGTACCAAACAAAATTATATACTAATCATGCCACACATATTCAAACTTGGAACAGGGAATACATGCATGTTTGTGTGTCCATTTGCTGTCATGGAAGATAAACTTACCACGCCATTTTTTCTTGCAACTGCCACCAGCTGCACCAATGAACAGCCACATCAGTCAGGAGCACCCAAATACACCAGATAAAACATTGCAGCAGAATTACATAGTTGTCCTTCATCTAATCAGCTGTGAGTTATTTAGTGAGTTCAGTAGCATAAAGGCATTTCCGAAATGCTCACAGCTAACATGACGTGGACAGTGGTGGGGATAAGAAAATTGAATGGATAATACAATCCAGTCTTTTGCCAGGAACTGTCATGAATCAAACCAGTTTATCAATTAACATCCTTCAATGCTATATATTTTGCTTCTTCGCTCCTAATAGACGAATATACATATTTTAAGGAAAATTGGATTGTGGCAAGTTGTACTTTAAATTTGTATCGCAGTGCACCAAACATAAAAGTGTTGGGTTTCAGCGCACCATAAAACCAACTCGGTGAATTGTCGACATCCACCAGAGTTACCAAATTTTGGTATTGAAATCCAATAACAAATTTTTATGTTTATTGTAATCCAACTATCATAAAGTTAGGCCTACTAAAGTCCAATAACAAATGATATTTAGGGTATAATTAGGGCATTCCCAACTCCGCGAATTCCCAGTTACCAAACGCCAATCAATCAATCAATCAATCAATACAACTGCAAGGCTGAAGTTACATCAACAAAACTGCAGAAACCGAATAATCAACCTTCAGAAACTTAGTTTCACACAACCCCAACAACATGTCCTACAATTTTCAGTGTGAAAAACTCAGAGAGAGAGAGAGAGAGAGAGTACAGGATTGGTTTCGCAGTCATCAATGGAGGCAGCAAGAACACATTTCGACGAATCAGGGTCACCCCACCGCTCAACAACCTTAGGAACACCGCCTTGTTTACTCCGAGCTTCAATTACTGCATACAATCAATCAAACCCACAAAAAAATCAAGACAACACCATTGAATGAACAATATCAAAGAAGTAAACCTTGAATTTGGTTGAAAAAATGAATTACAGGGTACTATGACGTACCTTTAACAAGACCAAGGATGTCGAAAGATAGAGCACGCAGTGGTGGGCAACCGGGGCATTCAACCGCCGTCGTTCTCGGCATCTCAAACTGACCTGCCGGAATACTGCTTCTGGATTACTTCCGCCGGAATACTGCCGCCGGAATATCGCCGCCGGCGGGAAGGTGGAGTGGAGGTTGGAGGCGTCGAGTGGAATGGAGTTTCAGTGAGCAGCGAAGAAGAGCCGAAGACAAATAATCGAAAGTAGGGTTTGATTGTTTGAAAAAAGAAAAAAACAAGGGTTTTATATAAATCAGAAAAATCGGTTTGACTGCGGTTTACCCCTCTAAGCCGGATCCAATATGGGTTTTTTTTTCAAGGTTTTCTTTGATCAAAACTAGTCCAACCAGTTATTCATATTTAGACCTGATCACTGGGGCGAGGACCTAATTGACCCAACCCAAACTGAAATTTTGCAGGTTTGGGTCAAACTTTTTTATCGACTTGACCATAAAACTTTGGGTACCCGATCTAACTATAGTCGAGTTCAAGTTAGAGGTGAGTTGATCTAGCCAATCGGATGACCCGATAAATAAACACATAATTTTTCGGTTAAAAAAATTAATTGAAATATTTGCCGATTGTGATAGCTTAGATCCATGTTTGCTTTTAGTTGTGTATTTTTGTTCATGCAGTCACCTGGCCCAATTGGTTTCTAAGTTTAACGGATGTTTTAAGATACTTGTGCTTTGAATTTCTGCATGTGTTCTTTCCTATATAATAATTTATAATAGATATTGAGAGTACTATGTTCCACAAGGAATTCATTATAGGAGTTGAGGGTTTATGATGTCCACAAATTTCTTAGTAAATATTGTAGTGTTTTTAAGGGTTCATAGGTAATCCGGTTCAATGTTTGTGACATCCATTTCTTATTAGTTAGAGTATTTTGGTTTGCCTCTTGCAGAGGAAAAGTAGTTAATATAATATTTACCCCTGTAAACTAGGGAAAAAACACCATTTTCTGATAACTTAGTGTTCCTTTGTGTGGTTTTGGTGTAACAAGAGGTAATAGTTATACTTTCCATTTCAAAATACTTTGTGGTTTCATTTTGAAATTGTGCTGTAACATTAAATTTAATCAAACATAAGAAAGATTTATCAGCTTTACTAATTAAACATTTTTTTCGAAGATAATCATAAAACTTTTATTATCAAAGTGATTTATTAATCGGCTCACTCTTTTGAGGTGGTAGCCAATGATGGCTCTAAGTCCAACAAGACCATCACTGATCTTATTAGGCCGTGTTCTTTTCTGCGGTTGGCAAACTGCGGTGCCACAGTCTACCGCAATTTGCCACAACCCACCGCATTTTACCGCAAATCATTATTTTTCTCTCTCCTCACCTTTCTCCTCTACTTTTTACATTCTCTCTCCTCACCTACCCCACATATTAATAACCTACCACAATTCCACCACACCCCACCACAATTCCACCACACAGCACCACATCATTCCGCAAAATACCGCATAAAAGAACACAACTTTAGTGCTTCTAAGAGTTGTGCTAAGCATGCAAACGTGTTGTCTTTCAAAGATGTTATGTGTAATAGATCTCAAGTTAATGGTGAGGAGAATAATGAACAGGGGGCTTAGTTCAGCCAATGACCGTATTTTGAGTAATCCAATTAGATTGTGTGCTTGTGATGATTACCCTTTGTTGGATATCGATTTTGAGGACTCTTTCCTAGAGGCTTCGAAAGCCTCACCTAGACATAAAAGGGAAAAAAAGGATTATCTTGAAATTCAAATGACATTGAGTTGGACAAATAACTAGTAGAGCTACCACTTCAAGGGGGACGAATCTTATTAAGGATAACGATAAACACGCTGAAAATTACAGAATTAGACAAAAAGAGAAACAAGGTGATTAGTAAGGGTAATTTGGAGAAGTTGGTGGATAGTTCATACAATTGATGGATTGGTTGAGGAAGCTCATAAGGCATCAAAGATTGGTCTTGATATAGATATTATTTGCGATGATGAAGAAGTTGCGACGAAGTTATTCTTAGATCAGTGGCAAGTAGACAGGATGCCTACTTGAAGGATACATTTTGTTAGCTATTTGATCCGTTACATTTCTACTTTGGCGGCTTCAAGTGTTTTTCTTTTTGCCATCATGATGTTGTTTCTGCAGGTGTATTGTTACGTTGTTGCAAATTACTTGGAGTGAAGCTTCAATCATCAAACAAAAAACAGCCCATTAACAAAAAAACTGTAAAACAGGAAAGGAAAATTTTAACATCCCATAGAAAACAAAAGAAAAAAGAAAAAGTCAAAGCCCTTCAACTTCAAGTTCTCCTCCACCTCCTCACCTCGTTCATATCACGTCTGCATATTTCCTTCTTGGTCAGCCAACCTGTTCTACTTCTCTCTCTAGATCCGCTGCGAATTCCAGCAAAACACCAAGAGAGAGAAAGAAGGGCATCATCCCATCAACATCAACATCAACATCTCCATCAATGGCTGCTGAACCCATGCATACGATCCTCAACAAAACATCATTATCACTCTTTCTTCTTCTGGGTTTTCTCCTAAACCCTTCACAATCCCTAAGATTCGATCTCTCATCAGGCCACACAAAATGCATCTCCGAAGACATCAGAAGCAATTCAATGAGTGTCGGAAAGTATCATGTCATCAATCCCCACGAAGGCACTCCTTTGCCCGATACTCACAAACTCACTGTTCGAGTAAGTTCATACTTCGAAATTTTCCCACCAATTTAGCCCTAAAAAAAAGGTCAAACTAGATTGGAAATTGATGGGGGTTTTTTGGGGGTTTATTTTCCCACCAATTTAGCCCTAAAATGGATCAAACTAGATAGGAAATTGATGGTTTTTTTGGGGGTTTATTTTCCCACCAATTTAGCCCTAAAAAAGGGTCAAACTAGATTGGAAATTGATGGGGTTTTTTGGGGGTTTATTTTCCCACCAATTTAGCCCTAAACTGGGTCCAACTAGATTGGAAATTGATGGGGTTTTTTGGGGGCTTGATTTCTTTGGTAGGTTACATCTTCGCACGGGGCAAACTATCACATCGCAGATCATGCTGAATCGGGTCAATTTGCATTCACAGCGCCGGAAACTGGAGATTATATGGCGTGTTTTTGGGCTGCCGAGCATAATCCTGCGATTACTGTGACTGTTGAATTTGATTGGAAAACGGGTGTTGCTGCGAAAGATTGGGGCACTGTTGTTAAGAAGGGCTCAGTTGATGTAAGTTTGTTTTGGTTGTTCTTCTTTCTGATTTGATGATTATCTTTTTGCATGATTGATTTTTTTGTGGGGTATCTTGTATTTTGATGTTTTGGAAGGAGGGTTTCAGTCATTAGGTGTTATAAAGATCGAATCTTGGGTCAATGGAGGGTTGTGTTTTGGGGATTTTCTGGGTTCTTTGTGGTTTGGGTAACTGTAGACCTGTCAATTCGGGCGGGGAAACCCATATCCCGGGTTTGTTATATTTTAGGTTTGGAAAACCGTGTCGGTCTTGGATTGGGTCAAGCTTTTGCCAGGACTATGTAGCTGTGAGCTAGATGTGGAAAGTCTAAGGCCGTGTTCAACAAAATCAGCAGTTTAGATAGCGGATAATGGTTTGGTGGGGAGATAATAGTTTAAGAAGCGGATGATTGTTTAAGTGACAATTATGTTAGGTAAATTTAGTTGTTGAGTTAGCTTATTATTTGTGAATTGACATAAGATGAAATTTTCAAAGGGTATTTTTTTTGACAAAAAAAAGTAAGAAATGATACTCTGCCAAATACTAATATTTGTCCAATTATTAGAGTTTTGACCTCAAAATGCTAAACAGATCCCAAATGTTATTGCTGAACCCAAGTTAAAGCTCCTTTTGACCATTGTTTTGGCTTATTGGTTGTGAAATTTGGAGTTGGATATTTTTATTTTTGGTGATACTTTAAGAGGATTGAATCTCTTTTCAAAAAAAAAAAAAAAAAGTCAGGCAATGAGATTTGGAAACAAGTTGGGTGAGGTTAGAAATTCAAGTGCCGTGTTTTTCGAGGTCTGGTATTAAGGTTGACTATGTCTTGCACTCTCGCCTGGATAATCGATAGTCGAAGTCCTAGAATTTGCGTCGGTCTTGGTTATAGCCTGATAGGCTAGTAACCAAAGAAGATGTGCAGTTTGTAGGCAATCGACCTAAGAATTAGATGTCATCAAATTTATATACTTTAAGTGATCCTTTCATAGTTTCATCTGCTTTTTGAAGAGTGCAAAATTTATACGTGTTGAATTAGACTATTGAGAGCGAATAATTTGTTAGTAATGGTTCTAAAGAACCCTCACAAGTTTAATTTTGGGGGTTTCAAAGGAAGCCAATCTTTGATATTATTTGACTCCAACTGTTCTGTTGAAGATTTGTCATTCAATATTTGATTTGGTGAAGATAACAATAACACCTAGGTGGCCAAACAGTAATTTAAACAAGGTACTAGAACATAAATGTTTGTCGAGATCAACATTTCTCACAAGGGCGATTAACGAGCCATGCAGTGCATTCATCGTCTATCCATTTTCCCCGTGTTTCCTTTATATTTGGGAAAGAATTTGATTATCATATGCAACTATGTGGAAGGGTATTATGAGTAAATGTTCATCTTGTTCCTGTTCTATTATTTTGCACCAGGTCATGGAATTCGAATTGAAGAAGCTTATGGACTCCGTCAATTCAATCCACGAGGAAATGTTTTACCTCCGCGATAGGTGAGCTCCTAACCGAATTTATGCTAAAATAAATTGGCAATATTTTTGGACAGTATGTCTGATAAACCCGTGATTATCAACCAGGGAAGAAGAAATGCAAGCACTGAACAGATCGACCAACTCCCGGATGTTTTGGTTGGGCTTCCTTTCGCTATTTGTGTGCCTGTCAGTAGCGGGTTTGCAAGTATGGCACCTCAAGACCTTTTTCGAGAGGAAGAAGCTTCTCTAATTTAACCAGTATACTCACTTTCTGTACCATTTTGTACCATTGTCACTGTAAAATTTTCTTAAGCTCAGGATATTTTGTTTATTACTTGAACTGGAATATATTTCCTGAATAGGTTATCAGAAGTGAACCTTTTTGTTTTCTCCATAATCTTTTTTCTGTTCTAATTCCTTTACCAGGAAGTGTTCTTAGAGATTTTTGTTTGGGACCGATATTCTTGTTCAGCTACGAACAATTGTTGGATAATTCGACTCACTGCAGTCTGTATGACTAGGCGGTTGGAAATTTGTCCAACTCAAAAGTTTCTACATATCAGTACTGTTTCTGATTTCTCAACTGAACTTATCTAAATGTAATACCATTTCCGAATCAAAGTTATCTAACTGAACGTATCTTAAACATAGTATGAAAAATGGAGGTGAAATGAATATGATATCTCTTTCAACATACTTTCTCTTAAGATTTGAGAGAACCTTGCCAAGAAAGCTAAAATATATCACTTTCCTCTTTAACATTTACTCTTTCTGGATCTCCTATACGTTTAAAGTTAACATTTATTCATGCCTATCTGTTCTTTTGTGTGGTACCATATTATATTTATATCTATCATAATTTAGCACACTAACCACCAATCATCGCCATATTATCATCCTAGACCACACTTCATCATAATAATCATAACTTTCTCTCTCCTTACTTTTCTCACTACTTTTCACTTTTCTCACCACACCAACCATTCTTACCACAAATTTTATCACAATTTATTACACCGTACCAAATCATATTACACTATCCACATTCTTACCATACCATTACCACACTTTACTCACCGCAGAAAAGAACATGGTCTCCCCATCAAATTAAATAAAGATTGTAGTAAACCATGCGAATACAAAAGACAGGAATCAAATAAAGATTGTAGTAAACCAGAATCCATTAGTCTCTTTCCCCCAATCTCCATCAAATAAGCTTACCTACAGTTTTTACTTTTGGCAAAGGAGACAAACTTTTCAATTCCATTATAACAATTACAAACATGGGTACACAACTACAACAGGTCATACAAAGAAAAGTAACCTGATTTACATTTAGAAACACAATCTTACAAACTTGAGTACACAAAATGAACTTCATAATAGTTGAAACCCCGAAGATAAATTAGGTCAAAATGAAGTTGCAGCCACAAATCGGGTTTGGCCGGAATCCGACAGGCCAGCTCGGGGTCCAACATAAGAATAATGTTGAAATAATGGAAGGAGGAATTACACATACAAATACAAGGGATAGCGAGTCCAGCAAAACTGCTGAACAACTGCACATCAAATGCTTGGTGAGAACTCAGAAGGAAGCCATCAGACTACTGTAAGCCAAATTATGTATGCTAGGAGTTCGTCATCCAGAGAAGAAGTGCCAGTGATGCTCTGATGGCAAATTTTCCTTTATTTTCTCGAGTCTCTTCAGTATTTCCAAGAACGAAGGCCTCTGGTTTTTGTCGGCTGCCCAGCATTGCTCGGTCAACCTATTTAACATCTATGAAATTAGTCTTTCTGGGCTTCTTTGTTTTTTTTCTTGTTTGTTTTCTCTTGTCAGTTTCTGTGTGTGTGTGTGTGTGTTGGGGGGGGGGGGGGTCTTGTTATTTTCAGTATCTCCAAGATGAAAGATTGACCAAAAGAAATCAACACAAAAACTTCAGTCATACCTAGGACAGTTGCTATGTGTTTTATCAACCAAAGGGGGCCTAAAAATAGATGAAGCCTTAACTCAACAGTTCTCTTGCTGGAAGGCAGTTACTATCATCCCTTTTGATTTCAGAGCATCGATTGTGTGACGAATGAAATTCAAGAATGTTCACTTTGTTCAGAATTTCAACAGTGAAAATAATCGAGACAGCTCAAGAATCACTTACTCTCTCAGATCAGGGGTAAATCCTTTTGACCTAAAGGTAGGTCTATGTCCTTCCGCCACATATTTTGCAGCCTCGTATGCTTCATAATTGGACATCGGAGGATCACCTTCAAGCATCTGAGAAAATTGCGAAATGGTGAGTATTCCTAGGATACATTTTAACTCCTACTCAAGCATCATGGTAATAGACTCACCTCATACAATATCATCGCAAAGGAGAAAATATCCACACTTTTGTCGTACTTCCGATGCTTAAATACTTCTGGGGCCATGTACCGGTCTGATGTTTTGAATTAAATGTATCAGGAAAAGTTAGCTCAAGAAGTAATAAAACTATACGGTTCAGAAGTGCAACTGTCACTCACAGCTTCCTGTTTCGCCAGTCATCTTGTACACATCATGTGCATGCTGAACCCTAATAAGCTTGCTTAATCCAAAGTCTCCGACTTTCAGATGATCTGCACTTGCATTAACTAAAAGAACATTCCTGAAAATATCACCAAATTCATCCATGCATGGAAGGAAAAACAAAGTATTAGGCCACTAAACTCATATCTGAAACTATCTAATTTGAAAAATACAAAAATACATAGAATTCACATGTTTTGCTCCTTGCCCTCTCTAACCTACACCCCCCCCCCCGCCCCCCCCCCCCAAAAAAAAAAAAAAAAACCCACAAAAAATGCCCGGCATTGAACCTCACTTTTAATTAAATTTTGGACTATGAAATGACAGTACTTTGAATATAGAATCAAAGATACAGCGGGACAAAAGGAACTGTACAAACCTGGGTTTTAAATCTCGGTGGATAATTACATTAGGCTCATTGTGAAGATAAGCCATTCCTCTGGAGGGGGGAAATGAATAACACCGATCAGCAAGGTTACAGAATCATGCGTAGCAAGTTTTGACAGCAAATAAACATGAAAAAGAGACAACAGTAATTCACAAGATTTGCCATTGAATCGAATCATTAAGGGAGTTGTGGGGATCGCAAAGTGAAGTATCTGATAGAGTCCCTTTTATTCTCTTTTTATTTCCTTTATTATTTTTCATATGACAATGGAAGGGCAGCAATCTGTATCTGATTTTCAGCTGAAGTTGCAGTCAGAGATTTCTTTATTATTTTTCATATATTTTCTCATAATCCATCGCTGAAAATCCAAGTAAACAGATGCATGGTCTACAAGACAAGTTCAAGCAGAAGCACGAAAACTTCCCAGACAACACCTTCCAACATTACGTGTTGCATCTTTTCTCCTTCTCTCAAACATAATTGATCAGTTACATTCATGTTCTAACAACAGATCCAGGAATCCTTTGGTCTAACTGTCATGGGACAGCCATAATAGCATACCTAAATAGCTAGTTTTTCGACTAACCTCTCTAGCATCTCTCTTGGTATTGGCCTTCAGGCCAAAAGTATTTCTGTTCTTTTAAAAAAAGAGGGCAGTAAAATTCAACACCAATTAAACCTGACAAGTGACAAAGCATTAGATTCATTCAACTGCCTAGCTAGAATACTAACGTACTGACCATACAAATACGTGAAATTACCATCAAAAGCTGACTAGGATCCATATGCCATATAGCATTTAATAATATCATTTTCTTTTCTCATCAGGTTTTCTGCAAACATAGAAAGCAGAAGTTCTGGAGCATAATTGTTTTAAAGAAGACTCCAAGATACCTTGCGATATCCAACGCAAAATTTACAGCAGTTAATGGACTTAGCGCACCCTTTTCTTTAAGGTACATATGTAGATCACCCTATAAGACAAAAACAAATACACATAGTCAACTTCCAAACACGAACTAAACCAATGTACAATGATTCTTTCCACCATGCATATTTAACTACAATTCAAAGGCACCAAAAATATGCATCAACATACCCCTCGTAGATATTCAGTAATCAACATCAAGGGCTTCCTTTCAGTACAAGCTCCAAGGAATTGAACAATATTAGGATGACGAAGCTTCACCAGCAAATTCACCTCATGCCTAAAATCCTGGCTGAAAAAAAGGCAAATCGGAGCAAAACATCAGCAGGCAACTTGCTCGTCATAACAAAACATGCATAGTCATTTGTCAAATCAGCTTATGCAACCAATTCTAAAATTATATAAGAGCAGTGAGGTTTTGCTTCTGCGTTAGAACCGAATATAGCTACAAGTTTTGCTTCTGCATTTAAGCTGAATGGGGATACAAATCAGTTTGTCACTTCTTTAATCTTTCATTTTATGGGAAGTGTAAATACTTGTGACCTTTTCCAATTTCCATTGATCAAATTTAACCTAATTCAATAAGAACAAGTCTAATCCTCAATGTACTATAAGAAAGGAGATATATAGTAAAAGATATACAGAAATCCAATATGGGCCGACATATTCACACTTATTCGAGCGGAAAGAATTTGAAATACTACGACCTTCTCCTATGACTCCCAAGATGAAGCCACCATATGTATATTAGTAGAAACACATACGAGCGGAAAGAATTTGAAATACTACGACCTTTTCCTATGACTCCCAAGATGAAGCCACCATATGTATATTAGTAGAAACACATATGAAGTACATCCTTAATCCTTCATGAGATTAGAAGGCAATGCACAGTTTGAAATGGTAAGGACTCTGACGGATGCATCTTTGAGAATAGATCTTACATGACCAGTTTATCTTCTGAAAGAGATGGCAGTATGCGTTTGACAGCAACTGGAGTCCCTCGCCAATATGCTTTCAAAATTTCACCGAATGATCCCTGCAAGAGTCAGCTATTACCAAGCGCAGAAGAACATGGCTGGTGGTTTAAGAAGCACAGGAGAGAGCAAGAGATATTACGCCAATGACTACCAAAAACTCTGTAAACAAGTACTTAAAGAAAACAAGCTAGCTGGCAGGACTTTTGTGCTTCTGTTCCTTGTTTCTTAAATCTTAATCACTAGGGCATTGCTCTTTTCCTTTTTCTTGAGCCCCATTCTCTAATTCCTTTTCTTGCCTGCTATCACTCGACAAGTAGGGGACATTGATCTTATGTCTTCCCTTGTTCATACGGTATTCTGCTTGCAAACGGTCTTAACACTTAATTAAAACACACACACACACACACACACACAATCTTTTCTCCCATCGTGTGATTGGTGATTATGCAGCTGGTTATCACGCATTCCATGGCAGAAACACACCTTTCCAATTATGCTTGAGTGTGAAAAGTCCAGCTCCTTGGGGTCAATTTCCCAGTCACACTTGTTTGGCAAGGGGGGTGGCACTGCCTTTGGTTCAAAATGACTCCCATTGTGTCCCTGCAAAAAGAAATCCCTCAGGATGCAAACAAGAAGCTATACACCTCAGAAGGTAGATAATAAGCACATATCGATCGTTTGAAAGTATTGCTGAGTTTAACTCTCAGAACTCGACCAAATTTGTAGATTGTTAGCTTAAAGAAAAACGAAGCTAGTAACAAATTTAGACTTTACAAATGTGGATGTTTGCAAATGCAGTGATCTAATACAAAAATTGATTTCCATTCAACACTTTCATATAGAGTTAATACCTGTTGACATAGCCCTTCAATGGCGGCTAAGGCGGAAAGTATAATAGTGTAGGGCCTGTAGGCTATATTCATTATGATATTTGTTTCACATGTAGTGAATATGTATACTTAATAGGTTTTTGTGACATATGTGCTTGGCTGTGTGACTGTTCAACAATAATAAAACGAACCATAAATAGTGAGTCTACAAATCATATTAACTCCACATAGCAAGGATTGCTGGTGTCACTTATCGCAGAGAATCTAGTATCATCCAAATGGTCTTTTGCAGATAAGATGCCAACACGGAGAAACAAACTGTGAAACGTGGGGAATATCACAAAATGACGAATGTAGTTCAAAGGCCAATGGCTATCAGTAAACCAATTCTGACTGGCAAGCAATTTGAAGGAGATAAAACAAATGTCTCCCAGAAAACTTATACTTAGAGATATGCTAAAACATTTGATTAAGTAATAAAAAAAGACATGCATATATCAAGAGAGAGGACTTACATAAGACAGACCACCATGTGACGTTAAGAGCTCAACCATAGAATGTTTTTTTCCTCCTTCCGCATCAGCTAAAGGCTGTCATAGATCATATACGGAAAATCCATAAATAAAAATCTGTGGAAAGAATCGAGGAAAAAATAACAAACACCCAGAATAAAGGATATAACAGTGAACTGGGTATATACAAAGAGAAAGTTGACTTTGTGACAGATATTTTAGGTTGACTATGTTCAGCAATGATCATGGATCCTTAGCTCATCTTTTACTCATGTGAGGTCATATACATAGCATATAGTTTAGATTTTGTGGGATTTAACTGTGACTTCCACCATGTTCACCCTTGGTCAGTAAGCCATGAAGTTCCTTTTTTTATTTTGCAATGAAGTCTTCTCTGAACCCTCTAACTCTCCAAGACAGCTGAATCTTATTGAATAAATAACTTGGCATACAAGCCGGCTCTCAGTAGTACTAGTCTACTAGATAATGTATACCAGGAAGAAAAGAGACTTCAGAGAGAAGAATCGGACGACAAAAGGGAAGGAGGGTAAAACAATGTCAAGTGTGCACTTAAGAGAAGCTAGTACATTCTTCAACCTTCACTAGTACAAACTCATGTAGGTATGAAAACCAACACATGATCGTCAACTGGGTATGCATTTATTCACTCAATAGGCTAATTTGATCTAGCTCTGTCCATTTTCAAACCAATTATTAGCACCTACATCTACATACTTAAGATACCTGTTAAGATCTTTAATAAACCAGATCTTTCTAGCACATTTAGATAGAAAAATTGAGCATGCCAAATAATTGAAATTGCAGCATAAATAGCTAGTTACTCGCCAAACATCTACTCTAGCTAAAAAAAGGTACCACCATGTAACAAACACCGATATCGTGGATGGTGGCATATGATATCTGCCCGAGAATACCAAAGCGGAAGTTCTTGGCTTCGGTCAAAACTAGTCCAACTATCCTCAGATTTCTCATACATATCCTCATGCCAAGCGTTCCAAAGTTATCACACAAAGTAGGTACTTGACAACTTCCTAAGGACAAGCTACACATTCAGAAATAGTTTTAACAAAAAGAATGAAATTATAGTAAGTTTCAGTACAGCTACACTCTTCACAGAGTAACTGATGCAGTACATTTAGGATAACACTAAGTTTGCCACAATTGCATACATTTTTGCTTTGATCAGTTCAATCTCACTTCAAATCTAAACAGAAAATACCAAAATTTGACCTAGAAATCCACTAACTCCCCCAATTTCAAACTTTCCTACACACTGCATCATCAACCAAAATCAAATCAAATCAAATCAACCACAAAGACAGACAGAGAAGTAGCATACATACAGTGTTTTTCCAGCGATCTTGAGCGTTGACATCAGCTCCAAACTCAATCAAACACTTGGCAACATCAATCCATCCATGCAGAGAAGCAACATGAAGTGGTGTACGATTATCGTAATCCCTAGCGTTGACGAGCGACGGATCTTCTTCCAGAAGCTTCCTCACCGCCGCGGCGTCGTTTTGGTGCGCGTGCCATAAGATCGCCGACGTTTTGCTCACCCTCGCCTTCTCCTTCTTCTTTTCCGGCGCCGGCGCCGGAGGAGCTCCCTCTGCTACTGAGTTCTCCGACGAACTCTCCCCGCCGGCGTCGCTCATGATGATCAATCACTCCGCCCGGCGAATCTGACGGTCCACAATTAGTGGATCGAATCTACGGGAAAGTAGAATCGAAGAATTTGACAAAAAATTAGGGATTTGAGAGGGAGGAAAGAGGAAAAGTAGTGGGGGGAGTATGTGATTGTGAATCAGTTATTCCGGTTGCTTTTTATTCCGTTTTTTACTTTTCTTTTTTTTTGGTTACTTTGTCAACTGGAAATAATTTAGGGATTAACATTTTTGACTATTTTATTTAGTTTATGTTTTTTTTTTGTTTATGAATGTTGGATAAAATTTGTTAGGTAAGTAGTTGGTAGTTAAAAGACAAAATGGGAATGCTGGTAGTTTGGTTGGAATTTCATTGGAATTTGGAAGCCACCACCATGATTGGTTCATTGCTAAAATTGGCTTGATGTTTGCCTATACCTAAACTTCTAGGAATAATTAGCATCTTAATGAAGCAATTTTGGTGGTGTAAAAGAAAAAAGTATAAAAATTTTGGTTGTGATTCTTTGAATTGAAAATTAAGAATGTTGGGTATAAATTTATCTGTCGTTATATATTAAAAGAGAGTTTTGATGTAATGGTTCATTTTATTGTTGGATTTGATAAATAAGCTCTTCGTAAAAATAAGTGTAAGATAACATTGATATATCAGTCACGGATCTTGTTGTAGGAGCCTTGTGTCCCCCCCCCCCAACTCAATTATGCTTCAATTAAAGTATTTATACTTTGTAATTTCTTTGTGTCATCCATTTTTCTATAAGTTGCTAAAATAGAAACAATGTGGCATAAAATCTTTATTTGTTTTTAGTTTTTTGGATTTTATGATTTACCCAAGGTTTTTATTGTCGATCATAATCGTGATTAATCTCATCCAGTGAGTACTTGTATATAAAAATACCAGTAATTTGAGGCTATTCCTTCATTTTAAAAGACGCAAGAATGGTCCAACTTGTGCCCAAATATTTGGAATGGTCTATGATCAAAGTTTGCATGCACACAAGTTGCTCATAGTGTGGGTGTCCATTCCAATCTCTTAGAAAAGTTTCCAAGTACTCTTGGCACATAATTACTGGACTGTGAAATAGTCGTAATTGTTTGAAAAATGTGAGTTGACACTGTCTTCTATTCATCCAGGTATTATGAGGTGACTAATCGATCCAATCCAACTTTTTTCCACCCCAGTTAAAAAATAAAAGGTTTTTAGACGTTAATATCCTGAACTTTTAGGGTGTTGAATAATAATACACTAAACTTTGGTTTTGAACAATAATTGCATTGTACTTCAGGGGATGTTAGACAATAATACATCCGGAATATATAATTTTGGCGGTGGCTGACTTGCTGGCAATCCTACGTAGTCCGCCTGCCACATAGGATCGTCACCGAGTCAGCTACCGTCGAAATCTTTCCGGGTGCATTGTTGATCAACGCCCCCTTAAGTACAGTGTATTATTATCCAAGTTCTAAGTTCAGTGTATTATTGTCTAATGCCTCAAAAATTAAAGTATATTAACGTACAAAAATCCTAAAATAAATTACTGACATATTACTTCAATTCTATTTCATTTTCAGGAAGGAGTGGTGGAATGTGGGGTTCAGACTCCACCAATTTCTTATTTTTTGAACATCACTATCCCAAATGAAAAAAAAAATGTCAATTCCCTTTCAATTTTACCCCCAAGAAAAGAAAGAAAGAAAAATAATACATCAACTGGGCAACGTAGATAGGGCAAATTGCACGCTGCTGACCTGAAACCCAGAGAGGCTAAGACTGATCAAAAGATAATCTAGAACAAAGGACATTTTCCAAGCTTCTTATCTAAGAATATCCATCAGTATATCCTATATCAGTAATCAGTGATAACCTTTCCGTACATACAGTACACATCTGTACTTTATACTAATTCGGTCCACTTTTTATCATCATGTTCGTTAACTAAGCAATGAATCGGTCCAACACAACAAACAAAACAGACGACATTGACATGGATTAGAGGTAACTATCAGCAAACTCTACTAGACAGGGTCAAGAGGGAATGTCGTTGTTGTTGATGATATTTACCCGATAATAAATTGATACAGTGAAGTACTAATTTATATACATAAGTGTGTTCACTGTGTTGCAATCGAGATGAAGTCTTCAAATTTAAAATGTTCTGTAAGTAAGCCTATACAATTCGTGCACCCTTTTTCTATCAATGCGAAAGAATTGTGTTAGTCTTCGAGGGAGTGCTTGCGTGCTTTCAGGTTGAGTTGAAGGTTTTCTGGTTGAGGGGGTGTCCTGCCTCTGCGGAACAGCACAGCCAAAGCTCTTGATTGTCGGCAAAGATCAAATACCTGTGTAAAAATGAACAAGTACAATACTTCAGAAAGATGTTGAATGAGTTATTGTTCGATTGTGAATTTTGAATATGGAATTTGATCATACAGATGACGCTTCGATCTCTGCAACCCCTTCGCACCCTTGGCCCTTTCCTTGCAATAGGTCGCAATATTTGACAGCTTCGTTTTGGTCTTCAAATACCTATGAACAAGAATGTTCCGTGCCAGAAGGACAGAAGTTCAGCATAAAGAGCATGGGAAACAAAGCACTTGGCTATGAGCACCGAAATTATTCACTTGGCTATACACACCTAGATTGTGATGGACGATAGTAAAATACCTTATTAAACCTCATTTGTTTCTTTTCTATGGAGTAGTACTGTAGTAGGCAGCAAATGATTTCTAAATTTTGGATCAATTGGAACCAGATTGCCTAAATTGCAAAATTTAGGGGTAAGACTATTATATCTGACCCCTCCATACCTCGCCTATACAGGATTTCTAAGTATTGGTATTGTTTTTAATGGGCACCTAGACTTGAGAATGATAAAGGTGTTGGATCCACCCATCTTATAAAAATGACGCATTTAACCATAAAAAAGTGTCACCAATTGTCCATCTTCCATGTTGGAATGATAGTATTGAGTTGTGCAGGTCTAGTGTCGGTCCTCTAAACTACCACAAGGAACCAATCTAACATGTTCCTAGCTTCCACATTAGCAACTGAACAGTTGGATATTTTGGACAGTTTGAGCACAATTGAAGAAAAACACAAAGCAGTGAATGCACTATCTGTTGGTTTCAATTTTCAAGTATGGAAAGTGGCAAATATGCACATGGGGAGCATTGACAATTTTCTCAAGATTTCTCATAGAAAAAGGGAAGCTTTCACCCCTCAAATTGATGTAGTATATCCAGATCCCAGAAAATGTCCACAAAAAAAAAAAAAAAAGGAGAAGAAGAAGAAAAAGGTGACTTACAAGTACCCCTTCCCTCACATCCTCGACGTGCATTTGGAACTTTATGCCATTTCTAGATTGCTTTGTTTGATTGCCAAATGCAGATCCCCGTTTTTGCCCCTTTGAAAACAACATGCCAAGTTCTCTTTCAACTTCACTGTCAAAAAATCCAAGAGTCAGCAATGCTGTGCAGCTATATGCATTTTCAGAGAGGTCAGCACAGATCTTTTTTTCACACTCTTTCTCTTTTTTTCTTTTTTTGGGGCTGACCTGCGACTCCTCCGAGTTTTCATGGTGCAAAGTTGATTTTCCTTTTGCGTTAGTACGTACACAGGTTTTGAGGTTTCTCGCCATGGATTACTCTCCAGCACTACACCAGTGAAAATGACTAATTGAGCATAAGCTTTTGTGCAGTAGGACGAAATCACAATGTATAATTACAAATGTTCTGAATGGTTTACGGCAAGTGGCAACCAACGACAACCACTTGCTGCATGAAGCAGCAAAGTAAATCGCATAGTAGATCAACATTAGGGGCATATTTAGCATACATGGCACAGCTCACTTGTACCATCTACCACCCTCCTACACATTGATTTCCACATAATAGTAATTTAGCAGACAGAAATACAGCTGAGGAAGCTTCATGAAGGAATAAACTAGACAACAAAAATTGCCATTCCCTTGGTTCAGGAACCACAAACCACTAATTTGTTTCAGCGTTTTCTCTTCAGCAGCAACAGAAGATCACCCACTTACGTCCATAACTTAATATGGAAGAACATACAACAGGATATGACTTTATGGAAATTTCCTACATCATTCTAAAATGAATGACCATATAATAGTGCCAAACCCAAGAAGTTGCATCATAACTCTAGTATATAACCTAGATAACGACATTAGTTAACCCGAGTTAAAGACTTATCTCAATTGTTTTACTCTAAAGGGGTGCTGAGGGGTGGGGGTACTTTTTTTGTTTAGTGTTCTTGATGGAAATGTGAATTATTTTGCTGTTAGTGGCTCAATTCTGGTGAACTTAGTATTTGGTAGCCATACTTTAGTTAGTTAAATGCAGAAGAAGTAAATTAATTGCCTGATGCACAAGGAAGTGACTCAAGTGTCTGCTTTGATTAGCAGATGTTGTAAATTGTAACGGAATTGTAGAGTAGTAGGTCTAATCAAAGTGACCGATTCATAACCCTTACTTGATTGCAATTAGCATGAGATGATGGGAGAGTCATATGACTCGATCTTTCAGATATACTAAACAACAACCCACTTGAATTGAACTGGAACCGATTTTATTGGTCTCAATATGAGTCAGCCCAAAATTAACCCTGCCAAAACTACACCAAACGACCCATTTGCTAGGTCTAGTTTTTGCCTTTAGAGGGAAAATCCATGCATATGACCAAACACAAAGCAAAAATTTCAACACGAAAATCTGTGCATCAGGGCATTTGATTATACCTGCTCCTATAGAATTCTGTTACAATTTACAACATCTGCTAATCAAAGCAGACATTTCAATTACTTCCTCATGCATCAGGCTATTTGATTTCAGTCTTCTGCATTAACTAACTAAAGTATGGCTACCAAACACTGTGTTCACCAGAATTGAGCCACTAACAGCAAAAGGAAATCCACATTTCCTCAGTTCACTACCAATTAACCATCAAGAACACTAAACACAAATGAAAATCCATGCACATGAACAACAAACACAAAGCAAGAATTTCAACACGAACATCCAGATCAGTCACAAACAACAAAACCAAAATCCGATTCACAATCCACGGAAAACTTTAAATTTACCGTCATAGCTACTGGAATCGAGAGACTCATGGAGATGACGACGCATGTCGTAAGCACGCGACGACACCTGCTTGACGAACTCATCGGACGTCCCGGGGATCGTGCCGTCCAATCGGAGTGCTCTCTCGACCTCCACCTCCTCACTCCCATCGCCGCCGTCGGATCCACCGGAACCACCGTCTCCGGCGGAGTTACAGCGCGACTCCCACGCCTCCCTCCGCCGCGGTGGCGGCGGAGGTGCGGCGGCGGAGAGAGAGCGATTGCGGCGGAGGGAGGGGAGGAGACAGATGCTGACGAGGCGGTGGCGTAGGAGGGAAGTAGAGCTGTGTGGGAGGACGATGGAGGGTGATACTGAGGACAGAGCATCCATGGCTGCCTCTGCTGTCAAACGAACTTCGAAATTTTCCGGGAAATTCGGAGGAGAGAGCGAGAGAGAGAGAGAGAGAGAGAGAGAGAGGAGAACAGTACCTCTTCGATCGTCAAGTTCTGGAAAATGTTTTTGTTTTGTTTTTTTTTTTGGATGTTGAAAATTTGGGGTGTTCTTCTTCTGGCTGTTGAAAGTTGAAATAGGGGAAGATATTTTGGGCGGGGATTTATTTATACTCGCTCTCTCCTTCTGTTTTGGAGTGTGGGGAAGGCCAAGGTGGAGCCCGCGTAATAGAGGGGGAGTTCAAATTGATGACGGAGGAGGGTAGAAGAGCTTGCAGAACAAGAACACCTCCACTGTGCTAAAACTTGTAATATATGAGCGTGCTAGGGACTCTGTCACTGTTGAGAAGCGGCTTTTGGAGAAATGGTGAAGAGATCGAAAATGTTAATCTTTATTTTTTAATTGGTGTTGTTTGTCTTCGGTGTGGTCATGCAGCTCTTGTTGTTTGCTGTCTTTTTAATGTTCTTACCTCTGCGTTTTTTTTTTCGCTGTGCTGTTGTTGTCTCTTTAGTCTCTTTTGGCTTTCAATAATAATAAAAAATGAGCATGCTCCAAATATAATTATTATTTACTTATATTTATCCGTTATTCATTCCTAATAATAAAATTGTTTACTCATACTTATACGTTGTTTACTCTCAATAATATAATTGGTTACATATACTAGGAACACGTGTTCTAGGTACATGTAATATATATTGGTTAAAATTTGTATATGAAATATGAACTTGGAATATGGGACGAAGAAAATATTATTTTTTCTGAATTTTGACAATGGTTGATTTGACCACAAATTCAAACATCAATGTGGCTAAACTCAAATATAGGTGACCTCCGCTCAAAAATAGGTAATAGACATTAAGCTCGTCTATTTCAATATTGACCCATCAAATTTAACCTGAACAATTTTTGCCAACGCTAGAAAACATATCAAATTGACCTACTCAAAGTAGTGAGCAATTTCAAAAAACCATCCACAAAATTAGAAACATTATTCTTCTTCGTAGGTACTAATTCTTAAAGTTTTAAGAATTGGTATTAATTCCTAAATTTTAGGCATTATTAACTTAACCAACATTTAGATTCTAAAATCTTACCCCTTTGATTGGCTTCTGCTAAAATGGAAGATGGCCTTTGTTCATCTCACAAGTAGCCTAAACCCTAGCCTGTTAGCATCATGACAAGTTTTATTATTTTCCTTGTGCATGCATCTTTGCTATTGAGATTCAGCTCTACAAGACGTATGCAAATACATAACCACCATTGTTAGCTGAAGTCAGGTTCTCGTACAACTAACCAGACATAGAAACATCGAAATAACCTGATCCAACTTCATTTCAGTTCACTATATAGTTTAATCTATGTTGCCTAGACTCGATTATATCCATGTCGAAGCAGTAAATGTCTAAGTCACGTTGGACTTCACAACTTTTCGACAAGTTGCCGAAGAGATTATACATTCTTATATACATGCAATGCAAACCACACAGTTAACTTTATACACACGAAAATATGGCTTCTTGATGATTCACATACATTTTCGTAGCAATCTGAATCGGAACTACAAACTGGGATCCCAACTCCCAAGTCTATGAAGTCCGATTTGCACATCACATAAAGCAGAGATTAGCATCAAAGCGTGTGAGATGTGACCCGAATCGTGCATCAGTGAGTGAGCTTGAAATACACAATAAAGATGATGGCCAGGAGTAGAACGCCGATTATTGACCCGAAAATCCACTTGTTTTTGCTTATTCTGCGCGACATAGCCGTCAGGATCTTCTTGCTTTTGTCAATGGCATTGTCTACGTCGTGAAGCTGCAAACCAGGATGGATTAGTTTCACAACTGGTGCTTATCAGAAAGTAGCATGTTCACAAAAGTTCTGGACAATCATTTGTCAGCACATCTATGTGATATCATAGGGTGTAACTATGTTTTAAGCTTGAGTTCTAGGGTTCTAATTATTTTGTGCTCTGATCAAATGGGAATTTAGTCCCTCCATTCCGAAATAAGTACCACACCAACCATGCGAGTCTCACAGAAAAGCCAAAAAATTCATCTTAGATTGTAATAGACTGAAGTAAAATGTCTCCTTAAACCATGTCTACTACTTTTCCATGGAGTAGTAGATAGTGAATGTTTTCTAAATCTTGGGTCAGTTGGAACCAAGTCTCTCTAAATTGCAAAATTTAGGGGTAAGAGTGTAAGACTGCTACATCTGACCCCTACATATCCTGCCTTGGCGAGAATGTTGGAGTATTGATTTTGCTTTTTTTTTTTTTTCCCTTACAGAAGTTTGGTACAATTATTTGTCAGCACATCAGTGTGATATCATGGGATGTCACTACGTTTTAAGCTTGACCTCTGGGGTTCAAATTATTTTGCGATCTAGTGCTCTGTTCAAACAGCTTTTTAGTCCCTCCATTCTGAAATAGTTATCACCAACCATAGTTCTCACAGAAATGCCATCATGTAAAAGATTTTATGAAAAGCCAACAGTAAAATGCTAAAATATTACGAAAGACAGTGCATAGCAAGAGTAGAGAAAAAGACCTTGGCATGGGAGTGCAGAAGGGTTTCACGCTGCTGATGGAGATCTTGGAGGATCGAAACACCCAATTCTTCTGTCTCCAGAATAGTTCTTCTACTTTCTCTAAGTCTATCAGTGGATTGTTCTAATCTTTCAGTTGAAAAAGCCAATCTTTCTCTCTGGTTTGCAGAAGCCTGCCCCGAAAAAACCATCAACCCCATTGTTACTTGTTATGTTAGGTAAGCCCCTTACAGAGGCAACACATGCAGAAAGAAAGATCATAACCTACTTTAACATGCCAAAAAAAATAGTCTTGTCAATGCATTATTGTTGAAAGGCACTATTGCATACCCACTCCCACTCGTAACAACGATTTCCCTCGGGAGGCTGAGACCCTGTCATCTCCATACATGATATTTTTCACACTTTTGGGTCAGGGAGGGGCGCTAAGATGATGGAATGTGGAATGCGATATGGGTTGTTCTTGGGACAGGTAAGGTAAGGTTGCATAAAGGAAGAGTAAGTTTAGGTAAAAGTTGAAAAATCGAGTGTCATGAATAAGGAAAGAATGGGTAAATTAGGGTTGGGTTGAGTTGGGTAAAGAGGGTAATAACTGATAACCCACCTAAAGAACAGATCAACAATAGACAAAAACTAGTGACGTAGGGTTCGGAAAAATACCTTGTATGCATCAGCCATTCCTGCCTCCATCAACTCTTCACGTGCAGCCTCGTGGTTAGGTGAACTGATCCTCTTAACCTCTCTTTTCAAATTGTTCAAGTCAGATTTATATTCCCTCAACTTTGCAAGAAGCATCGCCTTTGCATTTGGCTGCAAGCTTCTAGCCTCAAGGTCCATTTTGCGTATCTGAACAAAGCAAGACAAGTTACTTGAAGCAATCATAGACATCTGAAGTCAAAACAAAACGAGGGAGTGCACAATAGATCACAATACCAACATATCTGCCTCATCCAGGCCTGCCTTAATTTCAGCAATCTTCTGCTGCTTCTGCTCTGTAGAACATGAATTATATATACAATGAGGAAAATTGCATCTTCGATGTTCAGTCAATGATTAAACTCCAATTCGTGAAGTTTGAAAGATATTACAGAGGGAAAATTGCACCTTCTCCTGAAGCAAGAGGTAACTTTCATCCTTCACTAAACACAAACCGTAATCCAAATTCACTTCCTTCTAACATAGACAAGTGGCCCACTAGTCACGAGCTAAAATTGCTGATGGGTGGACGATTATTTTTGGTCAAAGATCATATCCCATGCCCCAGAATGAGAACTCACATCTGACCAATCCATTTGAACTTTATGCCCCCCCCCCCTTGCAGAGTGTTCTTAGGTTCTAAATCACCTCATTGACCTCTATTTTGGATTATTTAAACGGCTCTGACCTGCATCGGTTCCAAAATCCACATTGGATCACATTGACATGGTTGAACTAATACATACAAATCTACAAGCTGAAGTAAGCATCAAAGCAATTCCATGCTTTCTCGCATGCTTTATCATCTTGAGATGGGCAAACCACATTTTCACCCGGCAATAACCACAATCGCACACAATTAGTCAACATAGCAAGCTACAACTTACATGTCTACCCTTCACATGATATAGAAAGTTTCATTCCCCTAATAAGTTTACATACAAAGGTGCTAATTGAAACACTTCCATCCCAAACTAGTATTAGAACCAAAGCATGGTTACTCGTGCTAATCTTTTTCAAGTAGGAGAACACTAAAAATCCAGCCATCATCTATTTATATTCCAAATGCATTTAATCCCAGTCAACTTCCTTTTCTTCAAATTTCCCTGCATCCCAACACATCTAAGGGCATAAATTAACAGTGACAACTTCATCGGTTACTCCACAAGCCATCAATCTAAACCTTTGTAGAAGACCACACATGGTAATAACACTCCAAAACACTCCAAAAAAAGGCTTAACATCATCGTAGCCTGACTCATCCATAACCTTTTTACTGATTTACATCATCATGAGTGTTCCCAGAACCTCCTGATATACTACCCACCTTCATACAACTCCACAGCAAACATGTGATAAATCCTACCAGTGTTTAAAGCAAACTCAGAAGAACTTAAGAAGTACACCAGCTTATACAATATCCCAATAAAATCTTTAACCCTTCCTCACATAGGTATTGCAAATTTCACCAACCAAATATTACAACCTCAAAATCCAAATGATCCTAAAGAGAAATGGGATTTGAGCCACAGTCCAATAAGCAAACACACTATCGCAAGCTCCAACAGGATAGTGCATGCCTAGACCTATATTGAACATCTAATTCATATGTTTGACAACACCAATCAACGCAGTTTTTACAATACTCTATCATGCTTACTTTAAGCTCTACCGCTCTCAGCAAGAAGCACACCTAACGATACAATCAACTAGCAATTATCTAGTCACTTTGCAAACACAGAACTACATTAAATCTGTCACCATTCTTTGAGAACCACTTCAATCAATGTCATTTCTATGATCCAGCATATCGTCAACCACGTAACTATGTAAAGATTATCACAACTACATACTAATCTTCATTCTAATGAATATATACCACAGATCAAACTTCAGTACACAGAGAAACAGCACCTTCATTAATCAACAAAATCACTTCCAACCCATAAACTAACAATATTCATCAGCTATATGCAAATCACACACACAGAATCCATCAAACTTCCAACCAACCCCTGTCTACCACCACCAGAATCTGATTAACTGCAAATCGCAAATTCGCCCTCAATTTCAGATCAACTTACAAGCAAAGCAAGACAATACCGATCAAATTCCTCAAATTTTCTTCAAAAAGGGTCAAAATTCCTAGTTCCTCAACGAATTAACAGAAAACAAAGTAGAACACGAAAAGAAAAGTGTACCTTGATCGGAAAGAGCAGAAGCAGAAGTGCATTTTCTGGAGAGATTGGCGGAGAGTTCACAGTACTGTCGCTCGTAGCCATCGAAGACCTCACTCATTCTCTCTCCTCCTGTATCAATTCCTTGCACAAATTCAGGAATTGGAGGAGAGAGAAAGTTAGGGTTTCGGGTCTAATGGCGGAAGAAATCAGGCGGATGGAAGGACCCTCCCTGTTAGGTGAGACGATCAGACACTTTGATGATGATGAAGTGACAATGAAGCTACGTATCCAAAGCAACAAAAATATTAGTAAAAAATAGGAAAAGAAAAAGGACTTTTCTTTTTGGCTTTTTTTTTTTGGTTGTAGAAGTAATTTTAAAATAAATACTGTATATTTTTTGCAGAATAATTGAAAAAAAAAATAATATTACTTGATAATGAAAACTCAAGATGGGATTGAATTTTTTTATTTATTTTGGTTCATATTTACATAAAGAAAATTTTATTACAAGTATTGACTATTGAATCGGTCATGAGGAATTATGCATAATTATAATCTAGAATGTATAGATTCCTATTAGTCAAATAAAATTACATTAGATATGATTCTATTTAGATGTCATACATCTGAAATGAATACTTGAATGAATTAGACACAACTGATAACTATAAGTAACCAATAATGTTGTCGTATATCCAAATTCACTAAAAATTTAGGAATAAAGTCGCCATCAAAAACATTTAAAACTAAGTCTAAAAGAAGATAAGCTCAGACCCTCTTATTTAACTTCATAGAATAAATTTATCCTTATCTTATCTAACATAATTTAACATTAACTTACCTTATCTTACCTTTAATTTAAAAGAACATGACTATATTTTGAGATAATTTGTGCTTAAAATTCTTTAATTAACTCACAAAATTTACTTAAAAATGAAACAAAAAAATAAGTGATATGATATTTACCCACCTCTACTATTTTTCTTAACTTTCATTTTCTTACCTTATCTAACTTAATCATACATCTTTAAAGAATAGAGAGTAGTAGAGACAGCCTCCAAACAGAGATAACATTGTTTACTTACTTCAACATAAGAGGTTTCCTAATATCCTTTGATTCAAAAACTGTAATTAGTAGGGCACCTTACAGTCAGATTCAGCTAATCCAATCTTTTGGGATCAGGCCATCAGACAATCCAAATCTCAAACTCACTACCAGATTTGCCAACAATCATCCTGTTTTTCACCTAAACAGTTAGCTAAACAAATCCCAGCCAAAAGATCAAAAGAAAAAGCCCTCCAAAATTTCATTGCTGTGAAGACCAAAAAAAAGGGAGACAACAACATCACGTAACAACAGAACACTGAATCTACAACAGCAGCTATCTTCATTCCTATGCCTTGGTATTAACAAAGTCACCACTTGTCCTAAAACATCTTCCAAACCACTCAACATTACCAATACAGTACAGACAACCCACTCCGGTCCGGTTCGCTAATCTTTCTTTCGGCGTTTCAACCTCTCAAGGGCTCCCAGTGGGGCCTCCCCTGCCTCGTCGCCGTTTTCGGGTTCGTCCCTCTTCTTGGCCAGGCCCCCAAACACGGCATCCGGGACATCTTTTTGGGCGATCTCAACCTTTCCTTCATCATCATCTTCTTCCTCGTCACTTTCTTCTGGCAGTTCGATCTCCTCCTGGTTCACGTTTTTCCTGCCGGCATCACCCTCGACCCCGGCACTTACAAAGCCGACTGTCCTGGGTTTGTCTTTGTCTGGAGCATTGTTGTCTGCTGCAGGAGGAGCCAACTTCTTCTCGAGAGCAGCCATTTCGTCTTCTGGGACCCCGGCTTGCTTCAGGACGTCCACTGCCTCCCCTAGGGTGATTTTCTCGTCTTTTTGCATCACGTATTCAGGAAGAATGAAATGCGTCTGTGGGAAAAACAAGGGTTGGTTAGAATTCCAGCTATAAAGACACCACTTTTGGTAAAAGGCCAACTTAATAATTGATGGTTAGGAACAAGTTACTAGTCCAGGTCTACAACTATAACTTATGTGTTAGAATTCCAAATCCAACACTTCATTAGGATCAAGTTAGCTTGAAAGTTTTGAGCACAAGCTGAATAACATCTCCAAAAGTCTTCTATCAGATACATCCCTAATTTTCTCTTCTTTCCTTTCCCTTTTGTTTCAGTTTGGGTGTTCTCAGAAGTCATAACCATTTTCAGAATTGTGAATATGAGTTTGTGTCAGAAGAGATGAGATATATCAGGCATCCTAGCATGACCTTAATGGCTATAGGATGCATAATAATGGAGAAGTACAATCACCAGGAAGCCTAACACACGAGGCGACCTCCTCGAGATCAAACCACTACACCTGAATATCACCTAGGACATGGGACTCCAACAAATCAGGAGTGTGCAGTTCACAGAAAGCATGTTCCAATATCTATCTGGGTACTTTGCAACCAAGAAAGCAGAAATAATTTAGCTAAAGTACTTCCATCAGTCCATTGCAATCCAAATCTGAATCAACGCCACTAATCAACCTATGCAGTAGTTTCCCTTCTTTTTTTTTTTTTTTTTTTTGGTGAGTGTGTGGGGGGTGGGGGGTCCCTCGGCACATTAGATTAGATGCTAGATTGTAAAGCAAACTACCAACACTTTCATAAGATAAGAAATACTGGGCAATTTGAGGGGCAATTTTACTTTTAGTCACAACAATCTAGACCTAGAATAGGAGGAACTCCAACCCAGGAGATTGTGCAGCAGTTTTATTTGTGCATGAGTACATTGCGGGATATATTTCTAATACTAGGATACACTTTTCACTTATCAAAAAAAGAAAATACTGTCTCACACTTCTTTTCCTTTCCTTCTGAGAAAGGGGGGGGGGGTCCGCGCATATAAAAATAACTTCAACATTCATACTCAATACTTTCCAGCATTTTGCATTCAAATGAACAAAGTCCCCTTTAGCATTAAAATTCAACAGAAACTTTGGAGGATTGAAAAATACCTGGCTGTAACTTGCAGAGACACTTCGTTTGATACGAAGCATTTCCCTGAAAGTGTCTTCATTTCCATGTTGGACCTCAAACTCATGCCATTTCATCCAGAAATCAGGATCAGTTCTGGGATCTGCAAACTGGGAGGCATATGTATAAATCCCACGAGCACGATCAATCTCTCCAAGACTCTTCTCAAGCTCAGCATACTTCATACACATGGTCTTCACATCCTTATCAGGGAGACCAGATTGGATAGCTTGCTCGTATATCTCCCTGGTTTTTGGCACACCAAATATTTCTGCTGCACGAGCTATGTAGATTTCATACATGCTCAACTTCTCATTAGCTGGAACAGCTTTTGTAGCTTGGTCATAGACCTTCATTGCTCTCTTTGCTAATCCATAATCCTCCTCTAGCTTGGCGTATTGCAAGTACAAAGTCTTCACACAATCTGCAGGAGCCTGAAAGAATCACAATTTTTGGAACATCATGGATCAGTACATGCCAAACTTCACGTTCATGATAAATGAAGTGCATTCACAATATTTTGAATGAACAAATGGAAAAAGTTCCATGATTGATATAACATTTAAAAAAGACAAAGCAAACTGCTAAAATAACAATAGTAGCAATTCAATAACATAATATCATCAATTCATCATAATATGGAAAGATTCAGATATCTCAATTCCTAAAAATCAATGGCCACATCACTTGTTCAAATCATACTACATATCTAGGAACAAACAGAAGGTCTTTCTCCAAGAAAGCTATCCTTAAGTACCCCTCCGAGAGAACAGCAGCTCTTACTTTATGATCATCAAATTTCCCAATTATAAACATCATTAATATTACCGATGAACTTAAAACAAGAACGCATACTTCTAAAGGAATGAAAAATATAAAGAGGTGAAAACAATGAAGCAATCTCTATTTTCCAGGGAACTTAGTTTAATAACAAAACATCAGCATGTATATCAAGCTCTTAAAAGATACATACCGTTTCAACAGCACTTTCAAACAGCTCTCTCGCCCGTTCCAACTTAGTCCTACCATATCTCTTCACAAACTTGGATAAATATGTAACCCATATGTCCTTCACATGCGGATATTTGAATATCTTCACACCTCGTTCATACACTCTAAATGCATCTTCAAAGTATTTATGTTCCTGTGGATATCAGAAGCGTCAATTTCTCATTCAATGCCAGAAAGCAAAGCAGAACCACAGAAATCATACTAAATAAATATGTAGAAGGAGAAGACATACCTCCAAAAGCATTGCATAATTTATAATAATTTGAGGAGTGGCGATCCTCAAATCTAATATCCTCTCATACACAGCACGAGTAGAGTCCAAGTTCCCTAGACTTTCCTCCAGATCTACATAGAATGTCCATAACCGCAATGATTTGTGTAACCTCATCTGAACAGGTTCATGACCATCAGCAGCAACTGTAGAAAACAAAGGCACAAGAGTTAGTCCCAAATATATAAATAAAACACGGAGAACAAGAAGGTTCAGAACCACTAAGCAGTTCATTTATGCTAAAGGGCAACTGAATGCTATGATCCAGTTTGTGTTTCCGTCACCCATGGTTATGGTTATAGCGAGTTGCAACAAAGTAAGGGGTTGAGAGAATGTTTTGTTGATAACATGTGCATATTCAAACACATGGTTATAGCAAGTCGTAACAAAGTAAGGGGTTGAGAAAATGTTTGGTAGATAACATGTGCATCTTCAAATGATATCTGACTTGTAGTAAAGTATGTCAATAATGTGGTTATAGTAGCACAAAAATAGCTGAAATTAAGGCTGGCCTGGATGAAGCAGATATGTTGGTATTGTGATCTACTGCGCACTCCATTGTTTTTTGTTTTGATGTCTAATTGCCTCATGTAATTGTTATCTGGCTTTGTTCAGAATGATACACAACATGGGCCTCGAGCCTAGAAGCTTGCAACCTTATACGAAAGATATGCTTCTTGCAAAGTCGAGGGGATATGAATCTGACTTGAATAATATGAGAAGAGAGGTAA
Source organism: Portulaca oleracea (assembly GCA_029582165.1). Lineage (NCBI taxonomy): Eukaryota > Viridiplantae > Streptophyta > Magnoliopsida > Caryophyllales > Portulacaceae > Portulaca > Portulaca oleracea. The sequence goes on from CM055888.1 coordinate 1,493,478, forward strand.
TCGGGTAAAGAAGATCAGTACATCCAACCATGAGGCTGCACATAAAGAGTTCATGGGGGGGAGGAATGGCTGATGCATAGTTGGGTACAAGGTATATTGTCTAACCCTTCCATCATGGGTTTTGTCTATTGTTGGAAATTAGTTATTGCATTCCATATTCCATCACCTTGATTCTTGACACCCATCCCCGAAGGAATAACAAAGAAACCCAAAAGTGTGAAAAACATCATGTATGGCAGGCATTTGCAGGGTCTCAGCCTCCCGCGGAAAAATCTTTGTTGGGGGGTAGGGGTGGGTGTTGGTATGCAGCAGTGTTTTTCAAAAATAGTGCCTTAACAGAAATATTTTAGCAAGTTGAAGTTGATTATGGCCTCTCTTTCTGCGCGTGTTGCCTCAGCAAGGGGCTTAACTAAGAAAACAAGTAACAATGCAATTGATAGTTTTGGGGACAGGCTTCTGGAAACCAGAGAGGAAAGCATGAAACCCTTATGCATTCACATGCCAATGTCTTTTCTCTCGTCTAGCTACGAACTATCTTTCATAATATTTTAGCATATTACTCTCATCTTCTCACAAAATCTTTTACATGATGGCATTTCTGTGAGAATCATGGCTGATGATAATTATCACAGAATGGAGGAGCTAAAAATCTAGTTGAACAGAACACCTACATATGAATCACTCTAGGTACTTGGGCAATGATTCTAATTAAAATCCTAGAGCTCAGGCTTAAAACATATTACACCGCATGATATCACACATATATGCTCACAAATTATCTGACAAAACTAAAGTAAGAGTCGGACACTAAAAGAAGGAAACAATTACCTCTACGCTTCACTTCAACAGAGGGCTCTGCAGTTGCACGCCGCATCAAGTCCAATGCTCCTTTGAAGTTCTTGTGCCTCAATTCCATCTCCGCCCACTCACACCAAACACTAGCCAGATGTTCCACACTCTTATAATTAACTTGCACAGCCTTGTCAAAGATCACTCTTGCATTGGCAAGATCTTTATGACTCTCATAAAGCTTAGCAAACGCCACCCACAACGTATGAGGCTTTCCCACCGCCTTGAACGGATCCACAGTCCTAACCGCCTCTGTATACGTCAAAATCTGCCTCGTCGGGTTACCCTCAAACAGTTTCACCCTACGGTGCCATTGCTCGACATTGTGCGGGTTTTGTCGAAGGAGAACACTATTCGCAAGTTCCGGCCGTCTATCCATCAAATTCTCCAACCTCGCCAACCTCAAATCCACATCATTATCATCGTGCAACCAAAAACCCTTCAAAATCTTCTTCTCGAACTTCCCGGTCGAAAGATCAACATCCTTCCTGATATCCTCCTCTTCCTCCTCTCCCTCCTCCTCGGCATTCTCTTCCTCCTCATCACTCACATCCAAATTCTCCATCTTATACGCCAACATACTCTCCTCAAACTGCGAGTACGCATCAAAGATCACACTAAAATCCCTAACAGTCACCACAGTCATCATACCCTCCTCAAATACATCCCTTGCCTTCTCAGGCAACTTCCTCCTGATATAATAATCCGCCAACGAAGTCCACAACCGACCCACCTCATCAGTAAACTTCCTAATCCCACCCCTAATAATCGCATCCACGTTCAACCCAAACACCTCACTCGCATGTTTGGTTAACAAATCACACAATTCAAGCCACAACCTATGCTTCGTCTTCCCCTTAATCGAAAAGAACTGATCATCATTCAAAACCCCAGCTAACCTCTCCGCCGACTCCTGCCATCTCTCCGAACTCACCAAAAACTCAATAAAATCCTCAATATGAGACGGATCATACTTCAAGTACCTCCTATAAACCCTAAGCGAGGTCTCAATCGGGATCCCCTTCTGACTAACAAAAATCAAATAGGGTTCCCAAATCCTATCATGCTGCGTAACAGGCAACGCACACAAAGCCCTATCGAAAGTCCTCCTAGTACGAGTGACCAATTTCTGCTCAGTTAGGGTTTGCAAATACATGATCCAAATTCGGGGCATCTTGTGCATTGTGACGAGAGCCCTTTCGAAGGTGTTGTTTAGGGTTTCATATTGTGAGTGTGTGATGGGAAGATTGCGAACGAGTTCGAGACGTTCGCGGAGATAGGCATACCAGAGCTTGTAGCTGCCGGGCAACGCTTTCAGGGCTCGTTCGTAGATGACCGCCCTTTTCCGGAAGGGAGCCGCCGTGCGCGCCACCAGGTACCGCCACCATAGGCGGAGGCTGAAGGGGTTCCGGAGGAGCTCTTCCTCGTAGGGGAGGTCGTCCTCCGACGGGTACAGCTCTCGAGCAATCGCCATTTTTGCAGAGATATCACAGGCGCAGAGAGATGTGAAGATTGAGAGAGAAAGAGAGAGAGGTCGAGAGAGAGGTGAAGGCGAACCAAAGTAGAAAGCAGACTATTCAGTAATCACCGAATATATATATTATAAAAAGATTAGATGGAGTTCTTTGATAAAAATGTCACTGAACTATGTCAAAATGGCAAATTTGACATATGAAAAAAACATGTTATGAAACTGCCATTGATTTATGTTTATGGTGACAAAAATGTCACTTAACCTGCTAGAATTGTTGAGTGACCTAGTATAGTAGGTAAACTCCTAATTCACTAATTACTTTCACTAATTACCTAATTAACTAAAAAAACCTTAAAAACTAACTCCCCCTATCTAACCCCACTCCTTCCACCTCCATTGCCACCATTACACCACCGCCACTACTTGCCACCACCAAAACCACTGACGCAGCCACCACCAAAACCACCAGCGCAGCCACCCTCACCCAACATCACCATAACTGACACTACTAACACCACCACCATCCACCACTGTTGCAAAAAAGCTACCAACACCCAAGAAAAACGAATCAAACCCACCCATCTAAACTGTGCAAATCAAACCAAATCACATACACCCACATCCTCTAATCTTAAAAAATCATCAATTGGAAATTTACTTACTGATTTTAACTCAAAACGTTCCGAAAAACATCAATCTTGCCGCTGAAAACTGCCCCAAAACTCACTTTCTCTTTCCTTTGTTCAGCCACCATTGTTGCTTTTTGTGAGAAATTAAGGTTTCTTGAACCAATAATTGAAGAAGGAGAAGAAAAACCCTAATTTGTGGGCTTGGAACGAATAGGGAGAAGGTGGGTTATGACATATGAAGCAAGGGAAATGGGGGATGGATGAGGAAGAAGAAGATTGGGGGGGTTAACCAGCTACAGCAAGTTCTGATTCGGTAAAGTGACATTTATATCACCATAAACATAAATCAGTGGCAGTTTCATAACATGTTTTTTTCGGGTGGCAAATTTGCAATTTTTACATAGTTTAGTGGCATTTTTATCCAAGAACTCGATTAGATGGGTCACCCGCCGGTTTTTTTTTTTTTTTTTTTTGCGGTTTTTGGGTTGTAGTGAAAAATCAAGCAATTTGTAATCAAAATCTTGTTAAAAATATATCTAATCACCGGATTTGTTATTGAACAATCATTAAAGTGTTAGACGTTGGTCGATAATAAATATTTTCAAGCAATTTGTTATCAAAATTAGGGTTGTTCATAGGTTCAGGATTGTACCGAACTATATTGGATTGTACTGTACCGAAGACCGAATAAGGGACTAGTCTGGACCGAGGGATGGACTAAACTTTTTTCGGTCGGTCCTGGATTGAAAAAAGTTCGGTCCCGGATTGGACCGATAGAAATGGACCGAGTCAAGGGGTTGAATTCTGCTATCAAATTTTGTGTGAACAACTGAACTTGTGCAAATAGATCAACAAACAAGCTAATACTTAATTCCAAAATTTTGCCTCTTCAAAGTTGGGCTACATAACATAAAGGTTAAGTCTCTAGTTCATACCGAAAAACGCATCAGACCGGACTGGACTGAGGAGGGGGGAGGGAGTTTTGATTTTTGAAACTGAAGAGGCACCGAAATGAGGAGAAAATACTAAAAAATGATATGGAAAAACCCTAGCAACTATTGTAAGTGACAGGGCCGCAAGTGCACGGTGTACGTAGTAGCACGTCAAGGTCGATCCCACAGGGACTCAATTAGCAGCACAGAAAACTAATCTCTATCTCGATTGCTAAGCTAATCAGATTTTGGTTTTGGAAGACTTTAAAAAATAATTAAAACTAATAAAGCAAGAAAAAAGAAAATCAATCAAAAATTATATCAAGAGAGAAAGACTTCTAGGGAGATGCTAACCTAACAACGAGTTCGATTACTAAAACCTAGCCTGCACAATCATACATTCAAGAATGAATCAAGAATTGATAACCTCTTAATTCTATCGCCCTTTCGATGCTAAATAGAATTATTCTAAACAACCTAATCAACAACTTTCGTCTGCCTTTTAGGTTAAACAGAATTGAAGGTCTTAAAAGTCAGGTTATCTAATGATTCCCTAGTTTACTACTCCTTTTTCAACTTTAATAAGCCTAGGTAGACAGGTTGGTAGTCAGATTACCCTAATTCACCTTTCAGTACTTCTCAGGTTAATCTCAAACTTACAAATATTCAAGGCCTTAAGAATACTCATAAACATGGAAAACACAACCTTCTATTGATTCTAATCAAGAATTCATGCACAAACTCATAACAAACAATCAAACTACATTGTTTCGGGTTGCAAAACCCTAGAATTCTAGAAATCTACTCGCTCATATTCAATGAAAACACAAAACAAGTTCCAAACATCATAATCGAATCTCAAAACTAAGAAGGAAATCAAAAAGAAAGAATAGAATTGTGAAGAATACAACCCGTCGAGCCTTTCGATCCCGGTAGAACCTTCTTGAACGCCGCTCCTTTCTCGAATCTTGATCTTGGTTTCTCTTGAATCGATTCGGTCTTGAATCTTGATGGTAGGGAAGAGGAGTAGAATGGAAGTATTAGGGCTCTCTTTTCTCTTCTTGACGACCAAAGAACGAAGGAAAACTGATAGATAATGAATGAATCTCGAAAAACCGTCACTTCCTCCCTTTTCTACTCGCGAAAATAACCGACCTGCATAGGCAGTTTGCCTCGGTCCGTACAGTCCGTATACCACGGACCGTGGTGATCACCACGGGCTGCCCGAGGTTGCCACTGTCCCGCTTCTTTCTTCTTTCCTTCGCCAAAAAGAGCTGGGCAAGTCCGCCACGGACCGTGGCCACCACCACGGCCGCCTAAGGTTGCCGCCGGCTATTCCTTGCTCCTTTCCGTCCCAAATTTGTACCACGGTTTGGGGTTGACATGTAGAGGTCCGTGGTATATTCACTCTTGCCTAAAGTTGAGAGAAAGTTGGCGTTTTGGCCTCAAAACCTACAAATTCACATCAAAAACAACAACACCAAGTGTAGTAGGGAAATTGGAATAAAAATCAAGGTTCACACACAAAATTATCCCTAATTCACTATTGAAAACCCCCAAAAACATAGTCATGAAACGCAGTTATCAATAAGTCGGTCCTCGGTCCAGTCCTTGATCTTTCTAATTCGGTCCGGGGACTAGACCAAAAACCGAATTTTAATATATATGGACCGAGAACTGGACCAAATTATGTTCGGTTATTTCGGTCCAGTCCTATCTAGCCCATTTTTCAGTTCGGACTGGATTATGAACCGCCCTAATCAAAATCTTGTCAAAAATATATCTAATCATCGAATTTGTCATTGAACAATCATTAACTTTTTGTTAAACTTTTGGAATCTACTTAAGTCAAAGATTGAACTTTTTGTTAATTTGAGACAATTGGCTAATTGTTTGAGAAAGATTTTCCAAGCGATCGCAAAATAAATTGTCTGAGTAAGCTAACTCTTCAATGAGATTTCCATTTTGAACAACGACCCTATTTGCAACTAACAAATTGTAAGATGCTAGTTGTTTGAATTAGTTGTTAATTTTTTTAAAATTAATGATCTTTATTTTTAACATCAGCACTTGATACCGGTTAGCAATATTCATCATTCATCAACACTAATTAACATTGATCAATATTATTTAGTGTTGATTAACATTGCTTAATATTAATAAGATCAGCACTCCCTAACATATTATTAAGGTATCTTTAAATAAATACATGATTAGTCAAGAATCTCTTAAATCCTTCTTAATCTATTAAGGTTGTAAATGGGTTTTAAATTATATGGTTAAAAGTTAGGGAAAATATATATTAGAGTTAATTACAAAAGACCAAGTTAAAATGTACCTTCAATTTAATTACAAACGACCAAGTAAAATACAATTATCATTGTTAATTATAACTGTTTGTCCCTCTAAAAATTTGTTGAATTGTTGTTGTTAATTAAAACCTTTAAACTAAACTTTTACACGCTTATGACTAGGGTTGTAACTGAATCGATTCGACTTGTAAGCCGATGGAGTCCGACTTAATCAAAGTTTGACTTGAACTCGATTTGACCAAAGTTTGGCTCGACTTGGCACAAGCTCGGCTTGAATGTCTAACGAGCCAAGCCCGAACCTAGAGAACTCACCGGGACCCAACTTGATTAAGTTCATTTAAGTATTTTAAGTAGGAAGAGGCTATGCTATATGGATATTGGTAAATCATTTATTAATTTAATTGGTTAAAATTTAATATTAGAACATGACTTTGTTGCTTTTCTTTAGGGTTTTTTTTAAGCTTCGTAAATCTCTAGTATTAATGTTTAAACTTTGTTTATTATATCCTTATTGTAAAAAAAATATGTTGTTTTTTATTAGGTTTTATAAATAACTAGAAATTTATTTGATTATTTTTGCTTTGAATTTGAAGAGTTTTATTTTTTTAAAAAAATTGAGTTGCATATGAGTCGAAGACATATGAACCGAACCGAGACTTGGCTTTTGAAGGCTCAGTGAGCTTCGAGCCGAGATTTTCCTAACCGAGTCGAACCTGAGTCTAGGGGTTTTCTGGTCGAGCTCGATACGTTTACACCCCTGCTTGTGACGCTAACAAAAGAGTTACAGAATACATTTATAAGTGACATTTTTCATAGAAAAACAACAATCATGGAAAAAGGTTAAGACAAGGAAGAGAAAAAAAAAATTCAGATGAAACAAACAAAATATATATAAAAAAAAGGTGGACTTATTTTCTGTAACCATAAACACATAAAAAGCGAGGAAAAAAAAAACAGCACAAAAATTTTGTCATGGGAACATCAATTTTTTTTCCCCACAGAAAGCACTACTAAAAATTTTCCGAAACCCCTTGGTGAAGGAGGTGTGTGCTTGTCTACTACGTTGCTAGTCATGATCGAAGCTCCAAACTACAGTTACAACTTACAAACGCATCATTGTAGAGGAGGACTTTATCTTACTTATGAGAATGCTAAAGACCCAAAGTTTGATGACAATTTATGCTTTGTTTATTAAGAGTGCGTTTGGATTGTCAATAATCCCGGGGAAATGGTCAATTTTCCCTATGTTTGAGTGTGGCTAGTCCTTAGGAAAAATTTCACGGTGGCCCCACTATTTTCTCCATTTTCCTAGGAAAATTTTTCCTTAGGGGGGCCTAAGGAAAATTTTTCCCAGGGAAATCTTTCCCATAGAAAACTTCCAATGGGAAATTTCCCCCAGGAAAATTGTTCTGGAGTTCCTACCAAACACTCCCTAAGTATATTTTTCATGTTTGTGAGTGTTTTTGAGTTTATTAAGGATGCGTTGGTTGGTCAATAACCTCGGGGAAATGGTCAATTTTCCCGGATTGATTTATTTTCTTAATGTTTGGATGTGGGTTGACCATGGGAAAAATTTTCACGGCAGGCCCACCATTTTCTCCACTTTCCTAGGGAAAATTTCCTTTAAAGGGGCTAAAGAAAAATTTTCCCATGGAAAGAAAAAATTTCCCTAGGGCTCATACCAAACGGTCCCTAACTTTCATCATGTAAGGTGTGCAAGCAATTTTGTTGCTCATGCTATAGCTTACTACTATCCTACTAAAGAGAAGGATATGGATGGAGGTGGCGCCAAATATCATCAATAATCCGACTGCGAATGATAGGTATGATTCAATGGCCAAAGCTCTAAAATAAGTCCCTTACTATTTGTGTTGTAAAAACAAAATTCCAAGAACAACGTTTTCCCTTTAAGAATGTTTCTTCAATTCTAACAAACTCACTGGCGCTCACAAAATTTTGTCTAACCTGGATACTTAAATTTGTCAGACTCGGAAAAAATCGAGTATGGTAATAATTTTTTATCCAAATTTTGACATTGACCAAAGATTCAGATACAATATTTTTCATTTTTCTATTATCCCGACCCGATTTTAACCTAGATTTATTTCGTCTGAATTGTCTGACCAGAAAAAAAACCGAACCCAAACACCACTTTTTCATCCGACTTTTAACATTGATCAATTCAAATTTAACCCGTACTCAAATTTTTGTCAGCGATAAAAGTCACCATCATTAAAAAAGATTTTAAATTAATTAAGGAGTATCTAAAGGCTAAAGCCATTCCCTTTTTTATTGCCTGTGTTCCATTTTTTAAATTTGTTTTTCAAAAGAGCATGAATAGACACAATGAGCGGGCATTCCAACTGTCGTCGTAACTACCTTCGACCACCATTACTGTTCTTCAAATGAAATCCCCTCCAAAATCATCAAACTCTCACCCAATTTAAAATCCCCAAATTCAATTCAACCAATCTTCCAAACCCTTCAAATCATATCATATTGTTCAAATCCGAACCCTAAAATCATCCCCAATCATTGTAGATGATTCAAGACGGCATCACAACCCAGAAAAGGCCGGCGCCGTCATCCTCCGCCGGCGCAATTCTTCCGACGACCACCGCCTCCGGAGGCCGTCGCCCACGGGGCCGGCAAATGTCGAAGACGGTGAACAACATGAAGGTCACCATCCTCTGTGGATTCGTCACAATCCTCGTTCTTCGGGGCACAATAGGGTTAAACCTCGCCACACAACAATCCGATTCCGAGAAACAAACCCTAGAAGAAGAAGCTCGCCGGGTAATCGCCGAGATTCGATCCGACGGTCGAGATCCCTCCGACGACGACGAGCCACCTCTGAACCCTAATTCCACGTTCTCGATAGGTCCGAAGGTATCGAATTGGGATGATCAGAGGGCTCAGTGGGTCAAATTGAACCCTAATTTCCCCAATTATGTCGACGGTAAACCCCGGATTTTGCTGGTTAGTGGGTCTCCTCCTAACCCTTGTGATAACCCTATTGGGGATCATTACTTGCTCAAGTCGATTAAGAACAAGATTGATTACTGCCGGATTCATGGGATTGAGATTTTCTACAACATGGCTCATTTGGAGAGGGATTTGTCTGGGTATTGGGCAAAGTTGCCATTGATCAGGAAACTGATGCTTTCGCACCCGGAAATTGAGTGGATTTGGTGGATGGATAGTGATGCATTGTTCACTGACATGGTTTTCAAAATCCCGGTTAAGAAGTATGAGCATTATAACATGGTGATTCATGGCTACCCTGACTTGTTGTTTGATAAGAAATCTTGGATTGCATTGAACACTGGTAGTGTTTTGTTCAGGAATTGTCAGTGGACTTTGGATTTGCTCGATGCATGGGCTCCTATGGGTCCTCGAGGGCCCATCCGGGATGAAGCGGGTCGTGTTTTGAGTGCATTTTTTAGTGGTAGGCCTTCGTTTGAAGCCGACGATCAATCTGCATTGATTTATTTGTTGATCACTCAGAAGGATGCTTGGATGAGCAAAGTGTTTGTGGAGAACTCGTATTACTTGCACGGTTTTTGGACCGGGTTGGTGGACAAGTATGAGGAGATGGTCGAGAAGTATCATCCCGGTTTGGGCGACGAGAGGTGGCCGTTTGTGACGCATTTCGTGGGGTGCAAGCCTTGTGGGAGTTACGGGGATTATCCGGTGGAGAAGTGCTTGAAGAGTATGGAGCGCGCGTTCAATTTTGCTGATAATCAGGTGTTGAAGTTGTATGGTTTTAGGCATAGAGGTTTGTTGAGCCCAAATATCAAGAGGACAAGGAACGAGACGACTACTCCTTTGGAGTATGTGAATCAGTTTGACATACGACGACAGTCTCTACTTGTCAGTGCATCAAAATCATGATAAGTCGCTAACCTAGTTTATGCTTGAGCTTATTGTAACATGATTCGAAGAATCATGTTCAACGCTCCTCTTAGTTTGCTTAATTCTTTGATTTAAAAGTTTCACATTACATATATATGAAGACGACTTCCAAAAGTCCCTAGTTGAACAGAAGATGATAGAATTGCTTTGCTTAGTGCATAAGGTTTTTGTAGATTTTAGGATGGGAATGAACATGGTATCGAACATAGATGGACTTTTTTTTTTGTTTTTTGGGGCTCAAGCTTCCCATTCTTTATGAAACTGTAGTCAGATTTCGAGGAATGAAACTTCAATTTTTGCTAACATTGCGCGGTTGCGCCCTTTAGCACTGTTATTACTTGTTTAGTTCTGTCAATACCCTTTTGATTTTATGCCGGACTATATGAAACACAACACAAGGAGATAATCATTGAAAGCATGGTTTTTCTTTTGCTTGTATTATGTATATCAAAATGTATAATGTATAACAAAAGGCCAAAATCAAGTGTAGCTGTGGCTATATTCAGCTGCGTTTGAGGTTCTTCCTGTGTCTCTAAGTAATTCGCAAGACTGGAACCCTTCTTCGTGTTGTCAAGATGTGCTTCATGTAGGCAATCTGATGCATGAGCTGCTTGATTCTCTGCATCAGTAGATTCAGCATTAGTGAATAACCCCACAAAAAAGGCAAAAAAAGGAAGGCAAATGTGAATAAATAAGGGCTCGTTCTTTTCATTTTATTTTGACTGAACTTATTTTGAACTAAACCCATCTGAACTTATTATGCAATGACTAAAAGCTGAAAAGGACATGGGCGGCCTGAGACTGTATTCTCAAAATGTGAAATTTCACCTGATCTTTCTCCTTCAAGAGAAGCAACAGACGATTCCGCCCCTGCACAACCTTCATGCAGGCCAATATCACCACTGCTAATGCAGCTACAGGAACGAATGTAGGGCACTTGAAGCTGGAACATAGAACTGCAATCATCCTCCTCCATCTAGCACAAATGACAGTTTTGACCTCATCCACCATGGCCAACACCTTCGAGTCTGATCTCGTCTGCCGCTGATGTGGCAACTCGGTCTCTGGGTTCTGCGGTGGCAATGGTGAATCTGATTCCGTCTGCTGCTGACGTGGCAACTCTGTCTCTGGGTCCCGGGATGGCAATGGCGAATATGATTCCGTCTGCTGCTGATGTGGCAACTCTGTCTCTGGGTGCCGGGATGGCAATGGCGAATCTGATCTTGTCTGCTGCTGACGTGGCAACTCCGTCTCTGGTTCTGCATTTTCGGAGAGTTCTCCGTCTTCTTCAGGCTGAAGTAGAGGCATGTCTCCTGGTTCGCTTACTCTGATATCGAGATCGATATGTTGAGTTGGTGGTAAATTTGAAGAAATCTGGTTATACGACGGGAGATGAATTTCTTCCCAGTCATCGAATTCTTCTGATATCTCTGAACTATCCATCCTCTAGTTTTTCTATCCTTGAAATGTATGTCTTTCTTATTGGTGCTTTTGGCTTTATGGATTCAATGGAACAGAGATCTTTTGCTGTAAGTGGGGGGTTATGGTAGGGTTTTGGATAGAGTTTGGATATTTCATTAGGGTTGCTGAAGGTTCAAGACTGCCAAAAATGTGTCAAAAGAACTGAATAATGCCAAGTTTGCTTTATGAGTTCACTTTTCAATGTCCTGTAGGCTGTAATGTAAAAATCTGTCAGAAATATCTTTGGTCACTCTCAGAAATCAAAATGCACCAACTGCAATGCAACCCCACTATTCTACTGATCTGTTGCTTTATTCTAAAGTTGAAACTGCCAAATCCTGAATTGTAACATACTTCAAAGGTTGAGAACATTTCCTGTTACTTTTCACAAATCCTAGATTCAATTGCTAAATGGAATTGCTAAGATCAATGTAGACAGAGTTTGAACATCTGTGCAAACAACTTTTAAAAACCTAAGATTATTTATCTCATATATGTAGTGCTCCATCATGTAAAATTGCTATCATTATTTATTGGATTCATAGTGACTTTCATACGAGTATGAACCCATCAGTAATTTGCATATTTGTGTGTCTACGACACAGCGAAACCATATACAGGTGATTGTATCATAACTTAATTATAAGCACAGGTCTGATTTGCTTCTAGAAGCCTTCTTCACATTCAAACTTTGCAAATTTAATCTGTGAAAAAGATGCTGAATCCTGGGAGGACAACACTCTGGTGTCTGTCATTGTAGCGATGTAGCCATGCAAACATAGTATAGTGGCACTGTAAATGTTGTTCAAAGATTACACTGATGATACACGTCTCATTTCCAACTTTCAACAGCGATACATGACTTGTAAATCCCAAATCCTGGTTGTCAGGAAGTATATGTTATACAGATGTAGCTCGTGGACGTTACTGAGATGATTGACTGTTCCTCTTGCGAGCTAACTCTCGAGCCATCTCTCGCATTTCCTCAGGTGATGGGGGCCTCGATCCTTCAGGGGGGTACACCACATAAGAACGCTGCAAAATGAAATGCAATGCAGATTCTTATAAGCGTTGAACTGGCGGAAAAATAGCATGAGAATATCAAAAGCGGTGGGGAAATGTACATGAACGAGGTGTGCAATCAATACAAGAAAAACCAAAACCCTAAATGAAATGTCACGACTCATTGAGCGATCTCTCTCTCATAAAGATCAGCAACCTCGTGACCTTGACATGCCTCTCTGGCATAAGACTGCTGTGCTGCCTATACATGGTTCAGAAACTAAACAGCAATTCTTAGACGAATATCTTTCAGCTGCCAGAAGACGGTATACTGTATACATCAAACACAGGTATGATACCAGCACTCACTTGAAAGAGAGTATTCTGACAAATAGCCTAGGGCACTTTTTCCTCTGCATGAAATCACACTACAAGTGTACATGGGCATTTGTTCAATGACAAACATAACATTCCATCCATTTATTCTCCAAAAGTAAAACCTCTTTACGTCTCAATTGTAGATTTAGCCTAGCCATGTTAAGCGATCATCAAAAGAAGACCCTGTCGGACCATTCCATTTCGCAGTCACTGGTATAAACCACAAAACATAATGCTTTTACCATCTACTCAGATTTCACTTCTTATACATACTCTAACAAGTAAAAATCACAATGTGGTAACCATTCTTAGTATTTTAACTATTTCCACAAAGCCAAATCGAGGAATTGAAATACTGTCTACCTACTTAACACAACCAAGTAAGACTACAAAGTATTTCAATCCTCTATTGTGAACTATTACATATTACTATACATTGTTTTTTTTATTACTTACACTTGTGTATACTTATCTTAGGCTCCCTTAATCCTTACAAGTCAAATTTTGGGACTACTACATCATAACCCTAGCCTGTTGAATGACCACCTTGGAGTTGAATTGAAGGAACTAGTTACCCCAAATCTTAATCCAACCAATATCAACTCAAGATCAAACCTTCTCGAAGTCGATCAAAGTTTCCAACTTTCATGAATGTTCTTGAACCCAATTGAACCCTAATATTCTATTTCAACAGTAACCCCCAACCCCGGGGGAAAAAACCCTAAATTTGATGGCGCATAGTGTCGGGTGTAAATGATGAGCATTGAATTATAAGAGATATGCAATTCACCATCAAATTGAACAATTGAGTGAAAAAATTCAATCGTACAAACATTGAATCGAAAAGGGAGAAATTGAAGAAAGAAACATACTCCACCCATGAATCGCTGAAGATTTTTGGAGTTATTGGCGAAAGTGTACATAAGAACAATTGGGATAGTGACGTAGACAGCGAATTTGCCCACCTCCAACAGGCCCTTTCCAGCTCCTAGCGACGACATTTTTCTCACAAAATAATCCGATTGAAGATAGTGAACGGCAAACAGGAAGATGGGAGTTATTGGGAAATAGGGGGCAAAGTTCAAGCTTTTACTTTTTTTTTTTTTTGTTAATTAACTGAAGTTCAAGCTTTTACTTGACGTGATAATATCCCGTACAAAAAGTTCACACTAGGCAAAATTAAGCTACATAATTTAGGCCCCATAAATTTCATGGATATCTTGGGGTAATGTAATTAATTACCGATTGTTACCGAAGGTTACCGAAAGTTGCCGGAAGTTACCGAAATTTACCCAAAAAAAAATTAAAATTCTCACTTTAAACATTTTAGATTTTTTTACCAAAATTAACATTTTCACTTTAAAAAAAGTTACCAAAATTTAACAAAAAAAAATTACCGAAAGTTACCAAAAATTACCAAAAGTTACAAAAATTCAACATTTACTATGCCCACAACTTACCTACCAAATTTACTTAGTAGCTCACAAGGGTGAGCAGTCAGCAATTATAAGATAAATAAATTTGCCTCTTTATCCATAATTTTACACAATTACAAACTATATATAATACTCCTCGATTTTAAATAATACATGTATAATACATCTTCGCTATACAATCAATATGATAATACTGTAAATTTTACATATTAATGTCTGCCAATGACCATCAAATTGCACAGTTCATAATTTTATATAATTATTGAAATTTTAGTGATTCACATATAATATTCCTTATTTTAAATTAATAACCTGTGTATAAAAAGTATATTATGTCATAATTTCTCAACAATTGTCATCATCAATGTACCCATTATTCTAAAGATGCTTACAACTACACTAATAAACTTGAATATATGGCTACCAGTGAATTGAATTGTTCAAACTTAAGTAACACTCATTGGCGGATTTCAACTACTTTTTTTTTTTGGGGGGGGGGGGGGGCATGGCCACCCTTAAGACCAAAAAAAAAATAAAGTTCTAATAAAACCAAGGTTAAAAATTATGAATTTTGTGTTTATATCGTGAGTACAATAATATATATTCAAAATATCTAGATTCGTCACTGATTTATGCTAACAAGTTATTGTATTTATTTTTAAAAAAAAGTTTCTTGTGTTTGTTTTAGAAGTAGTAGTTCACATGAAGAACGTTATTACATAAACTTCAAATATTGCACAACTATTTTGCACACAACCAAGAAAAGTGAGAATAGCAAGCATGAATGGAAGGAATGATCCAACAACAACAAAATGATGCCTTTTTAAAATATTGTTTTAATTAGCCCTAAACATAGCTCAAATTATTATTAATGAATACGTGCCAATGCTAAGGCATACAAATCAATCTTTTTTTAGGACCATACAAATCAATATTTTTTAGGACCATACAAATCAATCTTAAGTTAAATGACCTAGTATAATGCATCATCACTTTTTCCCCATCAGAGTTTATGTACATAAGTTTCACATCTAAATACTTCATTCGTTGCATATTAATTGTCATAATTTTGACTTTTACGGTCTCTATTATTATTCTTTAACTGTTATTAATAATTGCAATATTATATTTTTATGGTAATATTTTTCATTAATCGTTACGGATTTAATGATGGTAGTTTTATATAATATTAGTACTTAATTATGTATTTATAAATTTATAATTAAAATTTTTGAAATTTGATTGCACAAGTTTTAAGGACGATAATTAATATACTCACAGTAATTATTTAATACTTGTCAATTAAGCTACGTGATTCACAGTTTTGAAAGACTTTTTTGTTTTTTGCTTCCATCTTCTTCATTACTACACATTTTCTGTCGCTTTCATGGAGTGGCGCCCTTCCTCAAACAGTAATTTAACGGTCAATAACAAGGAGTAAATGATAAGCCATCGCCCGATGTGAATATTCGGAGATTTGTGTGTCACATAGTTGCTTATTTTATTAGGAGAAAATACAACAATCAGCAGAGGGCCCTTTGAAAACGAGTAAATATGAAAATCCTGAGAATGATTCTGAGTACCCAAGAAGCTGCTTTGAGTACGCCATTAAACTTCGGGGAAAAGCTTCAATTTTGGAGCAACCCCTTTTCATTGGTTGACTCCTCTCTCTATTTCCCTCCTCAAATTCCCAGAATTTGAGGGTTTTATCTGGTGGGAACTGAAGAAGAAGAAGTTCAGGTACAAATTGAATATCCCTTTTCAAATTCCAACAATTAGGGTTGAGTTAGCTTGCTTCTGTGTTAGGGTTTATCAGTTGACTTTGCTAATTTGCATTTATGGCATAATCTGAAGTTAAATGATGATCTGGTATCCATGATTATAAGTGAATGATTAACTTGGTACTTGGATTATGATGGGTAATTGCTGCTTGTGAGTGTTGAGTTGTGAATATTGAACTCCCCCCAACCCAAAATTGAGAAAAGGGAAAAAAAAAACACCCAATTACCAAATAAGGCCTTGAAATTATGAAATAAGCATGTTGTTGACTTGTGTTGCATTTCTTGAGTGAATCATTTGTAAAGCAATGTTCTTGCACTGCCCCTTTGAAAAATTTCCTTCATTTAGAGCAAATGGCCCTTTTTTATGTCTTGGATTGTATATGTCTTGAATGCAAATGGCTCATTTGAAGCTCATCATTCATAGGAGCAACATAGCCTGGATAGTTTTTAAGAGTGTCAGGAGGGCGGGGCAGGGTGGGGCGGGGGGGGGGGGGGGAGGGTGGGTGGGTAATGGAGAACAAGATACCAGTTGGGGCGAGCCAATCCAATTATTTTCACCGCCCGGGCGGTGGGGGGGGGGGGGGTGTGGGGTGGGGTGGTTAAGAGGGAAACCTGTCTCTATAAACTGCAAAATTTAAGGGTAAGACTGCTACATGCGCCCCTCTATACCTTGTATGGGCGGGATTTTGGAGTATTGGTTTTAGTTTTGTTAAGAGGGAAACCTCATCCACCCTTAAGCCCGAAGTGCGATTTGAGCCTCAAAACCTGTAGATAAAAAGGTGGATCAAATGCTACAAGAAAAATATTTGGTGGGTTACTGTTAGGACTCTCTTTACAAGTTTCCATTTTGATTTCGGTGTACACTCGACAATGTCATCCATTTTCCAAAACCTACACTTTCGGAGAACCTCTTGACTCTCCCTTGGTTTTTTGCCTTTTTGGTATTTGATTTAGCTGCTGCAATTGTGGTTATATGATGTGCATCATCTTTGGAGCTAAGTTTAGTAGTAGTCCACACCTCAAAAGCGGGTCATAAGTTGCTAACAATCAGCATAAAAATCAGACTGAATTCTTTTCCTTGTTGTAAGTTGTAACTCTCAGACCTGGTTAGAAGGAGAAGGTTGGTGATATAACTACAACATAAACACTCTGGTTAATCTTAGTGAGGACTCGAATGTGATTCTGTACCATAAAGCAAAGGATTCAACGATATTGAATGGTTAGAGTACTATATGTAGGTGACTTACAAAGGAGGGATTATATTGTTATTCCTCTTTAGTGGGCAATAGTGTTTCTATATCTGTGGAACCATCTCAACCAAAAGCTTAAAGCTAATGGTTGAAGCCCCAGGAATGGTTTTATATTTTAACAATATCAACCATTTTTGAAGACCTTTTCAAAGGCGTTTATTGACTTATATGGTTTCTTACAGGTTGTCACGAAGGGCGAGAGATCCGTGAGCAATGATTGTTTCTGCTCTTCTAACCTCTGTTGGAATAAACTTTGGCCTTTGTGTGTTATTCTTTACACTATATTCCATATTGAGGAAACAACCAAGCTATTACCGTGTGTATTTACCTCGTTTATTGGCTGAAAGAAGGGTTAAGCGGAGGAATGGTTTGCAGCTGCTACCTTCCCCGGGGTGGGTAAGCAAAGCATGGAACCTCTCCGAAGAGGATTTGTTGTCAATCTCGGGCTTGGATGCTGTTGTTTTCATCCGCATTATCATCTTCAGGTAGCTTGCCTGATGGTTTTTCGTTTGTTTTTGTCTTTGTTCAAAGTTGATGTCTGTTGTTTTCATGCGCATAATAGTGTTGTCCATAGTTACTGGGAACGCTACATACGACGACTAATGACCCGGGAAGTGTTCTTGGTAACTATGGTGTTGTCATCAGCTTTTTAAATAGCGTTGCTGAGATTTTACATGGACTAATCAGCAATTGTCCCCCCATATTTCCTTTGCAGTTTGAAAGTATTTTCTTTTGCTGGAGTTATAGGGCTGGTGTTTCTTCTTCCAATAAATTGCTTGGGGACTCAGCTTGCAGCATTTGATATTACTATTATCTCCAGTGAAACTCTGGATTTGTTTACCATTTCTAACGTAAATAATGAGTCGAAATGGTAATCAGAGCAACCCTTCGTAATTTATGTTATCGGAGGAAAGTATGAGTGATTTTACAATATAGCTGTGTATTTGGCAGGTTGTGGGTACACTGTGCTACTGTCTATTTGGTGACGGCCTTTGTTTGTTACCTCCTTCATCGAGTACGTTTTTTCTGGTCACAGTTAACACCTATTCACACTTTTATGTGAAAATCATAACCTAACTCCATTTCTCATTTTCACCAATATGCATGTTTCATGGACTATCTTTCTGTCTGTATTTTATCATGCCGCCGTAATGTAGTATTTTACATTGTTGTATTGTCCAAAGCAATAAGATGCTATGAAACACACTCAACTCATTTGCAGGAATACGAGTATGTATGTTCGAAGAGGATTGAATATTTTAAGTCATCCAAACCTCAGCCACATCAATTCACAGTGTTAGTTCGTGAAATTCCCGTGCCTGATGGGAGCAGTGTCAGCCAGAGTGTTGACAGCTTCTTCTCTGAGTATTATCCTTCCACATATTTGTCTCATGTCGTGATTCATCGGACTAGTAAAGTTCACTATCTTGTTGTAAGCCCTTTTTACTTGGTTAAAAAATTGAGCTTTTTATCAAGCGATAGCAAGATGTTTCATTGATGGATGCTTGAATGTGTTTCTAGGATAAAGCAAGGAAACTCTATGGAAAGTTAGCCCATTTACGATCAGATCGTTCAAAAGTAAGACGTGATGGCTACTCTAGACTCTCCCGATATGAGGTTGATCTTGAAAAGGAGCTAGAAAGTCTACAGGAGAACCTGAGAGCGGAACAAGCAGATGTTTCTTCGACTAGTAAGGTATTTAGACTCTAATAGAACCTTCTTTCGGTAGTTGTTTCCTCCTGCTCTCATAAGTCATAAGTTAGTGTAATCTCAGGATGGTGTTGTGCAACCATCTCAACCAAAAGCTTAAATTGATAGTGCCAAGCCTAACAATGGTTTTCCACTCTAACATGCCCCTCACGTGAATGTTTTTTGGGCTTGAAGCATGGATATTGCAAAGGCCCTTTAAACCTTGTGCAAATAAGGCCGTGGTTATACCAAATGTGATTTTTTGGGTTATGAAAAGAAAGGAATGGAAATGTTTTTGAGGGGGTTGAAATCCCTCTTCAGAGACCGAAAGACAACTTTGTCAAGTCTCTTTTCTTTTGGGTGAATGGGAAGTTAAGCTCTTTGTCTTTTGATGTGCTAGATTTTGTAGACAGTTTGTTTTCTTAGTTGTGCGTAACTTTGTATGGTGCTAGTTGAGCATCAGTTCTTTTAATCCTATTATTAATATATATCTTTTTCCTATTAGAAAAAACCCCGCACAAATAAACACCGGGGTTGTTGAGAATAAACCTGAGGCCTCTCACTGATAAAGACTTTGATATCATGTGGAACCATCTCAACCAAAAGCTTAAGCTGATATAATTGCTGACCTAATAATGGTTTTATACTCTACCAGATACTTTACATTGCCTCATGAGTGGCTATGTAAGTTATGATTTAAATCCTTGTTCTTATAGTTCTCTTATGTTCACTGAATGTTTTGTTTTGTGCTGTCGTCTGACAATGGTGAAGCAAGTGCGATCTGCTTTTGTGTCCTTCAGATCCCGATACGGTGCAGCAGTTGCTTTAAACTTACACCAGTCTGAGAAACCAACGGAATGGGCCACAGAACAAGCTCCTGCACCTGATGACGTATACTGGCCCTTTTTCCACTCATCGTTCCTGAAACGATGGATTTCTAGAGTGGTGGTCATAGTAATCTGCGTTGTTCTGATTCTTCTGTTTCTCATACCGGTTGTCATCGTACAAAGTCTTGCCAATCTCTCTCAACTGGAGAAATGGTTCCCTTTTCTTAAGGACATTTTAACCATGTACGTTATTATCCCGTGAAACTTCACTAAAATGTGAAATTAAAAATGTTACTCACTTTGGTTTACGTATGATCTTGCATTGCAGGAAAGTGGTCAGTCAACTGATTACGGGTTACCTTCCCAATCTTATTCTTCATGGATTTGTGAAGATGATGCCTCCAGTCATGCTGTTCCTTTCATTGATGCAAGGGCACATATCATACAGTGAAATACAACGAAGCGCATGTAACAAGGTGCTTTGGTTTATTATATGGAATGTATTCTTCGCAAATGCGCTTTCCGGATCAGCCTTCAATCAGCTCTCGGTCTTCCTTGACCTAAAAAACATGCCTGCAAGCTTGGCCGTTGCTGTACCTGCACAGGTGAGAACGTCTTTTCAAGATTTCTAAGTACTATCTAATACTAGTGTATCGATGTTTTGCTTAATGAGCCACATCGCTTTTGGATTGTGAACAATTCAAATGCAACAACTCCCCGTTTGGGTCCCACCCAGGTCTGGACGAATCAGACATGGGACGAAAAGTAGATGCCCGATGTCTAGTTTTCCTAGTTGAACAATTTGGACAAAGCTTAAATTTGAGTCAAAATCGGGTTCGACGACAGAAATGTGGAAAATATTGTATTCGGATTTTCACTCTGGCCTGCAGCTAGCAGCCTCATCCCACTGCATGCTGAGAGACTGATCCTAACAGACCCACAATTTTCTTTATTTATAAGAAAACCTTTTGAATTTGGAAATTCTTCAGTAAAAGTTATAACAAATCACAATGGACACCAGTAACATTCAACCCAACACAAACTACGCACATCGATTATAACTTGACATCTCTTCCTGGATCATTCTGCAGGCGTCGTTCTTCATTGCTTACGTGGTCACTTCCGGATGGACCAGCGTCTCCACTGGCCTGGTTCGTGTCTCTCAGTTAATCTGCGCCTTTCTGCGAAAGTGTTGCTGCTGCTGTAGTACGCGCATTCCTGATGATTTTCAGGCTCCATGTATCAAGTACCATTGGGAAATCCCGAGGATGCTACTTATCGGTCTTTTGGGTATTACATACTTCTTCCTAGCACCGCTCATCTTGCCCTTCATCTTGGTCTACTTTTGCCTTGCCTACATAATTTTCAAAAATCAGGTAACCCTCACTGCTCAGTTTTCAGGGTTCGTCAGATTGCGCCTGTGACTGATCGATTGTGGGTTGTTTCTGTATTCACAGTTCATAAACGTATACGCCCCAAAGTTCGAAAGTGCTGGAAAATTCTGGCCGATTGTTCATAATTCCACGATCTTCTCCTTGATTCTGATGCATGCAATCGCTGTTGGCATCTTTACAGTGAAAAAGCTCTCCATGGCATCGTGGGTTATTTTCCCTCTTCCTATCCTCACACTTGTGTTCAACGAGTACTGTCGAAAACGTTTCATGCCCAACTTTTTTGCCTACTCTGCCAAGGTATGCTATCCTATGCATGCCCGAATTCCACTTTGTCATGATTTTCCTTTTGTGCACAAAAAAAAAAGGCCCGTCATAGAAAATATGTTCATATAGCAAACCGGGAAGGGTCAAAATTGATCTATACACATACCTGAGCCAGACAAATGACATTTTGAGCTCAGAATAACATTCGGGTCGGATTGAACTCAACTTTCAGAGTTTAGTTCATAAGTTGAAAGAACAAATTCAGAACCCGTCATATAAATAAGTTTAGTACATAAGTTCAGAATAAGTTGAGTTCTGAGTAACACTGATGTATATTTTTGTGTCTACAATGTCAGACATTGATAGACAAGGACAGAGAAGACATCAATGACCCGGAAATGCCGAACTTCTACAGTCGGCTGCTGACAGCATACAAGGACCCGGCGCTGTCACCGGTGGAATTCGCGTACACCGATGGTCTGGCGGTCCCATATTACTCCGGTGACACTACAACCCCCCTTCTGTATCCTCGTCTAGACCCGTATGTGGTCTGATAAGTTCTTGTTTACTTTCCCAGCTGTAGAAAATTTCCTCAAAATTCATGTATGTATGTATATATGTGCAGACATAAATCCTGGAATCATGTTTGTATATGTATAGGTTTTTGCATCAGGTGATTCTGTGTGTTAGTAGATTTTTTTTGGGGTATATTCACTCATCTTCTCCTGTAATCGCTCGAATAATCTGTCATCAGCATTGATCAGCATTGATCGAAATATGGTCATGTTTTGAAGTTATATTTTCTTGCCCCAGTTCTTGTCAACGGTAGATCTGACAAAATTGACCTAGATTGAACTTGAAGATGCCGAAGCCGGATAGCCCAAAATGGACTTGAGCTAGAAATGGTCAGACTCAAATTTGATTTTGGAAAGTTGTTTAAATGTGCAAGACAAATCTATTGCACTGAAAATCAATTGACTCGAAATCAATTTGACCAGAACATGATTGAACATGAACCTTATTGGCATGACCTTGATCCAAATCTTATTTATCTAATACATGATTTATTTAACTTGAAGTTAACTCGATCCGTTCAACCAACCACCAACTCTAATCAATGTGATCAACACTTATAAGCACTAACCAACAAATAATAATACTTGTTAATTTATGTAGTCAGGTGAAAACGCCACACTTTTATTTAAATTTGATAAGTTGACACGAAATTGAGCCAGGTCAATGAGTTTGTGACCCTTCAAAGTTTTACTACTTGACAATGTTGGAATGTTCACTTCAAAGTTTTAGTACTTGACTACAAAATTCGTGAAAAAACTATGGAGTTCCTATTGTAAAATTTACTAGTATCCATCTATGGATTTAGTATAAATCATTCATAAATAAGTCATAAATTGTACCTTTGTCCTGCTATCTCATTCAGGTTGGACTCTACTATTTTACAAAAAATAATTTCACAATCATCTCAAAAATTTTATGATTTTAACTCTTCATACTATGACCCTCAAATCAAAAGTTCCACTTGCATTGACCCACACATTTTCTATACAAGAGAAAATACCAACATTACCCAAAATGCATGCATAATTATAACACAAAACCTTGGGTTATCCGCTAATACAAAAACAATTAGAAGGGGTGGAGCACGAGGAAGGATTCTTTCGCAATAGTTGTTAGTGTTTGCTTAATTACTAGATTAACTTTTTTGGGTTCCATAAATATGCCTTTGATAACATCACCCAAATTTGTAGATTGTGATTAATTAATTGTTGTTAACTTGTTCTTAGAGACAATTAGACAAATGTTGAGACTAATTGAATGAAATGAATAGTGTAACCTTGATTTTAGCAAATGTAGCACTTTCATATTGTTGTTTGAGGATTTTTGCATCATTGGGAAACTAATTTGGACATTATTCTTTCGTTGTTATCATAATTTGGTTTATTCTATATGCAAGGCTAAGAATCTAAAATCGTCCCAAAATATTTATCATTATGACTGATTTTCCTATATACTATAGTATATGTATGATACCATCGTATCAATTATAATAGTAAACTCGTATTTTGCACAGAAGTAAAAACAATTTTTTTAAGGCAAAAGATAATTTTTATATAATTCATGAATTGTGATAATGTTCATATTAATGTTATCAGAGAAATTTAAGATGGCTAGTAATCATCTTGATTCAAAATACTTATCATTTTTATTTATTTATTTATTTTTAATTAACAATCTCAACCCATTCTATAAAAATTGCTAAAAAAATTTCATTTTTGCTTGTTCTATTTCCTTTTTTCAAAAAAAAGATTGTGTAATTAAGAATTTAACACTTGTTTATCACTGAATAACTCATGGTTTTCTTATATTTTTTGTTATTTTAAGATTTGACATTTTTATGGATAAATTTAACACATATACACAACTTAAGAAAATCAAATCTTAATCTTCTTTCTTAAAACTAATCATTCTACTACTAGACTTTTTCTAAAGACTAAATTTGACTAAACTTTCAAGATGCAGATAGTATGAAACTTTTTTTTCCCCTTCTAATCATAAAAAAACAAAAGATAGCTTACTACTCTTGATTGTCATAAAGTCAATTATATTAATCATGTGAGATGCAAGGATAAATATTTAGAATGATGAATAAAACAATTACTCATTCAAGCTTTGGTGGAATTAGGGCCCATCAAACAAACATGCATGTTGCCAAAAGATAAGGCAAATGTGGGGCTAAAATGGTAGCCCTAAGACCAAGATTTTGTTTTTCATATTGGAAGATCCCATATAATATGGTCATTTTTTTTGGGAAAAGTTAATTGTGGTGATAATTTATCATTATTAACATTATTTTTATATATTCAATTATTATTTTTTATTGGTTTATATAATATATATGTCCATAAGGGTCTAGGAAAGTGATCAAGAATCAACTTGATTATTACAACCCAATAGCTAGCCTTGTCCTAATTAAGTTTACTTAGAAATGACACAATAATTATGTCATGTTATCCAAAGCATGACCTCACATTAGGGGAATAGAAAGTTCTCATTCTTAGCTTACTCATGTTCTATGTTGTATGTATTTTTATTTTGTTCTATTTTTACCACATATTTTTATTTTATAACTAAAATTTATTATTTTTCCGCAAAAAATGATAGTTCATATTTATAAAAGTATAACTTTACAAATATTTTTTGAAAACATATTGTTAAAAAATGAAAATTAACGTTTTATATTAGAGACTGTAAAAGTAAAAAATGACAATTATTAAGGAATGAAGGGAGGAGTACCTTAATTTATCGAGATAAACAAAACAATCAATGACTTGATTACTCTATCTAGAAACATATTAACAAATAGCAATCACGGAAATACATTACTATTTTTACTAGTCCTTCAATATAGATAATATGTTTACTGTCACCTTCAAATTTTTCCAAGTGTTCCTAACTATTTTTTCTACTCCTTCCGTTAATCATATTTTTACTGTCACCTTCAATATAAATATTATGCTATATATAATTATTTCTACTACTATCGATCACTTGGTGAACATCCAAATTGCAAACAGCCAAGAAAACAAAAAGTATGCCAAAATCCTTTAATAATTATGGGTATCCTTATTTTTTGCATTGACAAGTTGATTCCATGAAATGAAACATTTGAATGGCCCTTGAAGTTGAAGGGACTACCCTACCCTTTTAGCTTTTTATGAATTTTATCACATTGGCCAGAGAATAATGATAGACATTGATGCTCAAAGTACTAGTGAAATTTTGTCAAAGGAATAGGATCCAAAGGTATAAAAAAAAAAAAATGTGGCAAGGGGCAGAATTGGATATTTATTAATTAAATATAATGTCACCTATATCTATGTTAACTAACGAAACATATACCTAACTTTACTTACCCCAACTTCTACATACTAATCAAAAAAACATGTCCGGCTAGATACTCACAATCATAAAAAATATTATGAGTATTAAGCAACAAATGAAAACCCAAAAACACTCATGCATGTTTTATAATATTTGTGTTGTAATTTACTTTTTCTCATTTCGTATTATATACTGCCTCCATTTTGTAATATTTATCTTTTTTGACTTTTCACGGTCTCTAATGCAAGACTTTAACATTCATTTTCTAACCATATATTTTCAACAAAAATTATAAAATATACTTTTATAAAAACATTTTTCATTCAGAATTTTGATATACACCAAGAACATATAAGGAGAAAAAGACATATACTTGAAGTGACCAGCCATATGGCCCATAACCAAAGGACCATATGTTATCTTAAGAATCGACTTCCAACCATATAATTGTTACAAAGAAACATGCAAAGGGGAAAGTAGCACAAACCATTTGCTAAAGATTTACTATGAACAATCATATCACACAAATTAAACAAAATACAACTTACACATCTTTAATAAAGGGTGGAAGGCAAGGAAAGTTGTATAATGTGAGCTAGAGTGACGAAGGTCACGTTCTTTTTTAATGCATGAGAAGGTGTAGATACGGTAAAATTAGATTATATAAAGAAAGCAGTGAAGATAGATAACTATTACATTATCTATTTTTTTTCAAAAATTACTCTGAGTTACCCTAATTTTTGATGAAATGTTTTTTTGGTACCCCAATTTTTCAAAACTCATTTTGGGGTACCCTTAATTTTAGGGTTAGTAATTATTAGGTGCTTTTTCGGTCATCAATTTTATTAAATGACCGAAATACCCTTCTTCTTCCATTCCTGAAGAAGTCCCCTTAAAGAAGAAGAGTAAGGGTATTTCGGTCACTTTAAAAAATTAATGGACGGAAAAACACCAAATAATTACTAACCCAAAAATTAAGGGTACCTCAAAATGAGTTTTGAAAAGTGGTGGTACCGAAAAATAGTCTCTCCAAATATTGGGGTACCTCTGAGTAATTTTTTCACTTTTTTTACTTTTAAATAAATTGTATGAGTTAAATAAAGAATTTTAAATATAAATTATCTATAAATCCTATTCCTTTGGATGATAAGGTAAAGGTAAAAATTCAACTTACCATCCAAAAGGATCGGACCTAAATTAGTAAATTCTTTCATCAAATAATAACTTCTTCTAGACTATTAGCTTTTGAGTACTTAGGTTAAATACTATGTTTGCCACACATTTTTTTTTACCTTAAAAAAATTTTCTGGACTATTAGCTTTTGACTTAGATTAAAGAGTTATTTTGAAGCATTTGCTAAATCATTTTTCATATTAACTTTATAGACATAAAAAAAAATAATTTTTCAAAAATCATTTGAAATAGTTTTCTAAAATAGCTTCTTACAAACAATTAATTTTATTCAACATCTTTTCCTCAAATAACTATCTAAAGAATTACTACCTCCATCTCAAAATGTCTGTCATTTGACTAAATTTTGACAATTGATTATTCACAAATTACAATGAGTTACGATATAAAATTACAGACATTGTAATTTTTACTAATATATCTTTCTAATAGCGGTAATTTCATATAGTAATTTATTGTAATCTGTGAATAATCAATGGTCAAAATTTAGTCGAATAACAAATATTTTAGAACAGGGGTAATATTTCAAATAGCTAACAATTAATTCAAACAATTGATAATTAATCAATATAGAGCACCTTAGTCAAGGCCAACAAGAAGAATTGACTTCCAGGTTCCAACCACATAATTGGTAGAAAGAAAAAAAGGCATAGAAAAAGTGGGATAGAACTTTTAGGCCAAAGATTTAGCATTAGCACCTTTTTATGTTAATTACTAGTAGTAGTAGTATATACAAAATACAAATTGCAGATATCTAAAGTGGAAGTGGGCACACCATATTTCCTGGGGTTTGACCTTTTACCCTCCTTTTAAGGTAAACCCAGACTGTTTGTTTATATTATTGGACTCAGTCTCAGTCTCAGCCCCACACAACCACCACCAATCCAAGCCCTAGAATCACATACTAGACACAAAGAACATCACCCCTTAAAACCACTATGACCAGTCACTTTCCCCCCTCACACACTTCAATAACTACACCTTCTTCTTCTTTTTTGCTCACTACTACTTTCTATGGGTAGGACCACTATTCATCAATATCCTCTTCTAATTTAAATTTTATCTATATATAATAATAACTTCTTCGTATACTCCCGTGTATGGAGGAAAGACTGTCTATATCTAAATTTCGTTAGACCCTGCATTCTATCGTTAGGCCCTGTTCTTTTATACGCCTGGTTGCGGTATGGCGCGGCGCGCTGGAATTGTGGTGGGTGTGGTGGGTATGGTAGAATTATGGTGGGTTATTGGTAAGTTGTGGTAGGTTTTGTTTTTATAATTGTAAATTTGAAAAAGTAGATTGTGGTGGGTCGTGGTAAATTGTGGTGGATTGGTGTGTTATGGTGGATTTCGACAAAGTACGGTGTGGTGTGACACTACAGCCAGTCACCCGTATAAAAGAACAAAGCCTATGTTATTGTGCCTATATATACGTACACACACATATATATATATATATATATATATATATATGAGACCATTTCACACAATATTCTTTGGTTATAGTACGATTTATATAAAAAACATCAAACGATATTCTTTTAAAGAATTGTCTCGTGCTTTTATCGACGATATGAATTAAATAAGATAATTAATAATCAATTGGTGTCAATTTGATATTGATAAAAGTTGTCCTTAGATCTATGAACTGTTCGTCAAGGTTTTGTATTAAGAATCCACTGGTCAAACAACTTATATCAAAAATATCAAGCCTGAATTATTATACCGTCTACTTATACGACTTATTTTAGTTTTGTGACTTGTGTAAATGAATAATATTATAACATTACTTTTTAAGAAATTTAAATAAGAGATTCAGGTTGTAGTTTATATGGCATGCAATAGGCACATGGTACGACTTCTTGTGTAGCTCCATTTTTTTATTTTTATATAGTTGAAAAAAAACTATTTCAAGTAAAATGTTCTAAAATTTAGGATAAAGACTATTATAACCAACCCTTCTATAATTTACTTCGACGAAATTTAGAGCATTGATTTTGGTTCTTAACAAAAGGTAAATGTTGATTGTTTTATTTTAATCAAATTGAGAGGTAAATGGTCAATTTCACATTGAAAACACACCAATGTTTTAAGTTTGGTCAAAAACTACATTATTACTATCAGACACCGTTCTTTTGTGCGTTAACGCAATTAACCGCAACGCAAATTACTGCAACCTACCGCAAATTATTATTACCTTTTTACTATTTCCACCGCAATCTACCGCAATTAACCGCAACGCAACACAAACGCAACGCACAAAAGAATAGTGAAATAGTTTTCATGTCATCAATTTTTCTTTGTCCTTTTTTTAGTTACAAAATAATCTATTCTTTTATATTTTTACTTATCAATTTTACAATTTGAATTTATCCATTTTACCTTCATGAATTCAATGAACACTACTTTTGTTTAATTTTGTCAACTTTTTTGCAATTTCAACAATAGCAAGGTAACTTTGATCTTTTTCCCCAAATTCTAATTATGTTATGGGAATTTTTGTCTACTTATTTTTTACTCTAATGCCTATGTGGCTATGTCCCTTAATTCTCCAATAATTAGTTAATATAATTCTCCCCCTATCCCATATCTAAAGTCCCTCGTGGAAATAAGAGTTATGTTTTTGTAAGACATAAAATGACCCATCAATGTATGGTGAACTTTAAACATGAGACCGGGAGTAATTAAAAAAGACGGAGAGACTATTGTTTGTGTGACATCTCCTTTATAACCTACTCCCTCCGTTCCATATTAATTTGCATAATTTTGACTTTCACGGTCTTCAATATCACTCTTAGATTGATAATTTCTTGCATAATACGTTATTAACAATTGCAATATTATACTTATATAATAGTATTTTTCATTACCAATCTAATGATAGTAATTTTATATAGCAATTCATTGTATATATTGAGAAATTTAAGGTCAAAATTTTTAGAGTTTGACTGCACAATTTCTAAAGAAGACAGTTAAGATGGAATGAAGGGAGTAACAAATGAATTTTTGAACGTTAATATACTGAACTTTTTGGGTATTGGACAATAATACCCTGAACTTTGACTTTGGACGATAATACGCAGTACTTTAAGGGTGTTGGACAATAATGTACCCGGAGAGATGTTGACGGTGGTTGATTCGGTGGCGATCCTACGTGGTCGGCCTGCCACGTAGGATTGCCACCGTGTTAGCCACCGTCAAAATCTCTTCGGGTGCATTGTTGTCCAACACCCCCTAAAGTACAGTGTATTATTGTCCAAGGTCAAAGCTTAGGGTATTATTGTCCAATAACCCAAAAATTCAGTATATTAACGTCTAAAATTTCATTTAAAAATAAATAAAGAATAGCAAAAGAAAAATTAAAATATTAATTGGATTGAGGTCATTTGCATGACTAGGGGACTGTGGTGGTGGGTTATGCCATGTACCAACTTCCCATGTTACTCACTTTTAACCTTCATCCTCACCCTCCTCACCTTCTTCAATAATCAATCTTCAATCTTCACTACACTCAGCCACCCACCGTCCACCGCCAGCACCGCCGTGCTCCCCACCGGAGCCGCCGTGCTCACCGCCGTAGCTAGCCACCAGGTTCCTTCATATTACTCATGCTGTACTATCCTCTTTTCTTTTTGAAAGTTATTTGATTTTGTTTTCTGAATGGTTTGGTTTTTTTATTATTATTTGGATGTCCATCAAATTATTCTGTCTCTGCAGGGAGTTTGAGTTTGTTTCCTTTTCATCCAACAAGTTATGGAAGATGAAGAAGATTCCAATACCAAAAGTAGGAGGAATTTGGCACCTCAAACTCATAACAGAAGACTTAGAGAGAGAAACAATAGTCACCATAATCATCATCATCATCATCATCATCATCGTCATCATCATCCACAACAACATGGACATCATCATCATCATCAACAACAAGAACAGCATCATCAACATCATAATCTTCTTCTTCCTTCTTACAACAACTACCATAATCACCACTACCCATTTCATAATCTGCAACATAATCCAAATGGGTACAGATTGATTGGATTTTTAGACCAAAATTATCAGCAGCAGAGTTACACAGGTCTTCTACCTCTTCCTCCAATACTACCATTTCAACCTCCTCTTCATCAAACCCAGAGATTCAGGGCTAAAACCCACTTTCCTAAATCTTCTCCAAAACCCCACAAAAACCCTCCTCATGTTCCTCCCCATTCCTCTGATAATGATAACAAGGTCCCAACTCCTGCTGTTTTACAAGGTGAAAAATCCTATCTTTCTCCCTTATTATTGCTGGGTAGAAAAAAATGGAGGTTTACCCTTTTCAATATAGTTGTAAATAAGTTGTGGGTTGTGCTTATACATTTGATTAAGAGACCTTCATTATCAAGTAGTAATTCCCTAGGTCCCAACTCCTGCTGTTTTACAAGGTGAAAAATCTTATCTTTCTCCCTTATTATTGATGGGTAGAAAAATGGAGGTTTACCCTTTTCAATATAGTTGTAAATAAGTTGTGGGTTGTGCTTATACATTTGATTAAGAGACCTTCATTATCAAGTAGTAATTCCCTTTTCAATATGGGTGTGTAGGAGATGAGAGTGTTTGATATATCACATATGTATTCTTCACTTTTCATTCTTTGTGTTGTTTGTTTGGGGTAAATAAGTTGTGGGTTTTGCTTATACATTTGATTAAGCTAGAGACCTTCATTATCAAGTAGTAATTCCCTTTTCAATATGGGTATGTAGGAATGGGAGTGTTTGGTGTTTCATATATGTGTGTTCTTCACTTTTCATTCATTGTGTTGTCTATTTGGGGTAAGTAAGTTGTGGGTTGTGTTTATACATTGATTAAGACCTTCATTTATCATGTATTAATGCATTTGGGTGAATGAAACAGTTGGGGATGGGCTTGAGCAACAGCTAAACTCACTCAACATTGAGAGGTGTAATGTTGAAACTGCTGCTAAAACACAAGCATTTGTGGTTGCAAAGAGACCTGACTCTGGTGGGCTGGAAGGGCAAGTAATCTCCCTCCTAGCCAACCATTTCCAAGTGAAATTCGATTTGTCGCAGCAGATTTTTCACTATGATGTTGAGATATCTCCAAACCCTTCTAAGGAAATCGCTCGAGCGATTAAGAGGAAGTTAGTGGAGGAAAACTCAGCCTTGCTTTGTGGTGCTTGTCCTGCTTATGATGGTAGGAAGAATATGTATAGCCCTGTTGAGTTCCAAGGGACTAGTCTTGAGTTTTTTGTTAGTCTCCCGGTTGGTTTGTGTGCCAAGTTGTTTAAGATCAATGTTAAGCTTGTGTCGAAATTGGATGGAAATGAGTTGAATAAGTACTTGAACAAAGAGGGAGGAGATGATGATTGCATTCCTATTCCTCAAGAGTATCTTCATGCTTTGGATGTTGTTTTGAGGGAAGGTCCTAATGAGAAGTGCATCCCCTTAGGAAGGTCACTATATTCAAATTCGATGGGAGGAGCTAAGGAAATTGGGGGAGGAGCTCTTGGGGTAAGAGGGTTTTTCCGAAGTCTTAGGCCAACCAAACAAGGCCTTGCTTTGAATGTGGACTTTTCCGTCACTGCGTTTCATGAGAGTATCGGTGTCATACCCTATTTGCAAAAGCGGCTCAAGTTTTTGCACGATCTTCCTAGGAGAAAAGACTTGAGCTTGACAACGAAAGAGAGGAGCGAAGTTGAGAAAGAATTGAAGAACATTAGGGTGTTTGTTTCTCATAGAGATTCGGTTGAGAGATATCGGTTTCATTGTTTAACCGAGGAGGTAACTGAGAAGCTTTGGTTTGAAGACCGAGATGGGAGTAGGTTGAAGCTTGTGGATTACTTCAAAGATCACTATGATTATGACATACAATATAGGAACCTCCCATGCTTGCAAATGAGTAGGAGTAAGCCTTGTTACCTTCCTATGGAGCTTTGTGTGATTTGTGAAGGACAAAAGTTTCTTGGCAAACTCTCAGACGAGCAAACTACAAGACTCATGAAGATGGGAAGCCAAAAACCAAGAGAACGAAGAGCCATCATTAATGGAGTCATTGATGGACCCGTTGGACCAACGAGGTATATAGTTTAGTTTGTAATTACAAATACAATCAAGTTAATCATGGTAGTTAAAATCTAACTCTTCCATGTTTGTGTTTTCCATTTCTTGTAGTGGGAAACAAGCCGAAGAGTTCAAGCTACAAGTCTCAAGAGAAATGACGCGGTTGAGTGGGAGGATCCTTCTACCTCCAAAGTTAAAGCTTGGCAATGGTGGGCTAGTGAGGGATGTGTTTCCCACACGGGTTGATCGCCAATGGAACCTTTTAGGGGGTCATTTGGTTGAAGGGACGCGAATTGAGAGATGGACATTGATAAGTTTTGGTGGCACCTCGGACCAAAAATCCAACATCCCTAAGTTCATCACTCACTTATCCTCGAGGTGTGAGCAATTGGGGATTTTCCTCAACAAATCCCCCACAATCGCCCCCCAATTCGAGCCCATCCATGTCCTCAACAACGTCGCCCTCTTGGAAACCAAGCTTCACAAAATCCAAAAGGCGGCACCCAACAACCTCCAACTCCTCCTATGCTTAATGGAGAAAAAACACAAAGGGTATGGCGATTTGAAGAGGATAGCTGAGACCCGAGTTGGGGTTGTGAGCCAATGTTGCTTGTACTCCAACCTTGGGAAGTTTAACTCCCAATTCCTTACAAACTTGGCTCTAAAAATCAATGCCAAAGTGGGTGGATCAACGGTTTCACTATTCAACTCGCTACCTTCCCAAATCCCCCGCCTTTTGAGCCCCCATGAGCCAGTGATCTTCATGGGGGCCGATGTCACCCACCCTCACCCCCTCGACGACTATAGTCCTAGCGTTGCAGCCGTCGTGGGGACCACAAACTGGCCCGCGGCAAACAAGTATGTCTCAAGAATGCAGTCCCAAACACACCGCCAAGAGATCATCCAAGACCTTGGCGAAATGGTGGGAGAAATCCTAACCGAATTCCAACAAGAGGTTCACAAACTTCCAACTAGAATCATCTTCTTTCGCGATGGGGTTAGTGAAACTCAATTCTACAAAGTCCTCAAAGAAGAACTCCAATCAATCCGATCCGGGTGTGCCAAGTTCCCAAACTACAAACCCTTGATCACGTTCTCCGTGGTCCAAAAGAGGCACCACACAAGGCTCTTCCCGGATGAAAATGACCCGTTTTTCGGAGACTCATGGGACGAAAATGTGCCACCCGGGACAGTCGTTGACACCGTGATCACACACCCTAGGGAGTTTGACTTCTACCTGTGCAGTCATTGGGGAGTCAAGGGCACAAGCCGGCCTACACACTACCATATCCTCTGGGACGAAAACAAGTTCACTTCTGACGAGTTACAGAAGCTGGTTTATAGCCTGTGCTTCACATTTGTGAGGTGCACCAAGCCAATTTCGATTGTTCCCCCGGCTTATTACGCGCATTTGGCTGCATACAGGGGAAGATTGTACTTGGAGAAGTCAGAAGGCGGGTGTTCTATTTCGCGGGTTGGACCTCCAAAGGCGAATCCTCTGCCTAAGATCAGTGAAAATGTACAGAAGTTGATGTTTTATTGTTGATTGTATGTGTTGGTTGTTTGTTTTGTATGTATTGGTAGTTAGGTAGCTAGGAAGGAGGCTGATTGATTCTTATGAGTAGCTGAGTTTGACCCAATCTTGGTGTATGTATATGTTGGTGGGAGGTTTATTCATTTCATTGCTTGTCATGCATGAACTAATTGTCTAGCACAGCACTGTATCAGTGCAACTGTTAATGTAGTAGTACTGTAATAGTAGTATTTCTCTTCCAAAGTTGTTTGTATCTATAGTACAAGTTCATGTTGAATCAAATTTAAATTGATTTGAAGTTGATTGAAGTATACAATAAATGTTTCAAAGATGAACTAATCCAAAGGTGGTCCTATTTAAACTCGAACTGAATGATATGGTTATTAAGATGCATGTTTATCCTCGTAAAGTTATTTATATTGATTGTATAAGTTTAGCATATATACAAAATAAATCAACCCAAAATCAATGTAAACTAAAAAGAAATTACTCGTACCTAACATGAACCTGTCCAAAGGCTAAACCTAAATCCAAACCAAACTCTCAAGGTTAGATTTAAGAAGATTTTGAAACAAACTTTTTCTTTTCTTTATACGAGGTAAATTTAGTCTCATCTATTGAGCTTCTATATCAGTGGTAACCATCAGCAAATTGATATCAAAGTACTCATGACAAATATGGTCTATCAACCAAATGGAAACAATTTGCATGGAGCTCAATGTTTATTCTATTCTAGTATTTTTGCATAATGCAACATAAATTTGAAATCCTTTTTTTTTTTTAAGATCAAAGCCAAAGGGTACTACTACTAGAGAAGAAAACAAAAGAGGAAGATTCAAGAAGATTTGAAAGGAAACAAAGAAACAAACAAGTACCAAAACCAACATTTACTCCATGATTTTCACACAAATAGGAGAAGAAAGAGTAGGTACTAAAAATCCAAATGATGAAATGTACATCAATAATGTTAGTAGTACAGTAGTAGTAGTAGGGGCCTAAGTAAATGAAAAGGGTTTCAGAAAAAGCCTGAAGAATTGATCCATTTTGCATTGGGAGGCAGCAAATAGTAGCAAATGAAATACCTACAGAGGCTGGCATACACCAGATACTGAAAGTAACGTATCAAAGAGGAGAAAATTATATGTCCTTAGGTTAAAAATTAAAAAAAAAAACTCTGACTTCTTCTATGAGTTGTCAAAATTGTGTAAAATGTTAATCTACTTCTTTTCCTTTTGTTTTCTACTTTCTTCTTTGTTTGCCTTGAGTTTTTGCAGGGTTTTAACTCCAGTGAAAATGATATGTCAATGCCATATTGCCTCTTTAATTTCAATCTGCTCTCTGTGTTTACTTCCTGCATTTTTTTTTTACTTTTACTGCAAATCCTCCCCCCTCCTGAGACCTCAGTGTATTTGACAGTCTCTTGTCAAACTGATAGAGGTACCCTAACTTTTGGTGAAATGTTTTTCTGGTAGTTGGTATCCCAACTTTTAAAAACTAATTTTGAGGTACCCTAACTTTTAGAATTAGAAATAATTAGGTGAATTTTCGGCCAATTATTTGAATTTAACGGTGAGTTTTAGGCGGGAAATTGATTAAGTGTTTTTGTGGATGAAAATGCCCTTTGTTTTCGTGGACGAAAATGATTTGAATCAATCGGAGTATCACCGGAAATTCACCTAGTAATTTCTAATCCTAAAAGTTAGGGTACCCCAAAATTAGTTTTGAAAAGTTAGGGTACCAAAAAATCGTTTCTTCAAAAGTTAGGGTACCTCTAAGTAATTTTTTGGTATTTTTTACAATCCTTTTATTTTTCATTTCAGTGCTAGAAAAGTGCAGGTAAATTTTCCTAAGTAGGGTTGAGAAAAGTGTTGTAAAATTAGTTGACCTGATACTATTATGGACTCGAAATCAACATGAAGGTAAGCCAGTTTGGGCATGAATTTTCAATCCATTTCATTAAAGGGGTTGATACAGTAAACCCATTTAAATTATGAAGTTTCCATGGAAAAAGTTGACCTAAATTATTAACGACTCGAAATCGATACAAAAGTAAATCAGTTTGGGTATGAATTTTCAAGCCGTTTCATTAAAGTGTTTGATACCGTAACCCATTTAAATTATGAGAAATTTTCCATGTTCCGAGGAAAAAAATTTCCCTTAACCTAAGGGAAAATTTTCGTGAGTAAAGGTGCCCATTGCCCAGTAAATTTTTTCTCAATGTCAATTCAAACATAAGAAAAATAAGTCAATTTTAAAAAGTTAACTATCTCCACATATTTTTTGACCAACCGACCACACTCTAAATTATTTACTGATCGTTGAAAAGACTATATTTCATGCTAGGATTAGTTTGATTGTTCAATGTTCATATACCTCAAGTTTAAGTGTAGCTCACTATAGTAAAGAATTGTGCATGTATAAAACTATAAAAGTACAGTGGTATCTAATATATACAGTAAAAGAAATCCCATGCATATTTGGACAGAAATACAGGAATCAAAATGAAAAGGTATGTAAATTGGCATATAAGTTGAAGTTAGTACCATCCAGTGGACATACATTGAAGCTTCCCCTATTGTCTCTTCAATCTTCATCATCATTACCATCATTTACACCA
Source organism: Portulaca oleracea (assembly GCA_029582165.1). Classification (NCBI taxonomy): domain Eukaryota; kingdom Viridiplantae; phylum Streptophyta; class Magnoliopsida; order Caryophyllales; family Portulacaceae; genus Portulaca; species Portulaca oleracea. The sequence goes on from CM055888.1 coordinate 1,530,372, forward strand.
CTGTGCAGTGAGCAGCTGCAACTGAGTCTGAGTAAAATACTTTACTTTTCACTCAGGAATCAGGATAATAATAAAACCCATAGTTTTTCCAGTTTGCCAAACTACTCTTTCAGTTTTACAGTAACTCTCCTTTCCATTTTCCCTCAGAAGTTTGTATGCTTTTAGTGAGTGTTTGGTTGGGAAAATTTTCAAGTTTGACAATTTTTTTTTTATGTTTCATTCTCTTTAGTAGAGGGGAAAGTGAAATATGACCAATGCAATTTTGAACCAGCTATTAACATCCTAATAAAATTATGTATCCATGTATAATGTCGTATATAATAATTAGTCACCTATGTAAGTCTTTTCTAGATTGTTTAAGAAATACTAACCCATCCCTGAATAATTGTCATTTTGACTAAACTTTAACCGTTGATTAATATGAAATTATCACCATTAGAAAGATATAGTACTAAAAATTACAATTTATATTAATTTTATATTGTAACTCACTATAATTTGTGAGTAATCCTGAAAATCAAAGAAAGAAGGTCCATTTTTTTCCCACAACGGTCAAAGTTTAGTCAAATGGATAATTATTTAGGGACGGAGGATGGAGGTAGCATACTATTACCTCCTTTCTATTTTATTTGTCTTTTTACCTAATTTTACAAGATGAATGCACAACAGTAATGGTGTGAAAAATTTGTAAATTGTCAAAATTACCCTTCAAAATCCTCTGCACGAAAAAACTATAAAATGTTGGAATGGATAAAATAGGAATGATAACAGTTTGAATCGTAAAAGGCACAAAAAAAAGGGGACAACACCACAACACAACCAACCGCACCGCATAAAAGAATGAGACCTAAATTGGGATGGAGGTAGTAAGTAGTATCCACATTAAAAAGTTGGGGGTGTTACATTTATGGTGCGTTTGGTTCTTTTCCGGGAAAATGTTTCCTGGGAAAATTTTCCCCGGGAAAGTTTTTCCTTGGAAAGTTTTCTTTGGGAAAGAATAATTTACATTATTTGGTTTATATTTGAAAACATGGGAAAATTTGTGAGAAAACTCATTTGAAATGTTCAAACTACCTTACATATGTTAATTTATAAAATAGTTTTTAGGGGCATTTTTTGAAACAAAGTTAAAAAAACTTCCCCTTTCTCTTTCACATGGGAAAGAAACTTTCCCAAGCCCCTCTATGGGAAATTTTTTTCCCATCCACCTTGGGAAAATTATGAGACCCACAAAATTTTTCTTCCCTCATTTTACAAACAAACATGAGAAAATTTGGTTAACTTGGAAACTTTCTCATGAAAGTTTGACAACCAAACACACCATTAATGATTTGTGAATCCCTCAAACACCCTCATGCTCAATGTTTCAACTTCAACTGCTGAATTCTCCAACTGTTGTTCTACATCTGATTTAGCGACTAGGCTACAGTACAGCAAGAAAGAATTTGGTCATCTAACATAATAGTCATATAGTTATACATCTAAGATTCAAATATGAAGCAAGTTCAAGAATTCAACTACTAACTTGCTCCAGCTACTCCTTCTCAAAGATGCCAGTGCAAACTACAATTGCAACTACTCGCAAATCAAATCCCCTTGAACTAGTTTCCCCAAATCTGGGAATTGAAAAAAAAGGATAGTCACACATGGAATTATATCATTATCTTATAACTATAATGGAAGTCTCGTAAAATACTTGTTTTCGAACTAACTCTTCAATATGTGGAACAGAGAAACATGTCTCGACACCCAAGCCTTCCATCTTCATCTTCAATAATTAGGGTTTACAAACAAATGTAAATCTTTGACATCAAACCTTGGTTGAGCTAATGGGTTGCCAAACTCACAAAGTTTTGAGGTATCTCAATAACATCAAGCTCAATCATAATTTCACAATCATAAGCTTCAACCCAATTTAACTAGTGCAAATAGAGTGTATATATGTATGTATATTATCATACGATAGAAAACAAGCCATATATAGACATTTATAAAAACATAGCATACACTAAGATCATCGTATATTCATTAGCAAATATATGGGACTAGATTCAAATCGCCAACAAAACACATCCTAGATACATATTAGATAGATAGCATCATATATTCGGATACAAACTTAGATGTTCCATATTAAAACCAGTTATTAATTCAGTTCGTAAATGTTCCATATGCATCGTCGGTCTATGGTTGTGGTGGTAGTTGAAAGTTGCCAATGAAGATGTCCTTATAGGGGTTAAAGTAGGGTAAAAAATGAGGGAAGTAGCAGATAGGCATGTCTGCCGACACTCTAGCACAGTAAAACATAGTCGTACGGTTCTGTAGGTCATGCATGCTTCTCGAGGCAACACAAATCTTATATGATGAATATACGTATGGATCTATCTATCTACAGCTACAACTATAAAAATTCGGACAAGCCTCCGCAGATATTGAGGAAACAAATCATCAAGATATTTACAATTCCGCACACACACACACACACATATATATATATATAATATACTACATAATATAAAATGTATTTTTTCAGCTTAATCTTTTCTTCAAATTAATAATTACCAAAAATGAAATTGTAAGTTATGTATATATATATCTTAATTAAGCAGTATATATTTTTACTGTCAATATTTCTAAAAATTTTAACGTAAAATATCAAGTGATAAGGGTTTAAATACTCAAAGTATAAGAAAATCTCGAGTGGAATAACACTCGAGAAAAGGTACATCGAAACCTAAAAAGTTTCGAGTGGCACACATGTTATTTCGAAGCTTCTTGAGCGCCCACATTCTTTCTAATCAATTTTTTTTTTCCATCTTAACTATACGAGTAGAAGAGTTACTATTAATCAAAACTCTTCCCTTCATCATGTGTGATAGGTTGTATGAGCCATTGATTTCTTTTAAAATAAGATCTCAAATGTTAGTTCAAAATCTCAATCAGTTATCACCCTTCTAATCTTATCTTTCTGCTTCTTTTTTTTCCAGATAACTCTATCAAATTATATGTATATATTTTCATTGCATGAAAATCATTCCCACATGGATGCACTAGAGAAGAATAAAAGTTGTGAGTGTCTATGGAGGCATTTTAGGGTTTAGGGAATCGAATAAGAAGGAAACTGGACAAAAATAATATTTTTTACATTTCTCTTTTCACCGGTGTGTCCGTATGGTGGATATTTGAAAAGTATTATATTTTCAACTTAGATTATAACGGACTAAAGTAAAATGTATCATTAGACCTCCTCTGCTTCTTTTCCATAGGGTAGTAGGTAGATAACAATTTTTGAATATTGAGTCAATTGGAAGCGGGCTCTCTAAATTGTAAGATATAGCCACAAGATTGTTGCATTGAACCCCTCCATACTCTGCCTTGACAGAATTTTGGAATATTGGTTTTGATTTTTTTTCCATTGGCGTCTAAAAGCGCTCAAAAGATGTGTCATTTATAGTCTTCTTGGATGAGCCTCGCCTCACCCTGTGTGAGAGCCTTGCGACTCATTAGGACTAGGTGTGCCTTTTAACACTAAGGAAGTCATGCATGCAATAGAGGTACCGGGCTACAAGTTTGCAAGATTCTTTCGTACGCATCCCACGGGATCAAGTTGCAATGGGTTCAGGGAGGTTTCTCAATCTTCCAATCTATGCTTCTAGTACAACATCCCCAAAGCATGACCCTCTCACTACTTCCCTCTGTACATCATTCGTAACCCAATCTCTCTCAAAATATCTTACACATCCAGCAACTATTCAAATTCCATCAAGGTTAATTCAGGCACACCAACAACATTCACTTCATAAACCCACACAACAATCAGGTAACCTGTTATCCTCCTAAATTATAACCCCCCAGTAATTAACAGCTAATTGAATACACATCCAAACACAACTAATCTTGTTCAATTTCAATTTCAAATTCATTATCATAGACATAAATCTAATTGATATATTAGGAAATTCTCAATAATAGTTGAGGTGTTATAGTTAGGATCAAGTCTATGGACATGGATAGGGTTTGAGCTAGGGGCTAGTAGGACCAAGCATAAAGTTGGGTTTTGGGATAACGCTAAGATTACGGTTAATGTTAGGGATAGGGAAAGGTTAAGATTAGGTTTATGTATAGGGTTAGGGTTACAATTGCATGTTAAGGGACAATATAAAGTAGACATGTTCGAAGTTCCGGTCAGATTAGGTCAATAGCTCAGAAGTCACATCACCCTTGACTTTGACCCGACCCAACCTAGACATCAGGTAAGGCCGTAAGGGTTTTTTGACCTTGAGGATTGCAGGTTAGGTCATGAGATTAACCAACCCTAAAATCCAAAATTAGCATTTATCATTTATCAAATTTTTAATGAAAAAAATCATAAAAATTTTAAGTTTTCATCACATAAATTTATCGATAGTTGAAGAAATACGACAAGGTAATCCTTACTCATTGGATATATGGGAAGGTCTGAAGCTTCATCTATGGCATACTAACTCAAATGAGTGTTGAATTCATTAGAGTATGATGAATTTGGAAAATTTGCGGCAATGTTATGAGAAATTTGGAATGCCCGAGACAAATTTGCATTTGGAAAGAGGGCAAATATGCTCTCCAATTTTGCTAACCGAGTTATAAGATTTGTGGAGCAGTTCAAACAGTTGAAAGACGAAGGGAAACAGGAAGTTGGGGAGGCCAAGTCAAAGTGGACTTCTCTTGATCCGAGGTTGCTGAAATTGAGCGTTGATGTCGGGAAGAGTTAGGAAGGGGGGAGTGGGTGGCACTTTCTGATAAGAGATCACTTGGGCAAAGTTGTGTTTTGCGGTTCTCGTCATAACGTAACCTTTGTTGTTGTAAATGTCGAAGATGAAAATGTAACCTTATTTTCTCTCAAGGTGGTTCGCTCCAAGTGCTTTGACAAGAATGACTATCTTCATCTAATTTTGAAGCTGAAGAGGGGCTCAGATGAGAACATTTTCATTAGTTTTATTATGTCAGACTTACTCAAGTTTCGTTCTAATTTTGAGTTCATTTCACATAACCATGTTAAGAAAGGGTATAATCGAGTTACACATGTTTAAGCTCGTATTACACTCAGAACCACTCAAGAAGTAGCATGGAAGATTGATGGGCCAAAGATTGTTTATGATCTGACAAGTCAGAACACGTATAATTTCCTTTCAAACTCTTAATATATCCTCTCTTTATTTGACTAAAAAAAGGAAATACATTAATAGAAATAAATAGTAAAAATTTATCAAAACGGACATAAATTTTGGACCAAAGTTAGTTTCTTTTTTTATCCTAAACTTATACACATATAAGTAAAAATAAAAATGGTTTTGAATTTTCCAAGAGAATGGTTTTGAATTGCCTTTTTTTTTCCTTTTTTAAAAAGGAAGGTTGTAGATTGTAGTCCTTGACTTGCCCAAGTTATATCATCCACTATGGTGTACGCACCTAGGTATACCACATGTATTGAAATATATCAATTTTTTATTTGATATTTTTTATAAAAATTTTATATTTTATAAATTTAAAAATATTAATAAATTTTATGTTAATATTGATAAATTAATGATGAATTTTATAATTAATATTGATGAATCTTTTAAAACTTCTAATATGAATAGTGTATATTGCCATATTGGTAGACTTTGTAATGGAAAATGGAAGATAAAAAAAGAATAAATAAAATCTTGGGTTTCAGGCCTTTGGGCTTTTGGGCCATTATCGACACATGAAGGGACAGCCCAAAATCCCCCAAAATTCACCATCATCAGTCTTCAGAAAATGACTAGAACGCTACTACAGTGCTACCATTACCATATCTTGTTGTTGTAGATAATTATTTGAAGCAGAGCCGACCACCACCACCGCCGGAAAAAAAAGTCCGGTCACTTGCCGATGAGCGCCGCCGCAGTGACTTCCAACTGCGGTGAAGGCCGGCGATAACTTCCGACGCCGACGCCGACGTCCACCACCACCACCACCACTTCAATTCAGAACTCATTCAATTTGAAGCCTTCTAGGTATAGATAAATCATTTGTTTTCTCAATTTTACAGTTTTTTCATTTCCTTTTTGAAGTTGAGATGATAAAGGTTTGAATGTGAGCTGAATTTATACCTTGCAAACTTGAAAATTGAAACTGTGAAAGCTGTGGATGAGTGCGTAGAGCTGAGAATGTGTGAATGTTGAAATTAATTTCATAATTTGCTGTTGGAAACTTGAAATTGTGGATGTTCGAATGTGCGAAGTTAACTAGTAAAGTGCTCAATTGTGACTAAAATGAGTGCTTCTTGTGATTATATGGTTATGCAATGCTTCTTTGTATATGATTTGAGAAGTGAATTGTAGTGACTGAACAAATTGTATAAATGTGTGCTTGTTGTGATTGTATGGTTAAATTAAAGTTATGTGATAGGAGGATATTGTATAGTTTGTCTTCAATTTTTTGTACAGTGTAATATAGGTAATTTTCATTTCATTTCGGATAGCATAAAAAGAAAAGAAACTGAAAGTGGCAAAGAAAATAATGCATGTGGTAGTGGTATTATGTGGAGTGGACGCCCGTAATCCACGTCCTTTTTCCTCCGTTTGTTTGAATGATGTTGCTTAGTTCTTGGATTGCTTGTTCTTCTTCCCTTTATCTACCTGGCTTATGGTTTTGAACTTGTGTTGATTGTTTGTGTTTGTAGTGATAACAAGTTGGATTGTTTTCGTAAGTGACAATATGTTGATGCTTACGGTTTTCATGCTTTGTTCATTTGTCTGTTATTGCCATTATAGATGAATTGGTCTTTAACACCAATAAATGTCCAAATAAAACCCAATTACCTCATGGCGTCATCGGTATTGTTATGGAGGTGGATTTTCAATACGTGGTGGGTATGACTATTGGTATGGGATGACATTTGAAAATGGGTTTGCATATGGGTATAATGTATCCTCCACCTCCTCAGACCCACCCATGCCCATCCCTAAACATGGTTTGAAAATTTACAAATATTGCACCTGCTTTTGATCAGATATGTCGAGAGGAACAGACAAGCTGATAAAGCAAGTGAAGCAATTCGCTGATATACAGTACAAACTGTTCACTCGTCGATATGGTCAACAGCTTATCGACATCTTCGAATTCCCTATAAAAGTTGTGCTTTCTCCATTCACCATTGCTTATGACATTGCTGGCTCTGCCCCTCGAGGCTTTGGTATTCCTGAATTCATTTCTAAAGCATCCTATACGGCCATTTTTGTAAGTCATTCAGCTTCCCTTTATTTGTGGTTGCATGTAAATGTTAATGGGATTTGAGAGTTTTGAAATGCTTGGAATTGCTTTTGTCAGAATGTTTCCTTGTATGTATTAATGAAAAGGTTCTTAAAACTCAGTACCCCCTCCATTCCATTGGTGCTGGCGAAATTGGAAAACATCCGTGTTGCTTTTCGATTTTGTCAACCATACATTGTTAAGCCTTCTAGTTGCTAGTATATTCTTGTAATTCAAGGTGTGGAATTGCAACTGGCATATATGTACAATCATTTAGAAATCAAACTTACCTTTAGGAAATATTCGAACTTGAAAAAATTGGAGTAAAAGAAAAGTATATATCAGAACCAACTTTGTTGCCTGTGTTAGAACGCGAGGAAAATTGGAAGGGAAAAAAATGTGGAAGGTTATTCACTTTAAGCAATCACATGTGCTTTTAAGAACATAGAAAATTTTCAGGGAAACCATTTCCCTTACCATTGCATGCTCCTCTGTCGTGTGGTTTTTGCTATGTTCTTGCTTTGTTTCTGTTTTCTTTCTCAAGCTTTTGTATGATTTGCTCCATAAGTCCTGGATGACTTAGTTATTCTTTATGCCATCCCTTTCAGGCCGTTGCCACTCTTGGAACTTGGGATATTGCATTGGAGTTGGGAAAGAAAGTTATATGTCAAAGGTGCTTAAAACAAATTTCTTTGTTTCTTAGTCACATTTATTGACTGTGTGAATTACTTGCTTTGTTCATTGGTACTAGGCCTATGTTTTTAATTTATTTAATTACAGATTTTGCTAATAAATGATATATGTGAAAATAGCATCTGAGCTTTTTTTTGATAATTTCAGTATAGCTTTTTTCCATCAATGTTGGAGTATCGTCAAGGGGGGTTATGGCTTTATTGTTCCACTCAAAGAGTGCTTTGGAGAAAAGATTAAATGCTACTTTCATTAGTTTGTTGCCTAAGGTGGCAGGGGCAAATGATATTAAGTTCAGGCCTTTAAGCTTAGTAGGGAGTGTATACCAAGTTCTGACTGAAGTTTTAGCTTCATGTTGGATAAAGCAGTTGATTCAAATCTACATGCTTTCATACATGGCCCTCATATTTTGACGCTTCTTTATTGTTAATAAGTGAATTGATCACTACCTCAACACTAATAACTCTGGAGTTATTTGTAAGCTACATTGAGAAGGCTTACGATCATGGTTCTTGGGATTTCCTCATGGCTATTCTTAGAACAATGAGCTTTCCTAGCACAGGGAGGAGATAGGTTGTCTTCTATAGTTTGCTACTCTGTTGAGTTCAATGGGGAACTTATGGGCTTTTCCTCTTGTTCTAGAGGGTTGCCCCTTTATCCCTTCTGTTGTTCATTTTGGTGATGGAATCGCTTCAGTGAATTGATTAGGGTGTGTTCTTTTAGAGGTAAATACCCAATTTTTACCCATTGGTCCCATTAGTTTTACCGAAACTTGCCTAATGTTACCAACCCAACCCTGATTTACCCAAATATACCTAACCTTTACTGAAACTTGCCTAACATGGCTATTGAAGTACTTGAGATGTATTCTTCTGATTTTGGGGCCATGTTAAAGTGGTTGGAGAAAATATGAGAGACTTCCATTTACCAACCCAACCCTGACTAGGATAAGGGTTTCCATGGGGGATTTTTTTTTTTTTTTCAATCCAAGTAGGATGGTGGGTCAGGGATTAGGCCTCTATGCCCATGAATGAAGCTCTCAAGACTAAGTGGCTGCAGAGGTTTGCAACAAAAGATGTTGCTTTGTGGAAACAAGTGATTACAACTAAATATGCTACATATAGTTTGGGATGTTGCAATAAGAGGATTATTTACACACATGCGGTGGGTTGCTTGAAATCTATCCATGGTACTTTGTAGATTTCAGGAGTCTAATTCATTTTGAGGTCAATAATGGGTCTAAGGTCTTACTCTTAGGAAAATGGTCTACGGTCTTGTTTTGGCATGACATTGTGTGGGGAGCAACCTCTTACAGTTAAATTTCATGTGGCTATTTCGAAGGTGCTACAGTGCATTGCATTCTTTCTTGGAATGAGAACCAATGCCATTGGAACAGTAATTTTTCGAGGAGCCTGGTTGATTGGGAAGAAGATATTATTTTGAGTTTGTTAGATTTAACTTGCTGATGTGGTTGTTTGTCCTGAGGGTAACGATAAGATTGTTTGGTCTCTTGAACCCAATGGGGTCTTTCAATTATTTGTCAAAGAGAGGTAGGAAATAAATGAAGTTGAGTGTCAAACTTTCAATTATGGTTCAATAATGAGTAATGACATTGATCAAGAATGTCATAGTTTTAAAAGTTAAATAAAATGAAAAAGTTAAAATATAAAAGTATTGGATTTTGGGATAGATATTGTCAAATTCCCAGACCCAGTTCAACTCTTTATGTTTAGTTCCAATGGATCAGCGCTACTTTAACCCCAAACAATTATGTTGGCTCCATGTTGATTTCACCCAACTTGGTTTCTAACACTTGGTCATTACATAATTCATGGCACGGGCATTTTGAGAATACAATTATTGAACTTTTAAACCATTTATCAATCACCTTTCTTTCTTAAATGCAGAGACTGTGGAACTTGTAGTGGATGGCAGGCATTGCGCTGTACCATGTGCAGAGGAACTGGACAGGTACACTATCAAGTGAAAGGTCGTCGCTTAAAGAGGTGGGCTTGCCTTTGTTTGATCCCCCCCCCCCCCCCAAAACCCCCCAAAAGGCCGAATGACACTTTATGTATTTTGCCTGAGAGTTAAAGAGGAGGCAAATATAAACAGTAAGTAAGAAATCTAAAACAAGCACAAAGTAAAATGGGATAGGTCACACCTAGGTAATTGGGGACTCTGCCTCAGTTAACTAAGGGTACAACTAGGCAATTTGGTTCATTTGCACTCATAGGAGTTCCTTTTTTTCTTTCTTTGTGTGTCCATGTGTTGGGGGGGGGGGGGGGGGTTCCTCAATATCATGTAGATCAGTAAAAGGAAAATGACAGGTACAAGCATATCCCAGAAAGAAAAGCGACATTGCCGTTGACAGTCCTCGTTGCCTTCACCATTTCATGCTTTTATGAGTAGAAGTCGTTTGTCCATAATCATAGTGCACTAGATTAGTAGATTGATTAGATTGAGCTCCTGCTCCATCCCAGTTGAACTGGGCAGATTCTGGACTTGGGGTTTTTCTTAGAAACAATTTGGGCTCCTACTTGATATTTTTTGGCTCGTCCTCATGGACTTGAATTTCACTGATGAGACCTTGATCAGTAAGTACTATAATTCCCTGAAAGAAGAATACAAAAATGGGAAAAAGTATTAGAAACTGTTGCGCACTGTTTCAAAGTGTTTTTAACTCTTCTTATAAGCTATCATGAATTTGTATCAGTGGAGAAAAGGCAACTCCTGAGTTAGTAGCAGATGCAATAGTTAACAATCAAGCAGAGCTGGTTCATCTTCCTTCAGCCATTGATCTGCATGCCCCATTGCCATCAAAGGATTGCCCTACTTGTGACGGAACGGTGAGACTTCAAATTGAACTGGGCTTATTATTGCTCCATGATTTATTTAGCTGCATGTTTATAACTTGTTTCTGCATGAGTGCATGCATTAGACACACTTGAAATGCCTCTCTGCTTCCCATCATAATAAGTTGCGGGCTGGGCATAGCCATCTTGTTACTCTCCATGCCCAAACTAGCGAATAGTTTGTGTGCCACATGTTTGGGTACTCTTGTATAGTTGGATGTAGCAATGGAGAGAGTATCTGTTAATCCTTTTCTTTCCTCCTGCCAAAGACTAGTTTTCCAAGTTCATTACAATTCATTTGCTTGTGATTTTTTTTTTTTTAAATTTCAGAGCCCCTCAACTCCCCCCCCCCCCCCCCTTGTGGGCCTGTCTCATTTTTGTGGGTTTTTTTCCTGTAAATCATGAAATTCTACGCTAGTCTGTTGCCTGTCAATATTTTCTGTAATTTTCGACCTTGTTTTTCATGAAATTTCCAGGGTGTTATGAAATGCCCTGAGTGCAAGAACAAATTGCAGGTCAAGATCTCTGCTGATGATGTAAGTCGCTTAATCTGTTGAGGCAAGTTTTTGAGTTCATTAATAACAGTGCTATTTGTTGCTACTGCTATTACTCCAAAGTTGCGGCATGCATTTATCAGTGTTGCTGTGCTTCTTTTTTCCCCCCTTTTATTCCTGTGTACTGTTGTCTCTGCTTTTCGATGAGTATTTTGCAAAACAAGGTTATTTTATTGGGGTTAATTGTCATTATGCTCTTTGTTAATTTTAGTCACTGAATGGGGAAGTGGTTACAAGTTACAGCGTGATTCAATTACCGTATTTTGTCTATAAAGACTTACGTACAATACCTATGAGACAGTCCACTGTAGCTGTCAAATTTATTTATACTTGCCTTGGATAGGGTAAATCCAGTTTTTGGAAACTTTGGTTATCTTCTATATATAGGTATAAAGTGCATAAATAATGGAAGTAAAAGCATATTCTTGATTAAGACGGTTTCTATCGTGGTCTGTGTATCTGGGGCCACCTTCCATCAAAATGTGGCCATTCTGCAGAGAAACGGCCCAACCTGGAGGTTTTGAAATTGGATGAAATGTGTTTCCCTCCTGCAGCAACTGTGATGTGGAGTATGATTGCTGCATTAGAGCTTTTTTTGTAGCACAAAAAACTGCACTTTTAATCCTTGCCTCAAAATCTCAAGTTGCAGCTGGCTTTTGAGAGCTCAGAAACTGTGAGTTATGGTAACTTTGCTATGATTGTGTCGATGGTCACTTAAAAGTGTGTTTTCCCTAGTTGGATTAAGTTTAGATTGTTGTTCAGTTCTGAAATGTCGACTATGCTGTCACTTTCATACTATTCACCTTCTATTTTGTTCTTACAATTAATGGGATAGTAGAAACTGTCATTTTTGTGATTGCAAATGGAGTGGGCCATTTCTGGTGTGGCTTTCATGATGCTTAATTTGGCTTAATGTTTGATAGTTTTGAGGACCCATTCTATTTTTTTTCCTTTTTTTTCTTTTTGAAAGTGAGGATACGATGGACATAGTAAACCAATCTTGAGTTATATGCCCCAACTCCCGAGCTTTCTTGTAAAGGCCAAGGTTGACTGTAATTTCCCTTTATTTCATTCATATCATGGCTGAAACTCATCAACAGTCTTCATTTTTCTTTCTTAATGTTCCTGCAGATAATGGAGCCTCCATGGAAAGCTTATAACGTCTTGAAAAAGATGGATTATCCCTATGAGGTACAATTACAGTTGTATGGTTCCGGTTGTCATTTTTATTTTAAACTCAAGGGTCTTAACCACTTCTATTACATTCCATCTTTTGCAGCATATAGTCCATAGCATGAAGGATCCGAGCATTGCGGCGTTTTGGTTGCTTACCTTGCCACAAATAGTTGGTGGATTCAACATTGATGATGAAACCAAACAGAAAATTTGGTGGGAATACAAGGTTTAAGGCTCCTTCTTGTTGCACGATCAATTTCGGATTTATTTCCTCTGTTGCCGTGTTATTTACAATCCCCTTTTCTCCTGTATGCTTACAGCATATTGTTTCCCTTACGGATTAATGACAATTTCTGCAATCTAAAAGTGAACTCTCATTTGTCACTTACTTTCGTAAAAGTAATTGACCCCTCCTAATTGTTAATCTTGAATCTAGCTTCGCTATGTTGAAGATCAACTCTGCTTTGGCATACTTTCTCATTCTCCTGGCTTTTATCTCGAGTAGTAGCGCACCCTTAATTTAGAGATGATGTTGAAAGGTTGTCAGCTGCTAATCTGTAGGTTCATTAGGTACTATGATTGTGTATTATTACTAGCCCGCTACCAGCCTGCCAGGCACATTGTTCTGTTTTTATCTAGTTCTCAGTTCAGGGTTAATTTGTTGTTATTAGCATATGTTCACATAAAATTACTGAATGTTCCTGAAGTAGTGAATTTACAATTACTTTATAAATACAAAACCAAATATGATCACTTTTCCCAAATTTGAAAAGGCTTCCACTTGAACTTGAAGAATTATTATTCACTGATGAAGCTCAACTTATTTGCCTTGAAAAGAACCGCAGAGCTCAAAAAGCCGGTACAAGTTTACTTTTTTGTGCTTCTTATTTATGTTTGATCTGGCAGGATTCAATGCGTTATGATCAACTTCGAGATGCAGTGGCACAGCGAAGACCTGGTTGGGAACAACTGCAACGAGTGAGTTCTTCTCTTTGTGTCTATAACTTCAGGTCTAGTGAGCCGCCTATTAAATAACCCAGGACCTCAATACACAAAAGCATGCATTAAAACTGTAGTGGTCAAGCGTATCTTGATTCGCAAATACATCACAGAGCTTTGAGCTAATCATTCTTGTCATCTTGTGCACGCAACTTCTAAGAGGAGATTTCTAGGAAGTATTGTCTAATTGTCATAATGCATGCCAAAATTGAGTACCATATGCCATTTATGCTGTGCCATGGTACATAGGTAGTGCATGTTTGATCTGGTTCTGAATCTTCTGATTGGGACACATCTGGATGTAAAACCGAAGCAAACTAATCTACATATCATGTCCTGCCTCTAGGTAGGGTTTGATGGGTCAGGATTTCGATTCATGCAGCTCTGACCCTAAGATTGGATTTTACAGAGGCATTTCTATTGGCTCCTCACATTTGAAAAAGAATGGCTAGTTGACTACTTGTTGTCTGGCAAGCAATATATAGAAAGCTTAGTGAGAAATTCCTTACTCCATTGCAGTCCAATACTGAAAGAATTGCTTGGCAAAACCTTTTTGTTTGTTACTTGTCCTGATTGTGGATGGTGGCATAGATCTAAGTGTGCTTGACAAGGTTATATTTTGTGTTTATTGTGTTTCTGGATCATTCTACATTTTCTTTTCTTTTCTTTCTTTTTTTTTTTTTTTTTGGAAGAGAGGCTTCTCACTTGAGGAATAAGACACAATATTCAATGTAGTTTAAGATTCTAATGATCTTGTTTATGCTGTAGAATATTCTGCACAGTTTGATTGTTTTAAGAGTAAGCTTTGGGCATGTAGTTAGATAAGTTGCATTATGTAGACTGTTCGTATTTTGAAAAACCACATTTGTAACGTATATTTCCTCATCAAAGAAAAAAGAAGAAAACCATCTTTCTGACATAGTCTTGCTGACAGGCCCTAATCACACTTGATCCTGCTCGTGCTAGAGATGATCCCGTTAAAGTTAAAAATGTGCCTTATTACAAGGCCAAAAAGGCATTGGAGATGGAAGTTATGAAGCTTAATCCTCCTCCCCGTCCATCGAATTGGGGCGTAAGTATTCTTTTTTGTAAAGCTTGTTTATGTGAAACCCTGCTAATGTTTGTGCTTCCGCATTGTGCATCAAATAGGACAAGCATTGTTTGAACTTTAGATGTACTCAGTTTATAATTCATCAGCATAGAAAGGCGCATAACTAGAGTGTGTATACCATATGTTAATTGACAGTTTTATCCTTGCAGGAGTTGAACCTTCCTTTAGATGCTTCTTCCTGGAGCCAGGATGATCTCAAAGATCCAAAGAAGTTGTATGAGATGACCATTCTTTTCAATGCTCAGAGGGAGATTGCTGAAAAGATCTTGGATGCACAGTGGGAGACTCAGTGGCGCCAGAACAAGGTAAGTTTTATTTATTGACAAAATATATAATATGATGTTTTGAGGAGTTTCTGAATTTGTTAAAAAAGCCGGTGTACATTTGACCTTCCAACACTTCATCTTAGCTGGGTCTTCAGAGTTTTGTTTTGATATCATTTTGAATGATTGAAGTCTTTTTACAACCAAAAAACCAGTTACAATGGATTTATCTATACTTCTATAGGGTGCCTACAGTAGAATACCTTGATATATTGACAAAAATATAATATGATCTCGTTCGAGGTGTTCCTAACTTTGTTTAAATAGACCCCTCTACATTCGATCTTTCAACACTTAACCATAGCTGGGTCTCCGGAGTGTTGATTTGATAGTTTGATACCATTACGAGTGTTTTTACAACCAAATGGTCTTAAATTTAGGGTAGAATACTAAAGTTGAAAAATATAGGTGTTGTGAGATGCAATATTAACCTTTGCTGATATACAGTTGAATGAGATGCTGGACAAGAAGGTGCAGCCATACATCGAACATGCTGACAAAGATGGTCTCTCTCAACCAATTATCATACCACCAGCAGAAGATAAAAAGGTTTGTTTGCCTCCTTACATATATCTAATGGGGTTCCATCACATTCGAAATTACCATGGTAACTAAGATTGATAACCTCCTTTGTTACTTGGACCTGTTATTTGATCCAAAATACATGAGCACTTCAAAATGGGCACTGTAGTGAGGATATATACTCTGATTGTTTGTTTTCCACCGAGAATACGGGTGGAAATGAGACTAGCCGAGCCGAGCTCGAGGCTTGGCTAGCAAACTATTTTGTGAGCTCGTGAGCTCAGCTCGGCTCACAAGATCCCCGAGGATTGTCAGGTGGCTTGGCTCATTTTCATCCCTGTCCGAGAATATAAAAGACACTCCTAGATAATGTGGGACCCCACATATTTTGCCTATTATCATGTGTTTGTTTTTCCTCTTATTCTAATTCATTTGTTAAAACAGAGGGGAAGGCGGAAAAGATTTTGGCTCTTCTGAGGACGGGGTATTCAAGGCGGCTGGTATTGTGAATTCGGATTTCTTTACTGTACATGTAGAATGAGCCTGTAGCACAATATAACATTGTCTAGTACTCCACAGCCCTTAAAAACTTACTCGGGGGCCGATTTTGGGTTTTGTTTCATGTTTACTGCTGTTGGATGGATGGTACTCTTTAGAATGAGCCTATACATGTTACATTGTAGTCCTTCTCTAGCTGAATTTGGATTTTGTTTCATGTTTACTGCTGTTGAATCCTCTTTTCGCCGGTTTTCTCTTAATAAGTATTGGTTCTTAATTGCAGTCTGATAGTTTTGAATTTGGATTCTGAAACGTTTACACAATGGTAACTTAGTAACTTACCAGATTCACAAAATGTAGGCATAAATATTATTTTTTTCTTTAAAAAAAAAAAATAGGCACCACAATAATCAGCATGAGTAGTCAAGTCTTCAAATGGTTGGAAAGCTATGGAGTTCTCAGATTTGTACTTATCCAAAATGTCAAAAGTACCCTTGAAAAATTTTCGGTTAAGAAAATATACTTATAGTTGGAAAAACGAGATTAAAATGACTAGTAACAGTTTATATCAATAACATTAGATTTTTGTTTTTCCCCTATCTTCTTCCCCCTAATCTTCTCCATGATCATCTTCTTTCCCTTCGCCAACTTTTTCATCCCCTAAACCCAACCACCACCTACCACTGCCACCATAGACCACCACCACCACCACTCTCTTTCGTCTCGTTTAACTCTCCCCTTCCTTTCTCTCTCCTCGCCTAACTCCTCTCACTCCCCTCAAAACACCCCCTCCCCTCCCCCAAGCACTCACCCACCGCTGCCCCAACCACCCCCCTTCCAAAACCTCCGCCCAGTGCCGCCACAAGATGGGGAAACTCCGCAAGTGTTACCACCACCGCAGCCATGGCAATGACCACCTCTTCTCCCCCTCCTAGCCCTTCTTCGACCTCATGGACTCCATGAATCCGGCATCCATCTTCTCTCCCTAACATCAACCCTAACCCTAACCATAGCGCCAACGTTTCCAATCCCAAGCCTGAAATAGGGCCCAAAGATGAGTATGGTTGGTGAGGACGGAGAAGATGAATATGGATATGACGCGGGAGCCCATCCTCTCCGGCGGTAGTGACTAAGCAGGGAGGGGGTGGCAGCAGTAGCGGATAAGAGGCGTATGGGGAGGAAGAATTAATATATCCACATATGTCTAACTAATCCTTATTTTTAATTAATCAAGTGCTAATTATGAATAAAGAATCATTAATCTTTCTTTAACTGATTAAATTGGCTGCAAAATGTTATAGGGGCAATTTTGACAAATTAGTTGGTTTAAGGGTATTTTATTAACGCAAAAATTTTCAGGGTTACTTTTGACATTTGGAACAAGTACAAGGACAATTTAATCCTAGAATTCGAAAGCTATACAAGTCATCCCCCGGTTGGGAACAGGGGGGTTTAGTTTTTCACTTCTGCTGAAACGAATGGCAAATCGTTGTCGAAAGCCTGTTCTTCTTTAGAAAAACAGCAGTGCAAACATCATGCATAGGTATTTATATAGCAGCAACATAGAAATCATTGAATTTCATTGCACTGATGTGGACTTGAACAAAGCATACATTGCATACTGAATCAATGTGCATGAATATGCATTCCCTGTGTAATTTACTCCTACAAAACACTCGTCGTGCATCCCACGAGCCACCATAAAACCCGTGAAGGTTATGTCAGATTCTTGGATCTGCGTCCGAAATTTCTTCACAATTCGATCTCTGAACTCCTATTCAATGAATCCTCTTCAGTCATCAGACATATTGGCGAAATCTTACTCGCCGAAATTAGCTGATAACTATCAAAAACAACCCTTCAAATAACCCCATTTGACATTCCTACAGATTAAGCAGAAGTTGTGCTTGGAGTGACATTCACATTACCCATTTCTAGGATCGGTTGCGCCTCCTCATCGATAATTTCCATACTGAAAGCGCGACAGCTGAAGTAGAAAACTGCGGTCATCATCAAGTCTATGAGCATGATAAATGCATACATAGCCACGAGAAGCGGACCTTCCCATATTCTCGACGACCCATCTCCATAGCTCAATGTCTTCACTCTATGATCAAACAATCCCTGGACCGACGCCATCCCTAGTGTGGACCCCACATACATCAAAAGACCCACCTGGATCTGACCCCGGACAAGTGCATTCGACCTCATCAACGCCTTAAAACCGTAAACATCCTCCAAAACCGACACCACAACTGCGACATTTGAGACAATGATCGCCTTCGCAAACACTACCGAAAACATAACTCCCACAACAATGCTTGGGTAAATGAGGAAATCCATCCCAAACCCAAACAGCAGAAACACATTGCAAATGGCAACAAACACAACAAGAGACAAAGTAATGACCCCAACAATCAACATACAAGCCAACATATAGGTCAACACAACTTTCCTCCACAACTTCTTGAGTACTTCCCAGAATACACATGCATCAAACTGCTTCTTAGAGTATGTACAATCAACAGAGTGAACAACAGCAGTCTTAGCCAAGAGCAACAAGGTGGCATACAAAGGGAAACAGACAGCAATTGAAACAGCCATTTCAGAAAACCTAGTGCAAGCCTGGTTGACAACAGGAGTAAGAGGCAACCCACTAGTTTCAGCAACTAATAACAGCCTTGTGGACAACCTCTTTGCCATAGAACCATCAGCAAAAACATTGAACAACTGAACTGCAGACACAGGCCAAAGAAGCAATGCATCAATGGCCATGAATCCTGAAGAATTATACCTGAGTATCCTCACACATTCTCGCAAAATCTCCAGTGCACTCGTGGATTGGAACTGATTATCCAACTGGGTGCCCAAATCAAGGTGATTTCTCATCTGGGTAGCACTAGATTCTTCAGTTGTCGAACCCTCGGAGTTGATTTTTCCCTCAGATTCTTCCATTTTCCATCAACCCAGATGAATTTCAGAAACAGTTAACGCCCTAAACTCAATCTGGGGGTTGATTTGATCAAAGAAAGGAACTTTTGGAAGTGGGAAGCAAGGGAAAACGCTGGGAATCGATCAAAGAAAAGAGCAAGCAAGAAAGAGAGTGGGGTTGAAGAAAGCAAGAAAATGGGGGAGTTGGGAAATTGAGAGTAGGAGTGAAGAGTGATTATGGTGGAAGTGTCGGTGATTTGGGATCGGAAATTCGGAAACCCTCCCTGGCTATTTCTTTGATGGCGGGCGCGTATATTGACCCAAAATCAAGCGTTGAACCGCCAGGCAACTGGTAGATCAAGATTGGATTGTGCTATAATGTACCGCTCTCAAAAATTTGGGTTAAATTAGGATCCGTTAAATTCGATTAATGTCGAAATTCTGATAAAGAATTGGTATTTGAACCCATATGTTTTAGACGAATAATTCGGACAGAGTTAAATTGGAGTCAAATCGAGTTTAAACAATAGAAAAAATAAAAATATTGTGTCAGAGTATTCGGTTAAATTAGACAACGTCAGAATTAAGTTTGGACCAAATTGGAGTTTTTCCTGGACCGAAAAATTTGGGTATTCGAGTTTGACACAATTTTGTCTCTGCCATGCAGTAGCATTTGATGTGGGTTTTAGTCAATAGACAAAATTAAACTATAATAAGATAAACATTAAGGCTGTATTCTTTTATACAGTGCAATGCGGCATAGTAATGGTGCGGTGCGGTGAAATTTGAAAAAATGTGATGAAGTGTGATGGGTTGTGGTAAATTGTGGTGGAAGTTATGATAGATGGTGTAGGTGAAGAGAAATAATGTAAAAAGTAGTGGAGAAAAATAAGAAGAGGGAAAAGTAAGAAGATATTTTGTAATAATTATTGCAAAGTGTGGTGGAGTGTGGTGAAATGTGGTAGAATTAGACCTGTCAATTCGGGCGGCGCGGGCGGTTTCAGGCCGGGTTCGGTACGGGTCTCTTTTTTTATGTTTTAGTTTTGAAAATTTCGGGTCTAACCTTAAACTTCTGGGCGAGTTTGGGTCGGGTTCTGAGTCGGGTCGATTTCTGCCAATTTTAGGTAGAATACTGAGTAATACAGTGTGGTACGGTACCGCACTGTAAATTACCGCATAAAAAACGGGGCCTAAGTTACGTTTGGTTAGCGGTTGGACTATAGTCTCAAGAGCATAGTCCATTATGATCCCCTAAGAGAGCAAGATCTAGATTTCATGCAGATGGGCTAGCTAAGAAGTGAATCAAGATCATAGTACAATATTTTCCATGTTAAGAAATTATTAATTAAAATGTCTAATATTTAACAAAAACATAGGTCAAACGGTCAAAGTTACAATGAAACAAAAAGACTAATAAATACTAAAATATCAAAGACCTTAATGGTGCGTTTGGTTGTTTTAAGGAAGACTTTCATGGAAAAACTTTCCAGGAAAGACTTTCCTACTTCCTAAAACTTTTTGAGGTTTGTGAGAGAAATTATGGGTCCCACATCAAAACTTTCCCGAGAAAGTTTCTCAACCAAACATGGGTCAGTTTTTCTACTTGGAAAAGTTGAAAAACTTTCCCGGGAAAGTTTCTCAACCAAACGCCCCCTAAAAAATAAAGGGTAGTAAGTCCCGACTTCAATCTAGAAAGAGGATCCATACATAGAGAAATACTTTCTTCTAGATTTAGGGTATATTTAATTATAATTATAAAAATATATTTGTTCAAGTCCAACATATATTGTAGAGGTTATTATGACAATTTAGGCTTTATTCTTTTATACAAAAAGGGTGTAGTATCACATATCATCGATTTAATATTTTTTTATATTTTATGATATCGTATCACACTTTATTACAATTATTACTTTTATCTCTTCTCATTTTTCTCTCTCCTCACTTTTTCACAGTATTTCTCCTCACATACCACATCAACTACATTTCCTACAAATTTTAACATATTATTCCATGCATCACCGCACTTTCCACAATTTCACCACACAACACAACACCATTTTTGCATATTACTAACTACAAAAAAAAAAAGAACATAGTCTTAGTTAATGAATTATCCCATTTTTATTTTTTATCATCATTCCACGTCTTATTAATCGCAAAAAAAAAAAAAAAACATAATCTTGATAAATGAATTAGCCCCTTTTTATAATTTCTCTTAAAAAAAAACTTCAATCCAGGAAATTCTTGAATTGACATCCTGAAACGTTTTTTCTTTCTTTTTCATTTTCTAATCAGTAAACAGAACATCATGAAACTTCCCCCCAAAAAGCCTAGACTTGGATAGAAAATGCACCCCAAAACCTCATATTTTTTATTTTACCAATTCCCCTTTTAACTGATTCACGCAATCTCGACTGTGGAGCCCACACCACCGCAGCCATGTCCAATCCATCTTCTTCTTCTTCTTCATCTTCATCCCCCTCTCATAATCTAATCACATCAATCATCTTCCTCTCCAAATCCCACCCACCTCATCATCATCATCATCATCCCCAGATTTCCGCCATAGGCAGCCACCATGTCAAGCTCTCAATCCCTGGTCGATTTCTGGGGAGTAATCACTGAATCAAAACGCATAATCAACGCTCACTCTCGCCATTTCTTAGCACTGTCCGTGCTCTTCCTCCTCCCTCTCTCCTTCTCCCTCACAGTCTTCCCCACCCTCTTCAACACCTTCACTTCTCCCCAACCCAACCACAACATCGTCTCCCTCCTCCGCCTCAACCTCCACCACCTCCGCCGCATCAACCACCACAGCAATCTCCTTCTCCTCCACCATCTCCGCCACGATCACAAAACCCTAACCTTCTCCCTCCTCTTCTCCGCCTTCGTCCTCCTCCTCTCTCTCTCCGCCGTTGGATCAATCACCTACTCTGTCTTTCATGGCTTCTATGGCCGACCAGTCAAGCTTATCTCCGCCATTAAATCCCTCCTCAAATCATTCCTCCCTCTTCTTATCACTTCCATCGCTGCCCAGATCGTAATTCTCCTGATTTTCTCCGTTTTTGGGATGTTTACCTATCTGGGTAGCAAGGGTTTTGAGATGATTCTCGGGGAAGGGTATGAAACCTCGCCGTACTTCATCGGGGTTTCGTTGATTGGAGCGGTTTTGCTAGGGTTAGGGTTGGTGTATGTTTCTGTGAACTGGTACTTGATGAATGTGGTGGTGGTGGTTGAATCTAAGTGGGGTTTCAACCCCATGATCAGGAGTCAGGGTTTGGTGAGGGGGATGAGATGGGTTGCTTTGTCTTTGATGATGTTTTTTGGGTTCTTTGGGTCTGTGTTGTTGTGGATTAGTATGGTTTCTGGGGATGTGAATGATGGAGGTTGGAATACTTGGGCGTTCATAATGAGAACTGTGGTTACTTGTGCTGCTTTGACGTTGATTTTGCTGCATAGTGTTGCTGCAAGTACTATTTTGTATATGTATTGTAAGGCCCTGCATGGGGAATTGGCTGGGGAGATTGCGAATGAGTTTGCGGCGGAGTATGTCAGCTTGCCGTTTGATGATAAGAAGCAACCGCATATCGTTTTCTATGTGCAGTGAGGCAGAATTCTTGAGGTGAGGGAATTCTTCCATGTTTTATGTTGTTGGTATACTATGTTCTCTTGTTTTGTTGTTTGAATTTCGCCTTTTTTTGGCTGAACTTGTTTTGAATTGAACTTGTTCGGAACCTTAATTATGAAATAGGATCATTGATAGTAGATAGGGAAATGACAAATGAGGGAAGTAGAACAGTTAGTTGATTGTAGGGTTTTACGATATGCTCAATTTTGTATGATTTGGATGGTATGTAGTAGTCTACTATGCACTAAAGTAGAGTCCTTCGCATTGAAAATTTGAAATGGACGTTATATCGTTGATTGTAGGGTTGTACCATATGCTGAATTTTCTATGATTTGGATGGTATGTAGTAGTCTATTACGCACTAAAGTAGAGTCCTTTGCATTGAAAAGTTGAAATGAACGTTATGCTGCTTTTTTCCGGTTCCAGCTTAGCTGAGCTAGTTGTAAGTGGGTAACTTCATTTGTATCCGTTATAGAGACCCCTCAATTCAGGAAGACGGGTCGGGTTCAATACAGGTTGGTTTGGGGTTATTTAGGTTTTGAGTTTGGAAATTGTATTTAAAACCCTGAACTTTCAATTTTCAGGTGGGGTCAAATGTTGTCAGGTCTTTGATGTAGGATTCACCTTTCGAGAAGCTAAGAAAGGGCAATTCTAAATCTAGGGACAAACTTTAGGCTTGGCTATATCGTTCTATCTGCTTGTGTTGTACTTAAGGTTGTGTATATCTGCCTTATAAATTGGTGTGAAACAGTAGGTCAACTAATGTTTTCCAATTGTATCTCATAACTATAAGTACTACATTTCTTCAGTCTCCAAATATCAATCCATTTGCTTACCTTCCTACTTTCTAGTACCATGCCCTGACCCCTGAGTTACTATCATAATAAATACCGTACAGTACCAAAATGGTACAAATCACTATCCGAGATTGTACCTGTAATATGCTGGTATAACATTTGGTACTTAAAATTTGTCTTTTTTAGAAATGGTAGAAGTCGATACAACGTTCCCAGATGATTTGGTGTCTCATTCCAGGTAGAAAACCGCACAATTCCCGGTATGGTATTGATAACACTTCTAAGTCAGATGAGTAATGTTGTTGTATGATCTTTTGGACATGGTCCGAGTGAACATCAGCTCCCGAAATCTTGAGGAAGTTCATTTCTGCTTTGTTTGGACCAAAGGGAAGGAAAGAAGGGATGGGGGATAAAAAATGTTGGTGTTCCATTGCCTGGATTTCGATAGGTGCACAGAGAATCCTTCCCATGCTAAGCTTATCACAACAAAGAAATGAAGGAAACTAATCTAAAACCATGGCTCATTTTCCTTCCCTTGAAATCCCACAATCCTTTCCCTTTTTTTTGGCTTTTTGTGTGATTCCTTAATAAGTTCTTTGTTCTTATTTTGCTTGTAAGTCTAATTTGCATTTTAAACATACCAAAATGGCTATTTTCTACACGTCCCTTTCTTTTTCTGCCATCTTCCTTTCGTCTAAAACCAAATCTTAATTTTGTTCTTTTAGTTGAATTCGGCTATCTTAACTGGGGAACCTGATGCCTGTCCGTGCCCGCATTGAGAATTGACACCCGATGTCTGTATTCATTCAAATGGCTTTGCAGAACTTACAGTTAGTTGCATGAGGCATTCTGTAATGCTTTCATTAGCCACCAGCTTTGGAAGCTCAATAAGTTTAGCTAAGCGTTTTGCTTTTTCGTAGTGAACGACCATTCCTGTCTATACTCTATGCATTCTCATATAACTGATTTAGGGATCTTTCTGAGTTATGACATCCCCATTCTTGCATTCAAATACATCTTATATCTGTTGTTACAAATTGCCATATTGTCGATGGAACAATTGAGAGCTTACGAACTAAGAAGTATGTCTTTTGCTGATTACCCCAACAAGAATAAGATCATTTGCCATTTCAACTTGCTGTCATACTTGATCTGTATTCCAATTTCTCAGCTATATTAGTTTGATATGGATCTTCACTTAGACAATCTTGCTGTCTTTGTGCAGTTCACATTGCTCAGGGTTCTGGTTTCCACCAATGCCAAAGGACAGGGCACTTATTCAGACTCACCAGCGAAGCAAGATTTAGGTTCTTATTCGAATGATGGAGCTGTCTGGTATAAAGAGTCGTGCATTGTTCATATGTAATCAACAACTTTTCTTTGCCAATAGCAGTCCCTCAGTTGATCAAGTGAATGTCTAGCTTTAGGGCTGCTTCCGAAGTGGATTTTCACTTTCAACTTTCCTTTTGTAAGTAACTGGGTGCAGCTTGTGTAATTATTTTGCCCGTTTGTTTTTAGTCCAGTTGGGTTGTTAATGGTGTGCTTCTACAATCTCAGTAGAACTTCTCTGTTCAGTGTTTCATGCTTATTTGACTGAACTTATTATGAATCGAACTTATGCGAACTATCCTTGATAAAGTCAAATTTTTAAGCTTACAATTTTTTGTATGGTTAGTTTCTAACAGTGGGGAAAGTTTCAATATGAAGCACACTATTATTGTATGATCTCTTTGCCTAAATTTTTCCCTAAACTTTGTTCTCTGTAACTTATTTTTTGGAAGCTTAATTTAGAATAAGTTCATAAATTAGTTCAAAATAAGTTATAAAACAAAGGGTTTTTGGCCACAAATAATCCATCTTGAGAGCTTTGAATAATCAAAGTGACTTTTACGGCCAGTGATCTATTTTCACTATTTTCTCATGATTTACAATCAATTTCGCACCGAAAGGCGACGTGGCGACCGGAAATTTCCTTTTGAAGTATGAATAAACATACTTTCCGTCGCCACGCCTTTCCCGTCTTGGAAATTGGTTGACTGCTATGAGAAAATAGTGAAAAATACATCGCGATGGTAAAAATACTTGGATTATTCTCAGTCACAACCCCCTCAATACGAATTATTTGTGGCCAAAAACCCTAAAACAAAACAACATCAATACTTAATTTTGAATAAAATAGAACATGTTGATGAAATATAAGTGGCAGTTTGTCATAGAAGCAACTTGTAGAGTTACTCTTGGCCAAAAAGATGGACGGAAGGCTAGGAAGAATAGGGGTGCAAACATCTTGAAACATGACATTCTTGATGATATTGATGTTGAAATAGATGTTGTGATTATTGGCAATGATATAAACGTGAGAGTACTCGATGACTCACCCAAGTGAAGTTGATTTTTAAGACTGTCGTCGAATGAGTGAGAGTTTGTTTAGTTGTAGTAGGTTTGCAACTTGTATTGCTTATGTTTAATAGTGTTCGTTGTAAGTCTTAGTCTTTTGAAGTGGGTTGGTTACTGTTTTGTATTGCTATTTTGCTATATTTTGTGAAACTTTAAGCCTTTGGCTCTCAATAATCGAAAAAAAATAAGTTACACAAAAATCCCTCACATAATATTCTCTCAATAAGCTCAGAAAAATATATTCAGAAATAGTTAAAATAATACAAAACAAGACTAAAGAACAAGCCACAGAGGACAAGAAATGGTAGAACCTGATTAGAAAGGCAAATCAGAAATGCCAGAATTAGAGTGCAGGGATCACAACACAATCAAAAAATCAAGAGTTATGTTGATTGTTGACTTTTTTTTTGCAGAAAGAAGCAAAACAAATGTAAGAACTAAACAAGATTCATCCAAGAATAGGAACAATCCCCACCTAAAAACCCTACCAAAATCCTACACATAAAAAAGTTGTTTTGACTGTGAATGCTGTGCACTTGTGCAGTGACAAGCAGACATTTTTTTGTTAAGAACCCACTGCTCTGCTTCACAACATTCTGTGAGCAATGGACACAACACAAATCACTCCCATCTGCTGCCTGGCATTCCTGTAGCCTTCTCTTCCATTTACACCCCCCGATATTTTATCGACATCTTCTTCTCTAACCCCCCACAACCCGTCATCAGTACTTCCTAAAATTCCCCTGCCCGAACGTCCCTGCTGCTGATGAAGAAGAACCAGAAGCTTTGACTTTGAGACTCCTGACTCCCCCATCCGGGTTCGACCCGAACAGCACATTGCTCCAGTTGACCTGCCTCGAAGGCACCTGGTCGCTGTCTTCCCCCCCGGAAGCCTCGTACCCGTCACTCGTTGACCTAGAAAACGGCATCTCCGGCACTGCAGCCGTTGCTGGCAGCCCCCCGGTTAGCCGACTGGACTCCTCGGCCCCGGACGACGACAGCCGGAACGGGTGCGCGTCTGGCGAGTCAGCCAGACTGCTGCTCTCCGGGGACGAGCCGCCGCCCCCGGCCGCCATCTTGGCCGAGCTTGACATCGCCAGGCTGGTCCTGAACGCGCTCCTCGCTTCCAGCTGGAGAGGTGCCAGGCTAGCACTTGATGACGAGGCGGCAGCTGCTTTTTTGCCGGGTATTCTTGCTGTTGTTATGTTGACCAGCGGCTCGAGGGGCATCTCTGCTGGAAGCCTGATCCTCTTGCTGGTCCGCCGCCGGCCATGGTCGAGCCGGGGGACCATTCGAGCCCCCCGGCCGCTGCTGCCGAAACTGCTGTCCCTTTCCAGGCTGAGCTGGCCTGGCCGTCTCACCACCGGCTGTAGAATCTTGGACTTCTTCCTCGCCTCAGCGGCTGCCTTGGAGACCTCGTCCGCGTTTAGGCGGGCGAGCGTCCACGGGCTGATCTTCACTGCAGGGTTCTTCTTCTTGATCGGTTCGTCGACAGCGGTTCGTTTGCCGTAAGAACTCACTGAGCCGGTGTCAGGGGGTACTACATCAAACTGGAACAACACACAGTCGGTTGGATTATCGAAACATCTTTTGACTGTGATAAACTTGTAAAAATATATGACGAGAGGTTACCTGATCTTCAAGAAACAACCGTGGAGGTGTGCACCACACACCCCGCCGGAAAGTGTTGAAAGAACTAGCACTGCTGAGGCCGGTAAAGGAGCTAACTTGAGACATCTGAGGACTCTGTCCCCCTCCCGCTTCTTGTTGCTCCTGCTCTCTAAGGGCTACTATGTAATCGTACGTGCTTATTCCCTACAAAGATCGACTCAATGTTGTAATATCATTACAAGTTTACGACTAACATTGGAATGTCCAAAAAGAGATCGTTGATGTGGTCAGAACCCTTGAGTGTTTACCTTCTTTACGAGGAGGATGTGGAAGAAGAAAAGCTGAGCCAAGGGCAGAGTTGCCAGCATTGCCAAAATACTGCATAAACCCTGCATTAACATGAACACACCACAAAAAGATGAGAATCAACAATACTTGTATTTCACAGGAATTCACAGGAGAATATAAATGTAAGAAAACATAGAACAGGAGACTACTGACCACTACGATTACGAAGGGAACCATGGAGAAGCTGCTTCCAAGCTTTGTGACAATCTCGGCATTGAATCTCTTGTGCTCAATGAATGATAAAATCAAGACAAAGATGCCGGTACACCATTGAAGAATAAGCTGCAATCTCAAAGCCCAAAATTTATGGGGGATGTATACACCTGTGTCAATAATTATCTGATGCTCAATTTCACGCTCTACATTGCAAATGATTGATGCTTTTACATACCAATAGAAGTGCCACGATCATGAGGGTGAAAAACTGCCGGTAGTTCCTTTTGCCTATACAGTTGTTGAGCCACTGCATCCAAGAGAAAATGCAGGCATGAGACGTCTTCAGGCAAAGGGACGAGACGAAAAGAAAGGGAAGATTAAAGTGTCTCACATACCCGGCAATGGTGATCAAAATGGTCAACACACTTATCACAAACTCTGCAGTGCTTGCTGTACTTGAAAACCTATATCAGATACATCTTATTAAACACAGAAAAACTGGACCCCATGGAAGAAAATTAAGGCAATGAGTCAATAGCTGCACAGGAGACATAACTAATGTCCTCACAGGGAAAGTCGGTGATGTTCAACTTCACTGATTGGACGTGTTTAGGTTATAAGGGTTGCAATATCTTTTTTTCCCCGACGAGGGGGGGTGTTTCGAACTCTACATGAATAAAATACAGCAATACTCCGAAATCCCGCCCATATAAGGTATGGAGAGGTCGGATGTAGCACTCTTACCCCTAAATTTTGCAATTTGGAGAGACTGGTTCCAATTGACCCAAGATCTAACTTTACATGAATGTTACAATAAAATGGACAACAAAAGACGAAATAGATTGCAAATGTCCATGATACCTCAACTTCACACAAACTGCAATAGAACATCCCATCCTCGCTTGCATGTCGCTCAGAAGATTCTACAGGTGGACATAGGCAGTTGCAGAGGAAAGTACATGGAAAGCACAAGATTCCCCAAATGCAGGACGAGCAATTTTTTGACTCGTTTCTTTCTTCAATGTCAGTGGTGTTCTTCACATCCCCATCAAGACTGGCGTCTTCCTTTGCTCCAGTATTCACATTTTGCTTCGACAAAGAAGATTCTCTGCCTAGTTTGGAGTCCTTTGCTTTCGCATGCTGTTCTTTACCGGAAGTTTTGCAGTACTTCTTAGACTTGAAAACTCCAGGATCCGCGGGATCAGCTGCTGCACACCAGATATATAGGCCAAACACACCTACTATCTGAAAAGAAACAGTCCAATATCAGAATCCTACTTGGAGACACACCAATATAGCTGTGGTTTAAGAACTCAGCTAATCTCACTATGCGATGGAAAGTGCACCATTAATCACCAAGCCATTAAGCATTTCAAGTGGCAGCAATTGAACTGAAATTCACAGATTGAATGACTCTCATTCAAGATAATACAATATTAAGATTAGAAAATGTAGGAAGGTGAAGGCATCTCTTTATCACTGAGCCAATCTTTCACTCTATCAACCCATGTCTATATTAGAACAACACCACTCTGAGTGTGGGTCACTGGGTCCCACTCTCAAAAGGGGTGCAACACGAGGAATTCCGAAGAAGATCATTGTTCCTAGTATCACTCTCACTTATGGGATACGATGCATTAATGATGATAAGATAGCACCAAATGACTCAAGTATTGATTAGGTTAACAATGTGCAATAACCCAAATATTCAAATTTCAAAGTAGCCTGTAGCTTATGAGCCAAAAGTCAGCTAGCAACAGCATAGCAAGAGAAAGCCAATTAGGAGGCGACAAGATCTATCGACGATTGAGAATTGACCTTCACCTAACATGGATTCAAAGGTTAGGTTTACAAACAGGTGATTTAAGACATGAAAGACATTTTAACAAGGCAAGTAGTTGACAACCTCAGAAAAATCACATCTGATGAATTGACAATGAGCAGGAGGTGTTCTAAGCCCCAATCAACCAACACAAGTAGAAAATCAAACAGCATAATTACAATGCCTTTCAAACAGAATGTTGAAAAAAACAAAAGGAAAATTACTAAAAGACAACTATTCATCTTGTTGCCCTTATCAAGAAAAAGCAATGTCTGTGTTCTCAAAATATGTGGGTGACAAGGGGTAAAGGGAAATTTGAAAGCAAACCCAGAAAGGGAAAGTGACCCATTTGGGAGGGGAAATGATTGGAACCATATGAACCAAAGCAACAAGAATCTGAAGCAAATAAATGAATAAAACCCAGATCTCAACTTTTGTAGGCCAAATAAGGTTCAAAACTAAAGTTGGGTATTAAATGTAGAAGATAAGATGCCAAAGGGATATGAAATTTTGGTTGAACAACTTACAAGAGGAGTATAGACCCCCATTATGATATACTGGTAAAGCTGCTTCCCAACAAAAGGAGCAAAGAAAACATAGAATGCAAACCCCAATGCCAGAAAAACTGCCACAGCCACCACCTGCACAACACAAAATCCACCATTAATTCAACATTCTGGACAAAGCAAGAGCAACCCAGAAAACCAACAAGGAAAAGAAAAAAACACTTTTACCTGAAGTGGGTGGTAAGGAAGTTCCCATCCATGCTTCCTCATTCTCTCTCCTCTCACTCTATCTCTCACTAGAAAGCTAGACCCACCCACCCTAGAAGCTGAAATGTGAAGAACAAGAAACCAGAAATTGGGTATACTTTCTGGGATTATGTAGCTACAAATTATCTGGTGGAACTTTCCCCAATTTTAAGGGAAAGATGTGTTTGGATCGGGGTTTGAAAATGAGAGAATTCCGAAGACCTCATTTACTTTCCCCCTTTTTCTTCACTCCCTACAGTAATTCCAACTCCAACCCAGATAATAATGTGCAGGATTGAAGACAACCCAGAACCCAAAACCCAGAAAAATAGAGAAATGTGAAGTGGGTGTTTTTTTTTTTTTTTTTTTTTGTGTTTTTTGGTGGGTAATGTAGGAAGGAATGGAAGGTTTGTCTGGGTTTTTCTTTCAGTCCTCCATGAAAACAAAATCCCAGATGAAATAAAGAGAGAGAGTTGGAATATTTAATGCCTAGTGTCTTGTGAGCTTTTGGGGTAGTGAGCTTGGAGATCTGTAGCTACAGACAGACAGGCAGCAGCCAGAGAGAGAGAGAGAGAGAGAGAGAGAGAGAGAGGGGGGGGTGGAGTGAAGAGGAGGAAATTGTGTTGTGTAAATGTGTAGTGGTGGTTGTTGCTTTTTTACAGGACCAGTAATAATAATAATAATGGGGGATAATAATCAATGAAGAGGGAAAGAAAGAGAACAGTGAGGGGTGTATGGAAAATGTAGGGCATGGAAAGGAAAAGGGGAAAGGGAGAAAAGGAAAGGAGCAGCAGCAAAAGGCCCCTTTCGCTTTTTGGCTGGTGTTGGTAGTAGAGACTGGCGAAGCATACTATCCTCTTCAGGACGTATCCAAAATCCATATCATAGTAGTGTTGTGACATGTTCCTTTTCTACAAATACAATAATACTATTCAAACTTTTTAATTAATTATATTGTTTTTTAAGTGTAGATAATTTTTTTATGGCTTGCATATAAGGGGTCATCAAAAATTCAGAAAATTTCGGTCCCGTCCAATTTCCGATCACAAAATCCTGCTCTCAATGCCTCGGTGGGACCAAAAATAAAATCTCATTCAATACCGGGATCGAGAGTGAGACTTCACATCATCTCCCGGTCTCGATTCCTATATATATATATATATATATATTCATTCGTTTGGTTTCAATAATCTACGAAGTGAGATTTTATAAAATCGTGTTGTTTCCATGTTAGGTTTTTATGAAAAAAGAAAAGAATTAAATTATCGGTATAAGTAGGTCAGCAAATCGGGACTAAAAAATCTTCAATTCATTTCCCACCTCCCAACGGTACCGAGAGTGGGGAAAAAAATCTACTCTTAGTCTTAGTTACAACTAGGACCGAGAGTGGGGGCACACAGGTCTGCTCCCCATCACAACCGGGACCAGGACCTCCAAAAATCATTTAAATCCTATTTTAGGTATAAATAGCAATAAGTCTTATATTTAGGGGTCACATAAATAAATCTTTGCTCCTTCCTTATATGTTGGTGTAACACCCTGTATATATGGTTAAAGTGCGATTTAAAGGGATTAAAATGACTACTTATATTACCAATGTGTACCTTCCTTTTAGTAAGTTCATATGTTTGAAACTCTTCAGTTAAGCATGTTTGGCTTAGAATAGCATCATAATGGGTGACCTCTTGGAAAATTTCTCAAGCAGCGTGTGAGTGAGAACGAAACACGCTAAAAGGACCTGTGTTGATTTGTGGAGTCAGTCACTTTTCCGTAAAATAGTTATCAGTAAGGCTCGCGGCCCAGGAGGGGTTGAGGTGTTACAAATGAGGTGTCCTGCGATCGTGATCAGCTGCGTTAGTGAACAGGAGATCCATGGACAGTCACCTAGCGGGGCAAATATTCTTAAGTGAATTGAGGCACAGTGAGGACGTTGTGTGGCTTAAGTAGGGTGATTGTAACACCTTGTATGTATGGTAAAAGTGTGACTCAAAGGGATTAAAGTGATTGTTTATATCACCAAGGTGCACTTTCCTTCTTTTAAGCTCACCCATTAATTGCGAACTCCTCAGTTAAGCATGTTTGGATGCGAGTAGCCACATGATAAGTGGCCTCTTGGGAAGTTTCTCAAGCAGCGTGTGAGCAAAGATGAAGTACGTTGAAATGACCCGTGTTGATTTATAGGGCCAGTCATTGTTTCGTAAAGTAGTTATCGGTAATGTTCGTTACTCAGGAGGGGTCGGGGCGTCACAAATTTTATCAGAGCTAACTCGCGACCGTGAGCTGCATCAGTGGATGAGAGATCCATGGGCAATCACCTAGCAGGGGAAAAATTTTGGATTGGATTGAGGTATAACAAGGACTTTGTGCGCACAAGTGGTGGGGGTGATTGTAACACCCCAGTTATATGGTTAAAGTGTCGCTTAAAGAGACTGAAATGACTACTTATATCGCCAAAGTGCACGTGTCTTTTAGGAGTCTCATCCTTTGAGAACTCCCCAGTTAAACGTGTTTGGCTTTGGAAAGTTTTCCCATACAACGTGTAAGTGGGAACAAACCGTGCGGAAATGACATGTGGTGATTTGTGGGGTCATTCATCGTTCCGTAAAGTAGTGTCTGCAAATCGGGAGGAGCCGTGGGGTCACAATTAGCTACTAAAACCGTCTAAGGTGTTATTCTTGTGACACTTAGAGTTTGCTCATGCATATTGTATAACCAAACATGAAATAAGTTTAGTCATCTTAATTTTTCTAGGAAACCACCCCAACTAAACACTACATTAAGGCTGTGTTCTATACTGCGGTTGGCAAACTGCGGTGTCACACGGTACCGCAGTTTGCCACAATCCACCACATTTCACCGCAAATCATTACTTTTTTCTCTCCTCACTCTTCTCCTCTACTTTTTACATTCTCTTTCCTCACCTACCCCACATACCAATAACCTACCATAATTTCACCACACCCCACTACAATTTCACCACACCTCATCGCAAAATACCGCAAAATACCGCAGTATAGAACACGGCCTAAGACTTACTCTCTGGCCCATTTGAAAAAGTTAAGGTTGCATGCAAGTCTTGGTGGGTATCATGCAAATTGCAAATATATAGGTGGATACTTGTGAGTGCTAGTAAATGTATATTCTTTCTACTTATGATAAGTAATTTGTTGCTGATAAATATTAGTCGATGTTAAAAACTGTTGATTAGTATTGACCATTAATATGTTGAGATTAAAGATCAATGCTACTCAAGATTAAACATTGATGATAAATAATAAATACTCATGTAAGTTGAAATGAGCAAGTTTTAATATTTATGATGTAGAACACACCATACTAGTAGAACACACAGAGTAGACTAGTTTCAACACTAGGGCAATATTAAACTCTGGATAATAGGAGAATCCAAGAAGAAAGTTTGGAAGATAGTGGTCTACATCTATAATTATTTCTCACCCTCATCATCAATTCTATGCCTTCCTTGCCCTACATTTGACATTTGCTAGGGCTGACATTTTACACATTCTTCACTTAATAAATACTATTCATAATTGAACCCTTTTTAATAAGTAAATGGTTTAGTTAATAACTTGTCCACTAGTATTTGGAAGGAATTTAATCCCACCATTTTTTAACTAAATTTTCTCCATAGGACATGGAAGATAGCCTAGAATTCATGACTTTTAATGTTATGCTCTTATGGGTCTACCAACTCCACATTATCATAATTTATATCCACCAGAACAGCCATAAATCTTGTGATTTGCATCAGTTATGGGCTTTCCATAGGATTTGCATCAGCTTTTATTTACCATTGTGGTAGTAATTAAGATAATTTGTTGTTTGATATGTTAATAAGCCCAAGTTTTGCCAATTAGATGATAATAATTTTCACTTTATTTTGCATATCACTAGTCGCAAAAAAAAAAATACAATTTTCGGGTTTTTAAAATTTTTAGATTTTTCTAATTTTTTTAATTCATACCCCAAAAAAGGTTATGAATGAAGCTTAGTTACTAAAAGAATTTTTAGTTTTTTTTTTAAATTCGAACATTATTATGATTTTTTAAGGAATAAAAGGGAAAAAATCATAAAAATATAGAAAAAAATAAAAAAAAATTGGAACAGAGTTTGAAAATTCACAAAAATTGTGAGGGAATGTTGTGCTAAGTTTGAAATCAGATGTAGGTAAAAAAACCATGATATTTATGCACTCGTTAGTAGTAAAAAAAATACAATTTTATATTTTGTAACCGTTGACATACAAAAATAAAATAAGAATTATTATTACCATTCAATTGCTAAAAGTTGAGATTATTAAAATCCAATTTTTCTACGGATTAATTAATATTTAAATGTGATTATCAAAATTTTGAATTTCAACATACCCTTCTTTACATTTATTTTTTCCCCATTTTTCCTTTCAAAATGAGGTGAAGAGGGGAGAAAGTGACCCAACAATGACATTGGGGGGTGAGGAAGAGATATTGTCTGTTATGGCAAACAGTTATTAGCAGTTTTCAAACTTTGAAATTCGCGGTAGTTTTTCATTTTTGTTTTTAAAAAATCTTTAAGAATTGGAATTTGCTATGTTTTTTCTACTGGCAGTCAATAGCATTGGGCTCCATGTAGCATAGTCTTAAATTAATATAAAATTAGGGTTTCTTGAATTATTTGTCCCACTACAATTCTATTTTCTGATTCCAAAATATTCTCTTTCTTCCTTTTTTTTCTTTTCCCTAAACTACTTGGAGGCTTTAATTTCAATGGAGAATCAGAAATTCTGTGTACTTTTGGAATATATATACATAAGCCTTCATAGTACTACTGTTTTTGTTAATACTATTTGGGATTAAAAAAAATTATGGATTTATTATATATCAAGTAAATATAATGGTATATTGGTTATCCCTAATCAGAAAATATGTATAAACTAATGTAATATGAATATATGATTGAACAATAAACACCAATGAGAATATGATGCAGTCATATATATGATATGTTGATCATTGAAAGAGAAGATGTCCAATGGCCTATATGTGGAGCCTATCGTTTGCTAATATTTGCTTTCTTTGATTTTTATTTTAGTTTGATGTTATAACAATTATTATATTAATTAATAGTAATATATGTAAAAGTTATTTTCATAAAAGAACATATATAAATCGATTCATGCCAAAAATAGCTAGTCACAAAATTTATATGGATCATTACGGAGTAAACAATGATATTATCAAGATCGATCTGTCTTAAGGTGATCAAGGAAGTATACAACTATATGTTATCATAGTCGTCTTTATAGTATGTTCGGTAGTTTACTAAAACTTTCTCATCTATTATGGACAATCAAACATGAGAAAGGTTTTCAATCAAACACAACCTTATAGCATAAATGAAAGGAGTAAAACATAAAAAGATTTAACGCGGTTCACTAATTAAATCGAAAGAGGTAAAATTTGAATAAAGAAATAAATAAATAATGTTGGATCAATATATTGATTTGAGAAGAGAAATAAGTCTAGGGATGGCATTGGGTCCAAGACTCGACCAAACCTGTCCTCGTTAAGCGGGTCTCGGTCCAAAAATTTTGGACACAATGGGTTTGGGTCCACCAAATTTTTGGTGAGACCTAGTCCGGGTCTAGGCATGGACTTGCGGACTCGTCAAATTGTATAGTATAGAATAATTTTTTCTAAAATGAAAACTCTGAAGATTAGAGTAAAGGCGCCCCGCCTAAACACTAAACCTAATTCTTTTTCCATTTTTTTTTACATTTTAAGTTGTGTAGTTTTATTTTTAGAATTGATGCGTGATGACTTTTGTAATGTTCTTATATTTGTCTGCGTTCGTAGCTTCGTACAATGAACTTTACCGTGTTGAAAACATGTGCATTTAGATAAATGAGTCATTATTATACCTATGTACAAGTATAAACCCATCAAGGATTGGAGCCACCATGGACTCATGGACCCGGTGGGTTTAGGTTTGGGTCAAAAAATTATGGACCAGGTGAATCTAAGATAGGTCTCGGTCCAAAAGAATTTGACAAGGCTGGATTTGGGTCCACCTGGACCTGACTCGAACTTGCGCTATCGTCATCCCTAAATAAGTCCTTGTATAAATCAATCATTGATTCATTTTAGTTGTTGTACATATATAATCTCTCAATTGCTATGTAACAATTTTAATTAGGGTTCCTTATCACCCAGAAGTTAAATGGTCCACCCAGGACCATGAAGTATCATAGCCCCAAGTTACTTAGCGGGTGACTTCGACACATGAGCTTCAGTGGTTGGGCTTCCACTTTTGGCTAATCTACTTTCTTTTGAGTTGGGACCATGATACTAAATGGTCTCAACTCTCATTACCCTATCCCCCCCCTCCCCCTTCCCCGCCCCCCCTCCCCCTTCCCCTTCCCCGCCCCCCCCCCCAAACTTATTATGAATAAACTATACATAACACTCAACACCAATTAACATTGATCATCACTTGGTCTTTTTAAATTTTAAATTCAATCAGTACTTATCATCATCAATCAACATTATTCAAATATTTAACATTAATGAACAATAAGTTCTTAGTTTACCTATATAAGTAATTATCAGTCGATATTATTTATAATTGAATTTGTGGAATATGATCTTATATAAACATCGATTTTTAAATCGAAATACCACACGATATAAGTTTCTACAAAAAAGTAATTAAGGAAACTTAATTTTCTCGTTCTTTTGTGCGCTGCGTTTGCGTTGCGTTACGTTACGATTAGTTGCGGTAGATTGCGTTAAGTTGCGGTGGAAATAATTAAAAAATAATGGTAATTTACATTATGTTGCGGTAAGTTGCGGTAAATTACGTTGCTTTTGGGTGCATTAACACATAAATTATTCATAGCAGCTAAGATTTATTACATTATAATCATTTGAAATTTAATTTATTGCATGTTTATATTTTAAATGTATGATTAATCATTTACGAATTTCATTTAAAGTGTCACCTCACATTTTACTGGTAAATCTGGATATTTTTCTTTAAAAAAAAAAAGAAAAGAAAACTGGAATGTCAGGCAAGGCAGATTGAACATGGAAGACTGAAGTTTTCTGCTTTTCTGGTGTAGAATTCCAATGAATTTAATGAAATCTGGGCAGCCTATTCATGTCATTTCTGCCCCTGATCATTTCAACTTTCAAGCCATGAATATTGAATATAATACATCTTGCCACCCTCCTAACCTTTCCCAATTTTACCACTTCCACTACAATGGAATATAATTCCCCATATATAAAAACTTCTCCTTTCTAATTTAATGCCTCTGTGCTTAATCTCGAAAAAAAAGCCTCTATACGTGGGATCATGAAATTGGACCCCTAATTATTTAAGGATTATTTAGTTCGAAAATCTCCAACTTTGGACCTTGCTTATTAAAATATTCCAAACTTTACTTTTGATATGAATATCCCAAACTTTGGGGGTTGGTGTTTATTAGCATCTCAACACTGAATTAACAATAAATATTAAATTCGAGTTTTTCTATAATGTAATGATTGTTTTTGGCTAAGACACACATCCATTCCACAAATCACCTCAAAAAATATTGTTACAACATAGAAAATCCTGAGTTTAATTGAAGTTAAGTTGGTGTTGAGCTATTGCCTAATACAACCTCCAAATTTTGGAATATTCATGTTAAATCTGAAGTTCGGGATATTCTAATAAACAAACCCCAAAGTTTGAGATTTTAAAACCTAATAATTTATTATTTAATCCATTATTGTAGTGCTCTAATAATCTAATCTATTGGTTATTTGAGTCATAGGTGGTGGATTTACTCATATATGATTCATTGATTATGTATATTATCAAATTGAGGTAGAATCACGCGTCTATGCACACATGTAACTGTGTAGATAGTAGAAATGAAAATCATAAACATATTGATGCAAGATGGTTAATAACCATTTTACATTTCATGTAAATTATATATAAAGTTAAATGTAAGTATATTTAATCATTATAAAGTTATATTTCATTACTTTAAAGCTTATTATAACTTATAAATGAGATAAAATAATTATTTATATTTTTTCATAAATATAAAACTCTGCATAAAATGTACATTTTTTTTCTATGATTGATAAAATTAGGCTATTATTCATATTTTTTGACCTAGCTAATAATTATTATACTCTTATGGTTGATAAATTGATATATACAATTACTAGAGAAAATATTATTAAAAGTTACAAAAATGTGAAACATGGACAATTCAAGATGATTATTAACCCTTGAGGCAAGAATCTTGAGGCAAGATGTATATCATTGTCCTTTAACTCCGTTCGATAATGGATGGGTTTTACCGAATTGAATAATATTAAAAAAAAACACACGCAAATATCACTTTTGGGAAACAATTTGATGGTAAAAAAATGTATTTTGAGGCTATTTTAATATGATTGAATTAGTAACATACGTCCAGCAAACAATTTTTTGGAGATGTTTGGTCCCAAATTAATACAAACAAAATGATATCTTGTGTTAGATAAGAAAAGAAGGTGGCATGCATGGGTACGTATATAGAGATAAGTACACTCCCTAATTAGTGCATATTAATTTCAGGTTGCATGAAACCCTATTTGCACTGTGTAACGATCACTGAGCCCTGTATATATATGATGATAGTGAAAGAAACACAAGTAGCTAGCTTGCTTGTACTATGAGGACTACATTGTATTAGCTAGCAAGTATATAGTCCCTCGTTCCCATATTCGTGCTATTTATATTTATTATTTTATGGTTTTTAATGTCTATTTTTGATTGACAATATTCTGCTAATATTTTATCAAAAAATTATAGTATGTTACTCATACTATAGTCTTTTTCGTCTACAAATATAATGATAGTACTTTTGTATAATACACCATCATAGATATATAATGAGAAATTCATGGTTACAAATTTTTAAAATTTGACTGATATATAGATCTAGACGTCAATTAAAATAGGAATGAGGGAGTATATAGTATGATTACCTTGCCTAGATATATTGTGATTTGTGAGATGGCCGGTATATAATTATAGTAAGTGTTGACGTATATGACATTCGAGTAATAATTAGTCAAATTTCCTACAATAATTCTTAGGTAAGACCCTCACGTAAAAATTTGTGATTATTAATTGATGCAGAATTTATGAATACATCTGTAGGTAGGATATATGACATTAGTACATGATTATAGAGAACCCGATAGAAGTTGAAGTTGATGTGTATGATCACATGTTTTTGTGTCTGTGTGTGGTCACATGAATAAAACCCGTGACCAATCTAGATATATAGGCAAGCTATTTTAATTTCCAGCATATCTACCCAAAATATATTCATTCAATTACTCACTTTTCAGATATCCTTCCTTTGCCCACATAGGCTCCTTAACTTTCTTCTAAGTTATTATGGCTTTTTTCAATAATTCACCCTCTATTTATAGATCTATTATGCATTATATATCATGATAATTTCATTAACATATCACAATATTTTATTAAATGAGTAAATTAAATTAAATTATAAATTATTATAGATAAATTTTTTCGGCCTTGCTTGATTTGGTTGTTGGTTGATAGTTATTTGCATTGGCTATTTATTATTGACTGTTTGGAAAATGCGGGTGTAACGCCTGACCCCTCCCCGGCCACGGTCATTACCGATAACCGCTTTAAGAATCGTTGACTGACCTCACAAATCACCACGAGTCTTTCCAAGCGTGTTTCGTCCTCGCTCACGCTATCTGGGAAAACTTCCCAGGAGGCCACCCATCCTGAGACTACTTGAAGCCAAGCGCGCTTAACTGAGGAGTTCTCAAAGGATGAGCTACCATAAAAGAAGGTGCACCTTGGTGACATAAACAGTTATTTTAATCATCTTAAGTCACACTTAACCGTATACCTGAGGTGTTACAGCGTGTTTGGTAAAGTTAGTCATTTATGAAAAGTATTTGTTGAAATTTCATTTATACCCTTTATAAATAATATTTTAAGGATGATATCTGTGTCATTTTAGACAATTTTTGGACTAAAATGTCTTTTCTAAAATAAGTTAATCTCAATAAGTTACTTTAACCAATGTATTAAAAATTGGTTGATTAGGACAAAACAGTCAACTAAATAAGTTGTTTACCAAACGCATAAATAACTTATTTGACATCTAAATAAGCCAACTTCAACAATAAACTTTTCAATAAAACGTTTACCAAGAGAAAACGACTTAAAAGTATCATTGACAAAATAGACTAAAAACAAATGGGAGGGACCTTATAAACATCTGGTCCCTTGTTGAATTCACTTCTCTATATTTGTGATTAATGTGACGTACGTCATTAGACTTCTATTACAAGTTACTACATTAAAGAAAATATGATTTGGATGACGACTAAAAAGAAAGTATATATAGTTGTTAGTGATTGCTTCACCTGGGAGCCAGGAATATATATAAAAAAAAAATATGCACTCAAATATTCTCACATTATTATTTTGTAACGTTGTATGTAAAAAATATTAACATACATGAGGTAACTTTTTCTGATCATCGGTCAAGGTGGGTCATATTCCGTTAATAAGTAGCCTAATATTTCACGTTTCTCTGTCATGCATAATACATGTTAATTTAAGCAATGATTGTTGAAACAACATTATTAGCAATTAAATTCAAACTACAAGGAACTTTTTACAAAATAATCAATTTTGGTCACCCTTATTGTCTCATAGTAAATTATGAGCAAATTCAACCGATATATATAAATATATAGATATTATTATAAATTATAAGTAGTCAATATTAAAGATTTTCATCAAGTAGTTTTAGTTTAGAGAAAATATGCAGAGTATATTTAACGTTACCCACTACGTATTTTCATAAAATGAACGATTAAATTCTACAAATCAGAAAAAATATGCGTCATTCATAAGATTTTTAAGTTATTTGAGGTTATAAACCTAAAACTTTAAATAAATAAATAAATAATTATAAAAAGTTGAGGGGATATCATAAAAAGTTATGAACCAATGGTGGAATATGGGGGCTCCATTTCAGGAAAAACAATAATTCAGGCATGGAGAAAGATAAATCAAGATTTGGAACAGCTAAGGAGTAGGAAGAGGGTGTGAGTGTGAGCCACTTGGAACTTGTTATGTTCCAAATCATTATATTATGCATATCTTAATTATATATTGCCCCTTGCCTCACTTTTTGAGGCCTTGATAATTAAGTTAATATCTTAATTATATATTTGTCTATTTCTTTACTTTAAGCGCTAATTATAAGTAAATTAGAGTGAAATAGTGTAGATAGAAGGGAACAATTTTGTCATATGGTATATATGACTATATATTTCTTGGATTTGCCGGAAACAGTCTCTTCATGAACTTCTGTTTATGGGGGTAAGACTACCTACATTTGGATCCACATGCCGTGTTCAAACATATTTTTCCTGAGAGGTTGTTGTTCATGTAGCTTATATAATTACTTTTAGAGTTAAAGGTTTGTTAGCTTATTATAAATATTGTATTCATAATAAACTTGGAGTTAATGTGTTGAATAGTATTATTGTACGTATGAGATTAGATGAAAATGCAGTGTGTTATCTTTCGATTTAACATTTTTTGGCACCCATTTTTTTCTGTTCAAACACTTCTCCCCCTCTTCTTTTTTTTTTTTTACCCCCTCTCCAATCAATCAACCTTTGCAGGCTACCCTGATGGTGTTGATGGTGGTGACAGAGAGAATGAAGATGGTGCTATGGAAGAGGCATGTTGGTGGCAGGGGTGATTACACTTAACATATATCTATGAACAACCTCATATGCTATCCACATTTATACTTAACATATACTCAAGATTACAAACAGCTCGAACAATTAATAGAAAAAAATATTAGCAGCCACCTGATACATTTTTTTTTGTTCCCACCATTTTCAAAAATTAGTCCTTCATGTCCTTTAAGATCAATTAACTTCTTGGGTCATCCTTTAAGGTAAATAACCCTTTTCCAAAAGAGGGCCCAATGCTGAAATGGGCATTAAGCAGATAGGTCGTAATTCGTAAACTTTAGGAGGAGTTAAGTTCAACGAAAATCCGGCCTTATAGGCCCAGGCCCATCTAAAAAGTCTAGAATGAAAGCTTATTTTGCTATTTTTTCCACATTCTTTTAGCTGGTAATATAGGAAAATTGGATTCTAATACTTCATAATTTTGACAATTGAACGATAATAATTGCTACTATTTTTGTATATTAGTGGTTCTAATTAAAAAATAAAATTGTATTTTTCTGATATTAAATCTAAAAATCTACCTTTATACTAAGTTATTATGATTTTTTTTAAGGAATAAAAGAGGAAAAAACATAAAAATTAGAAA
This sequence comes from Portulaca oleracea, assembly GCA_029582165.1. NCBI lineage: Eukaryota > Viridiplantae > Streptophyta > Magnoliopsida > Caryophyllales > Portulacaceae > Portulaca > Portulaca oleracea. Next base: position 1,573,210 of record CM055888.1, read on the forward strand.
AAGAAAGCGAAACTTTTTTTTGGGGGGGGGACAAACGTGATAAATTCACTAAAAATCATGGGGAAGTGTTGTGCTGAGTTTTGGAGCAAATACAAATCAAAATTCACGATATTTAGTGTATACACTCGTTTGTGGTACAAAAAAAAAGAATACAAATTTATTTTTTTTAAGACCACTGATGTACAAAAAAAAGTAGGGATTGCTATCGTACAGTTGCCAGAAATAGTGATTATTAGAATCCAATTTTCCTTTAATATATTAATTAAATAAAAATATTTCTCATTTGAATTGTAAGAGTAAGTGAGTGTTCATTATGTACATCAAATGATTTTTTTTTTTTTGCAAATTTAATGGTTTCTTTTTAGGAGGTTCCATTTGTAAGATTGGGTATTATTATAAATCCATTCAGGCCATGTTTTTTTAGAGTGGTATGATCAAGTTAGGTTTGGTAAAGTAAGGAAAGAAAATGTGAGGATAAAATTATAACTTTAGTTTAAATGTTTTTTAGGGAATCGAGTAAGATAAACTTAGGTTATGTCAGAATAAATTTAACTTACCAACCCAAAGTGCAGGACTTCAAGTCTCAACCTTAATATTTATAGAAATTTATCAAATCAAACTTTTTATAAACATCATAATCTTCTTATGACTATTATGAATCAGAAACAATTATAATGTCTAATAATTATTTTTATTCACACTCAAATGTCACACTCCACGTATAATTGGATTTAAGATGAAAAAGATTGAAAAAGAAAGTGAGCAAATGATTGAAGTGAGAAAGACAAACGTGACGAATAAAGTTAGACCCAACCCAAACAAGGCCGTAATGTATTGCGGTAGATGTGGTAGAAAAAAAGCCCCATTTGAGGGCCCCATCAACTTAGTGCCCTCTTGTTTGCTCACCTATTTCTTAAGATCTGTTTGGATTTCTATGTTCTCTCCTTCCACTCATTTAGTCCCTGTGCTTTGGATTAGTTAAAATTAGGTTTGGATTGATTGGATTAGATTGGTTTGAATAAGTTATGATGCTTTTTTGAGAAATTATTTTTTAGAGAGGATATTTTTTTTGGGAATTGTGTAAGATTTAGATAAGTTTAGATAAGTTTGGATTATATTGGATTGAATAGTTGAACCAATCTAAAGGACAAGGCAGTATCCATCTAATATTCATTATTCAATTTAATATTTATATTATACACCACTTTTCTTTTGGATCATATATTATACACCACTTACACCCTACAACAACACCACTTTAATTTTTTTAAGTGGGTCTTTATTCTACAAAAATAATATTCACCAACATAATCTTTGTCTTTTTATTTGTTGGTAACAATAAATTGTATATAATTATATATGGCAGTAGCACTTCTAATATTTGTTTATTTTCTTCTAAACTTACATTACAATTAATAAACCTTGAAAAAAAAAATTGCAATGGATAAATATTAGGGGTTGTTTTAAGATGGCCTTTCGTAACTACCATTTTGGCCCATACATGGGCAGTAGTGCCTTTTTTTTTTTTAATATATGACAAATCACATAAACTCTATTTATTTATACAAAACTGTTGGCTAATTATAATTAAAACATCCAAACTATGGTCTAAATTCCATTTTGTTGTTGGGTACATTTTGACAATGATATCATATAAAACCCATCAGGTAGCATAACATAAGGTTTGATTCCCCTAATTCTCGTTATTTCAAAAGTGTGACATCTTTCGTGAAATTATTTTATTTGTCTTGCTAACTAAAATGAAGAGTGTATTTCTATAGCATTTTGTCAACTTCAATGGCTTGGCAAAGAAGACATTAAAAGTGATACATATATGAAATTAAGAATATTCAAGATGTTGATATTATAAATAGATATAATCAATAATTATTTGAATAGCTAATAGCTGATTTAGTAATTTATAATACTATTGATGAAGGATTATTATTTAGTCAAAGAATTAAAGAATATAATTGTTAAATTGTTTTTGAGCTTAGGAGACACAAACGGAATTGCCTAATGCGTTTATTTGGTCAAAAATTCTGAGGAAATAGTCAATTTTTTCAAGTTGACTTATTTTCTCCATGTTTGATTGTATATTGACAATGGAAAAAAAGTTTACAAGGGTCCACCACTTCTAAGATTTTCCTAAGGAAAGTTTCCCTTAGAGAAGGATAAGGAAAATGTTTACTGTGGAAAACTTTTCAAAGAAAAATTTCTTCATGAAAAATTTTCTAGGGTTCTTACCAAACACTCCCTTAGGTATAATTTCTCAAACATAAAAATCCTAGAAAAGAAAATGCTTTAAGAGCTTGCTATTTTCATCTATTCATAAGTATTTACCATCATCATACAATAATACTCCATATTTATTAATTATGAATACAATATTCATAATAAGCTAACAAACCCTTAACTCTAAAGTAATTACATAAGCTATTTATATTTTTTGTTATGATCAATTTACTACATAAGTTAGTTATGTCAATTTTTATGAAAAACAAGTCAGTATTATTGAACTGTTTGTCTCTTCGTAGACATCCGATAATGTAACACCCCAACTTTTAATCACAAGATTAAACCACTAATTATGAACCCAAACCTGTGATTAGCGCAGCGGTACACTTAAGCTGGAGTATTACCGCCGTCCCCACTCGGGACAAGGCAACACAACCACCAAAAAGACTACAAATCACAAGGAGAAGACAAGCTTAACTCCATCATAAGCCAACTCATAATACAACTTTTACAACACTTGAACTAGGTGCATAATCATTTAAATAGAAGGGTTCCACAACTTCTTCAATTTCCCGAACGCCCATGCTTATTTGCGAAAGACCTCGGAGTCTACCTTACTTGGGTCGGACTACTTCTGACTGGATTTACCCTTGCCTTGGGAGCTCGAACCTCCTAAAACAAAACATTTAAAACAGACGCAAAAGTGAGTGGGGAAACACTCAGTACACAAACCTCCAACACGTCAAACCGTTCGAAAGCGGTTTTCGGTGCCGACATTTAAATTCATGTTGAAAACGGGAGCGGGGCTAAATAAACATTAAAATGGATTTGACAGAGATGTAAGCATATAAAAGTGAACATGGTATATATATATATATATATATAAAAATTAGAGTGGTATCCCTTACGATCTGGTGCAAAGCACCTAACACGCGCACGCCCCAAATCGATCTGGAGTTTGGGAGGGTGACTGCTATGCAGTCGGACACTAGCCAGGTCTGGTACTCTGATGAGGAGCACCCTATAGAAGAAATAAAGGCTAGCGCTACACGACTAGCTAGAATGATACTAATAAGGCGGGACCACCTTTGAAAATATTATTATTGTATAACATATATCATGACATAAAATGAATGAAAAAGCATCGAAGCGTGCTTGAATGGTAAAAGTTGGACAATTTGCGTACCTTGAATCGATGCGATGTTAGGCGGTGCGTCTCGGCCTTGGGATGACTTGGGCGGCTTGGAAACTAAGATAAGAAAAGTATAAAATGGAGAACCGAATAAAGTTCTTAGTGAGTTTCAAAAGTTAAGTAACATAAGAACTAAGAATGAAATAACTTAGAAAGAAAATTTCAGGTTTTTAAGAAATAAAGCTTTTAGCATAACTCGGGTTAGAAAACTTGGAATTACGCAGATGAGTACATCTCGGAATAGGGAAAATCATGATCTACAACTTTGTCAACATGACCGAATTCTAAAAATGAAGGTAAGAGCCTGAAAAATAGCCCGGACAGAAGCTGAAGCTGGAAGTTGGAACTTTAAAAATCTTCGGTTTGATTTCTTGATACGAACTCCAAAGAGGCTTGAACAAGAACGAACGGTAATTTAATATGCGAAAAGACTTAAAGTAATTATATCAATGGGGAATGGAAGTTAAGGAAGCGAGAAGCTAGAGTAAGGATTACGGAGTGCTTTTGGTTTTAATTTGATAGGTCGCTAAGCGACGAAGCAAACTTATAGAGATAGATTGATGAGCTTTGAAAGTGTTTGAAGGATATATTGGATTTAAGAATTGGTGAAGGACTAAATCCTAGGATCATTAGACCTCAAAGAGCTCTTGTGCTACTGATGCAATTTGCAACTCAACCTTAGGTCGCTAACACTCTATAATTTAAACCTTCAAACTTGTCCACCAAAAATCCTAACTTCGATAAAAACCTTAACCTTCAAGAGAAAGCATTTTCAACTTAGGAAACACTTCTTGGATGTTCTAATATTGACCAAAGGATCTCCAATAAAAGAATCCCTCAAAAGATTGACATTGGATCACAAAACCTTAAATTATTACTAAATCTTCTGGGCAGAACGTCTATGGACAGCCCTTCTTCGCGACCCTATAACTCTCACTCTCGATATCGGGTGCCTACAAACCATATCTTTCCGGAAAGCTTGCAACGTGGCCTAAAACTTTCATGTTTACTCCAGGAACTAATAAAGTCTCCAAGTGGACGAAAATCTGCTTTCAAGTCACTGACTCAGAAAACGTAATTAATTTCGTGTCGTCACGGTTTTGGCCATAACTCGGTCTATACATGTCGGAAACTTGAAATTCCAAAGCCTAAAGTTAGCTAACACCTTGGACTATCATATGGAGTAAAAATCTGGGTTAAAAGCATACTCTAAATTCTCTGTAAAAATCAGATTCCCAAACAGAACCTTAAAGCTTCTTAATCTCATTTCTAATGTTTGATTAAGCTCCTAAATCATACCAATTCACAACCAAACCTCAAATTAGCTAACTTTCACCATATTTCCAGAAATAAATACTCAAAACTTATTCCAATACAGCCATAAACTTCACATGCAACCATAGATTACAACATGCTATATGAAACAACATTCAAACTAGTACCTTCTTCATGAAAACTCTCCAATTTATAACACTAGAGCATAAAAACACTTATTTAACCTAATCAATACTTATAATCAGTCCCTAAACTCACTGTTTCTTCCATAAACCCACATGCATAAAGAGGAAAATCATTATTCAACATAATTTCAACCAAAACACCTCAAGAATAACTCAAAAACTCACATGCATTCAACCCAACTCAAACCCTAACTTAGCAATTACAATCACAACTTTGAATTCATGCTAAAGGAGTATAAAAGAGATAGAATTTGCAAGAATAACATAAAAAGAACATGAGTTTCAGATTAGGGTTTAATTGGATTTGAATTGGGGGTTTTAGAGATTACCTTTGGAGAAGAAAATTGATGAAAACACAAGAGAGAGGGAGGAGTGGCCGACGGCCACCTCTGGACGGCGGTGGGAGCGGCGCCGGTCACCAGAAAACGCAAGCAGAGGGAGGGGGGTGCACGGCAGAGGGAAGGAGAGGGAGAGAGGAGTGGGTTGATGTTTGGAAAATTAGAAAGTGTAAAAAAAGAAAATGATCCCCTACCCCCTCTTCTCTTAATATAACCAAACTAATTAAAAATTAGGACAACAATTAGAGGCTTAATGACATTAGAAACATCAAGTAATAAAATAAAATAAGTGTGAGTACACTAGATTGAAATAATTAGTTTGTATTAAATAAAATTAATCGATAACAATCGGTACAATAAATTAGAACCTTAAATTAAAGAGAAATTAAATAGGTAAAATATAAGTATTACTTATAAATAAATAAAAAGAGTACAACCTAAATAAATTAAGGTTTGGATAATAAAATACAAATGTTAAGGAGTAAAATAATTAAACCACTTGTTGGTTAAAGAAATAAAGTAACCGATAAAACCCGAAGTAGTTTAACTTAACGGGTGAATTAAGAAACTCAAAGATTTTTAAAACGATAACTCGACACCCTTTTGCCATCTCCTGCTTGAGACTTGTCACCGCTACATAAATAAATTAAATAAAATCGAAAAAAATTAGAACGTAATTTAGATAATTAAGACAATTAGTACATTAATTAATACAGTTTTAGGGCGGGTTGTTACAGATAAAATTGGAATGATATAGAGTAGTACTCCTTCTATTCCATATTAATTTTCAATGGACGTTATTATTTTTTTCTACATATACGATATTTTAGTATAGGAAAGTATCATTATTAGATTAATAACAAAAAAATACTATTATATGAATATAATGTTATAATTTTATGATAAAATATATTATTAGAAATTATTAATTAAATAAGAATATTGAAATAATTAATCAAGTATTCTAAGCTAATAACGAATTCTAATTAAAACTAACTAATCAAGTATATATCCCCAATTAAGTTATATAATGTCCCAAAAAGAATTCTTGATTGACCCTCTTAAGAATTGTGGGTTGGATTGGTTAGGTGAGATGGAGACACACACATTTAATTTAAAAAAAAAAAGTTTGGAAAGAAAAAGGCTTCAAATAATATTCCACCACTTGAAACACGGCTTCGACCACTTCTTCAAAATCTCTATCTGCTTCACAATTAATTAATTAATCATTTGATTAATTAATGGAATTAAATATTGTATATGATATTTCTGTTGCTAATCATTGTCGTTGAATAACTATATTAGTAATATATATACATGTAGGATATGTAGCTGCTAAAATGTCTTATTCAATAGCGGCTCCTAATTACTTGATTTCATGCCTATGTGTTAGAATCTTCTTAAGTTTGGTGATAAAGCAACTCCATTATGGTCACTTATATAATGTATTTTAATGTATGGGAAAAAAACAGTAGAATATATATATATATATATATATATATATATATATATATAACGTAGCCAGTAGGAAGTGAATCTATGTAGGACGGTGAGAACAATAAATCACAACCTTTGATTTTACATTTGATGGTGCGTGGTCATGGGTATCAAGGAATGTGGTCAAGGATTTCATGACCACAGTCCTTGAAATTCATAACCACACTCTTTGATATCAATGATCACACATAATTAGATGTGAAATTCAAGTACATATATCAAATTGCAAATGTTTGATAGAGAACATATGAAGTATTTAATTTAATTGTCAGTAAATAGTTGTTCAGTTGATCAATGGTTAAAGAATACGTGTATTAGAGGATATTTTTTTAGACAAAAAAAAATTATTTCACCAGAAGCACACATATCTGAATCTTTATTTCTTTCCTTGAGTCTATGACTTTCTTCTTCTATTGGTTACCCTTTCTGTTTTCAAAATTCTCTTTCGGATATGTCGGAATCAACCTCTTAATGCCTTCTTATGCATGGGGGAAGATTGCCTACATCTGGATCCCCTCATACCCGGCGTTAGTGGGACTACAATAAGAACCGTTTATTGTTTTTTAGACAAAAAAAAGTATGTAATGCTTTTTGATTTTATGAATTTTTGAAAAATGCAAGTTAAAAGTTAAAATACTAATTCAAACGCTAATTACCCAAAAACTGATATCTATCCATTAAGGCTGTGTTTGGCAGTAGCGTTTGGGGTAGCGTTTAGCGTTTTGACAAGTCAAAACTCTAATTACGTAAATATTAGTGTTCGGTAAGCTAGTGTTTTGAGGAGCGTTTAGCGTTTTAAGGAGCGTTTTGTGAAACGCTAATAAAGTTAACGTTTAGCGTTTGGGGTATAGCGTTTCATATTTTTCGGTCAAGAAATACCCTTTGAAAATTTTATCTTTCAAAATTATTCATATCCTTTTATGTCAATTCACATTAATCTGTTAATTCAACCGCTAAATTTACCGAACAGAATTTTCATTTGAACAGTCATCCGCTATCCGCTACTTAAACCGCTATCCGCTGCTTAAACCGCTATCCGCTACCCAAAACACTAGTTTTACCGAACAGGACCTTATATTGTAATATATATGATTAAATATCTAAACTTTACTTCAAATATTATTACCAAACACATCCAATAATAAAGACAACTCTACTATCATTATAATAAGATCCATAAAAATGAGAATTGACATATAGATAAAATGATTGGTGCCACAATAGAGATAGATTACATATAGTAACATTTCAGCATGACACACCACATATATAAAGAAGCAATAATAGAGGCATGTTATGATTTTCTAATTTGGTCAATGCATTATATTGCGTGCTCTTCAGCTGCAAGAATAATTTCAAGTACGTGGTTGAAAACTTGGAATTGCATGAAATTTCTTTTCTTTACCAAATGATTTAATTTGTTTGTATTGGCTAAAAAGGTGGATGCATGCATAGTAAATTAGGTCCTCCTATCTAACTTACGGCATCAACAAGTATATACTTTAATTACGTAGCAAATTTGTATTGGATAATACATGCAGTTTTTAAAGTAGGAACTGTAGTTAAACTACACGTTGTTAATTTAATCCAAGATTAGTTAGTTAATTAATTAATTAATTAAATGTGGTTAACAGCTGCATGGCATGCATGTTTATTGTATAAAATTAAGTTTGGTTTAGCACTGAATCCACTCACAATTAGGGGTGGCCTTCAGTGGTAGGTAGCTTAAATGAAAATAATTAATACTCTTTTTTGTTTGTTTGTTTGGTATTATCAGGTGTGAATTTGAGTAGCATTTGTGACTTGTGAGGGAGCAAGACTTGTATTGACTCTTGAGTGGGAATACTTTGGAAGAACTATTGATATTAGTTTGTTTTTGAACATGAAATGTATAACCAAGACAAAAAAAAAAGAAGAAGAAATGTATCATATAAATAAAATGTTGAGAAGAATTTAAGAACCTGAAAAGTCCATTATATGTTTTGCTTTTCACATGAATAATAATAATTCTTATTAAATTATGATATGAGGGGAATACACATGAAACAATATATACATCTTAAATAAGAGTTTCAATTGAACGTGATCAATCTGAATTTTACTTTGCATATGTATATTTAGTTTGCGATATAAATACTTCAATTTGAATATGGTTGTATACTTGTATCTTGCTTCAAAATGCTGCTTTATTACTACTCCCTCCGTCTGTTTTTATTTGTTAAGTTATACCTAACTGTTTTGTCCCTTATAATTTGCCGATGTACATTTTCAATAACAATTTTACTACTTTAATTTTACCCTTAATAAATGACCTTTGAAACTGATAATTTAACAATAATATTTGAGGCTACTTTTGTTATTTTGATTTATTTCTATTTAAACATTTGTATTACATTGATTTTTCCACTTTTTTTTCACAACGACGAATAAAAAGGGATGGAAGGAGTATTCATATTAATGATCTCACATTAAATATTCCTACTTGTCATGTATTGTCCCATTGAACAATTAATGAATTAATTTGTCACTAATGCCAGTGAAGCTAACATTTCCTGAGTGTGTTCATGTAAAGATATGTCCCCTCCCAATTAATGTTGATATGAAGAATTTATAATGAGCAGTTTCCTTTTGAATTGACATATGCTTGACATGTCAAATTATAATTAGGACATGTCAAATTATAATTAAGCCCTATTCTTTTACTTCTTTGGATGTGTTATCTTCAAGTTAGAATAGTTAAGTTAGGATAAGTTGGAATTATGATGATTTTTTGGAGAATTATGTTTTTAGAGTGGATATTTTTTGGGAAATTGTGTTATGTAAGGATAAGTTAAGATAGTTAGATTTAATCTGACAAAAAAAAAATAGTCTTAATCTATCCATCTCTTGCTTAGAGACATTAGTATAATTTTGGATCAAGAAAGAAATATGAGTGCAATTAATGGATCAAGAAAGAATATGAGTCAAATTATAATTAGGACATTTCAATATCATACTTTTCAATTTGATTTAAGTTATACATGCATACATTATTTATTGTGTCACAATGGTCAACCTAAATGAGTAAACTTCTTGCAAAGTCTAGTTTAATCATTTAAGATCCCTCAAAAAGGGGAAAAAAAAAAGTTTGATCCAAACAACTTATTTCCTGTCAATTTATAACATTTTCTATGATATGAATGTGAAATGGTATATTGATCATGGTTGATTTTTTCATAATTAAATGTTAAGTATAAACTTTAATTATATCACTGTTTTGGCCTCTCTTCAAATCAACAAACAAAAAACAAATTGATTTAAAAATTAAATGTGATAAAAATCATCATACCAAATCAGAATTGAGATTGGGATTATAACTTTGACAAGCTAGCTACTTTAGACTAACCTTTTTCTTAAATGGTCCAACACTCCAACTCAGGAATATGCTCCCCTTGAATATTTTTCTTTTAAAAAAAAACCCCCAAATCCCAAATATTTGACCACTTCTTGGAGTACTCTCACTTCTTGATATTGGCACTCTATACTAGACAAGTTGCTCTGATGTTGCTACCTCCGTCCCTAAATAATTATTCATTTGATTAAACTTTAATCGTTTATTACTCATAAATTACAATGAGTTACAAATTTACAATATAAAATTAATATCATTGTAATTTTTAATACAATATCTTTCTAATGGTGAAAATTTCATATTGTAACTAATTGCAATTTGTGAGTGATCAAAGTTTAGTTAAATAGACAATTATTTAGGGATGGAGGTAATATTTTTGAACCCTTAAATATTTAGGTTTAGATTGTTAATTAAGAGTTCTATATTGTTGGGGCTGAATGTGAAGACCAACTATGAGTTGGTCTCTTTGGCTTGAGGGGTAAGGTAGAAGAAGAGTTTGAGTGAAAAATTTAAGCCGTTGATTTGTTAGCTGCATCTTTTTGTAATTCTTGGCTGCTAATGAGTCTATTAACTCTAATTAATTGTGTTAGCTTTGTACTATAAATGAAACCTAAGTGTTATGTTTATTTGTATTGTAATTAAGATCGAGTGTTCATCTGACCATAAGAGATTGACTTATAATCTCAATGTTCATGAGGGAGTTGTGTGAGGCTCAACTATGAGTGTTAAATTCTCACGCTGTAACTTTAAGAATGTTGTGAGAGATTGTGAAGGTCTGATCAGAATATGTGAAGCACTGGTGTAATCTTCTAATAGTGCATCGTTCGTGATTCTTTCCTGGTTTGGATTTTTCCACGTTAAACCTTTGTATTGAGTCTTTAATATTTTTCGCCCTTTATTATTGTTTATCTATTAACAAACCATGAATATCCTAACATTTATATATAAGTTTCTATAGTAGATAATGTACGTATATTAAAGACAAACTCTTTCTTTTTTATGTATTGTACTTGAAGTTATGTAAATTTATTGTAAAATAAACTAACTACATAAAACCAACCCTAGACAAGTTGTTGTGTTGTGGACTATGAAACCTTAGTTAAATTTAAGGTTGTCAAATTTAATACTGCTATGCAGAATTTGCAGAGTGAATGTGTATGATATGAGCAAGACATAAAGAGAATGAGACAAGTAGTAGAAGAAAATCTGTGGAACACCATGTTACCTGTATGTATGCATGCATATTTAATCCTCTTCCTTGAATTTATTACCATGTGTATTTTCTCACATCTCCATACCTAGAAAATGGGGCTTAATTAAGTACCTAATCAATACTCCCCACAAGCGCCAAATTAAATTGATGATTTCAATTCACCACCATTTGACATATCCCATCAATTTTTTCATCACCTTTACATATCTCATCATTATCCTTTGCTTTCCCAATGTCAAATGGGACTCATTTTTACTCATACTTGAATTGTCAAAATTTTATTTTGACTTATTTAAGTAGAAGCCTTATTTATTGACTAGTGCTTGCCTTGATAGTTGATAGCAAGGAGTTCATCTTCTATCCCCCTCATTCAGGGTTTGAATTCTGAGGGGTGCATTTCTTCCTTACCAGTTCGAGGAGTGTTGCAGGTGGGAGTAGGCGTAGCTTAGGCGTTGACATTTTCATATTCCCATAAGTTACATGCCTGTTGGATTAGTGTTCTCCTGTGATAGAGACCCAATGGATTGAACTACTTACCTATATAAAAAAAAAGACAAGAAAAATAGAAGCCTTATTTGTCCGTATATATTAAAGAACATGCGCAACACACTCACTAATAAATGAGTAGGAGGGAGTACCTTGCTAAGAGCTTAAAATCAGAGTATTTCAACAATTATGCAACTGACTCATACTCTGCTCGAATGGAAGATTTGGAAATCATATGGGTTGTTTTTTGTGACACAAAACAATAAGGTTAGGACTATGGTGAGCATTGAAGTATGACATCCAAGAACAAAGTTTTTGATTTTCTTGAACAAAATTGTTTGATGGCCTATTCGCTAGATTTGAACCTTAAGAATAAACACATGTAAAATTTACAGCTAGACAATGAGTAAGGTAGAAGTATCAAGTTGTGCATGACGAATGAGACCCGTTAACCTCACAGTTTTCATACAAGGGAGAAACTTTTTTACTTCTACCAAATGTTAAACTTTGATAGGGAGCTCAAAAAATAAGCGTGGCTTCCTCCTTTAATATCACTTTGCTATTTAAGAAGAATAATGTGGTTAAAACTTTCAATTTCAAGACAATTATGCAACTTATTGACTTCTAAAAAATAAATTCTATATCAATAGATAATTAATTAATTATGCAACTTAATGTCACCTTGCTATTTAAGAAGAATAATGTTAAACTTTGATAGGAAGCTATGAAATTACTTGCTTCATTTTATTACAATTTAATCTAAAAAATAAATTCTATATCTACTATCCAGATTATAGACATCCAATACAATTATTAGTGTCCAAGCTATAATTCAAAACATGAATTACTCCTTCCATTCCCTATTATTAGTCACCTTATAACACTTCGGAGAGCACCAATGTCACACAACAAAACATAGTAGTTGAAATAGAAGAATTAAATTGCCTCATCTTTAATTATATTAGATATGTTCAAGTAAACATCAATAATTTTTTTTATTGAAATAGGTAAACTTTTTTAAATAAATTTTTAGCAAAGAATATAGGCTAATAATATGAGACATTGTTAATGAGAAAATAGGACACCCATAACTTTCTTTTTAAAATCACATCCAACCATAATGACCCCTAGCTACTTATGTCCGTTGGATGGAGACACTTGTGAAAAACAGGGTACCCCAAAAATAAATATTTAAATCAAAAAACCCCCCCAAAAAAGAAAAAGAAAAGAAAAAAGTAAAAACAGAAGAGAGAGAAAGAAGAAGGGAGGGAAAGATTTAAAAGGAGGTCCAACAATGGTGGGTGATCCGACGAACAAGGACACTCCACACCCAATTTCTCTCTCCTCTCTCTCTCTAAAACTCTGTTTTTCCCTGCTCTGTTTCTGTGTCTCTCTGTTCCCCCTTTTTTTTTTCTTTCCTCTGTTTTTTGGGGGAACTTAATTCAGAGCTCATTAAAAAAAAATTCTGGGCAGAATTTTATAATTCTTGTAGTTGTTTTTTTTTTCTTGTGGTTCGCAATCGGAGAGGGCAAGTTCTTGAATTCCGGGGATCGGAATTCATTGCTTCGCCCTCCCAATTTCTCCCCGAAACTCAGGTTCGTAGCTGTTTTTGCTATTTTGCCGATTTTTTTTATAGCATTGTTCAATATAATTTTAGTTTTTAATAATTTTTAATTATTGAAGAAAAACTCGGGTTCGTTTTTTTCTTTTTATTTAGGGTTGGTTCGTAGCTATTTTCGCTATTTTATTGATCTTTTGTGACATTTTTGATACAATTTTAGTTTTTAATGACTTTCAATTATCGACAAAAAACTTGGGTTCGTTTTTTTTTCTTTTTATTTGGTGTTTGATTCGATTGTTTGTAGTAAAGATTAGATTTTTTGAGTTATGGGGTCAAAATTTTGGGATTAGGTTAAGTAGGTAATTGTGATTTTTCATCATTTTTTTTATGCAAGAGATTTTGCATGCATCAGCTTACTGGTTTAGGAGTCTGCAGCAGCCACTGGAAAATGGAAAATATTTCATGATTTTTTTTTATTTGTTTAATTTGGTTTTAATATTGTTTATGTCCTTATCATTTCATAAAATAATGCTAATGCTTTGAATAAGTATTTGCTCGTTTGTTTTTTTTTTTCCCTTAGGAGAATTCTTCTTGGAAATTTCATCCGGATTTTTTGTTTAATTTGATTGTATGAATTGACCACTGAATTCCCCTCTCAATAAACAAAAATTCTTATGATTTTATAAATTGTTTATTTTTGCACCATTTGGGTGCTTAATTAAAAAGTTGCAAATTGGCAAATGATATCACATCATATGTTTTAACTAATTAATACTTTCACTCTTTTTTTTTTTCTTCTTTTACTTTCCCAAAGCTTTCATTTCAATTGAATTGTGAATTACCATAGGTTGGTTAACTAAAAAGAGAAACTTTATGTAACAGTAAAGATGGATATTTTTTCCTTTTCTTAAATTTTTACTTTTAAATTTCAATATTTTTGGACATTCTTTGTCTTCAATGAACTTGGATTGATGTGGACACTTGGGAAACTTTCTTTTTTCTTATTCTTTTGTCATCTATATCTCTTTTCTAAGCTCCTTTTTGAACCATAAATAGTGTTACTGTTATGTATTTGATCATTACACAGACAACAACTCCTCTTCCTTCTTCTCTTGACTTCAATTCCTTACAAAAAAAAAAAACTTTTATTTATAGTGTATTCAAATTAAATACCTCATATGAACTGAGATTGAAATACTAAATATTTGCTGATGATCATATCAGGATCGAGTTTTGTCGCGCATTCGGAATATATAATCTTTGATTGTTAAGGTAATTTACATTGATTTTAAGAATCCTATGAGCATTTCATGATCTTGTTCATCCTTTTTCTTGTTGTTAAAGAATGATTTATATATGTAGTTTGATGCATGAAGAAAAGCACTAGTAGTGCACCACTTTCAAAAAGCTCAAACTTTGAGTAGGCTTTTGTTTTTTTTTCCATATGAGATGATGATGATGTTGTTAAGATGAAATGAATGGACCACCAAAAACTAAGAACCATGATTAGTTCCTTGATTATTTTTTAATCCTTTGGTGTTGGTGATGTCTTCAAGAGCTTAAAAAAAAAGGCAGACAACTTTCTTTAGCTCTGAATATTATGTTTTCTGTCACAATACCCTTTTTTTAAATTTTAGTCTTAATTTCCTCCCTTCTCTGAATCTGAATGAGATGTATATAGACCCGAGTTATGTCGAATGTAACGAGCGAAAACAGAAGCAAAACATTCGAATGAGTCGAGTTTTTGAGTTGTTCTTACATTAGGTAAAGTTGTATAGATTATGTATGTTGACCCTTTTGCTTGTTTTAGTTGCAGAATTTTGTATGCATTTATGTAGGAGACTTGTTCTTGGTCTTCAGTCTTCACTTCTTACTGGTCTTACTTGAGGGCTGACCTTACAAATTGTCAATTGACCTCCTATATATGTTTTTGGCTGTGTGCATCTGTCTGAAATGTAAATGACAAACCAGTTTTCAGGCTGAAAATTTAAAGAATGGGTGGGTGTGAATCAACTTCACACAACAGAGTAGCACCACAGAGGAGGAGGAGGTACACCCTGAGAAGCAGGAAGCATCGCGCGTTGCTTCCTGCTGCGATTGCTGATGCACCCATAAAGAGACTCAGCGATGCTGGGGGACGCATTTCGGTGAGTGAGTTTGTGCAGATTGACTATGAGAAGGGAAGCACTACTACTTGCAGACGGTCCGAAGTGTCTAACAAGTCATTTCATGTCACTCAGATGCACTGGAACCATGTTGATGGAAACGGTACGTATATATTTCTATCTATTCTATCCACCCTTGCATACATGGGATTTGTGATGGTCTGGAGAGATCCAGATGTAGGCAGTCTTATCTCGGCAAATATGATTGCCTGCTAATTTCATTCACCCTTTGTTGTTGGAAAGTATGCATGAAAGATTCCCTAGTGTTTGGTTGAAGCTATGAATTTCAAGGGAAAATTGTTTGAAATGGTCAAACTAGCTTTCAATTGTTAGGGATTTCAATACTTAGGCTATATTTTGGGCATTTCAGCATGCCAAAGTGTGACACATATCCTGTATCATGTCTTCTAGTCGAAATTCCGGTGTAGCAGTGAGAAACTATACTAACTCATGGAGGGTTTGATTAGGTTTATGAAATACAACTATCTTATACTGATCTAATTGTGCACTACTGTTATATACATACAGGAGTATGTCAAGAAGAAGCATGGTTCGACTCAGTGAGCATACAAGAATCAGATTCTGACGACGACTTCAGTAGTGTGTTTGGGGGTGCACCCATTTCGCGTCCCCAAGCAGGACTTCTGGTTCCCATGGCAGATTCTGACAGGCCGGTCCCGGGTTCATGGTCACCCATTTCACCAACTGTCTTCAGGGTTCGTGCTGACAGTTATTTCAGGTACATTGACAGTTGGGTTTCGGTGTACATTGACAGTTTCTCAGTTTGATCTAAGATCTAACTGTGAAGATGGGTAAATTTGAGTTGCAGAGACAAACAAAAGGTTTCAGCACCAGGATACTGTCCATACACTCCCATCGGTGTTGACATGTTTGCGTCTCCTCAAAAGATTAGCCACATTGCTCAGCATCTCGAGCTTCCCTCTGTTAAAGGGAACGGGAAATTGCCGTCTTTGTTGATTGTTAATATTCAGGTTAGCGTTATTATTATTATATAGACGGTCTTACCTCAGTAGACATTTTCCTACATGTTAAGAGACTGATTTTTTTTTTCGTTTACAGATGCCTACATACTCGCCTTCTATGTTCCTGGGTGACAGCAACGGGGAAGGCATTAGTCTTGTCTTATATTTTAAGTTATCAGAGGATGTAGACACAGAAGTCCCTTCAGAATTTGTAGACAGCATTAAGGTACGCGTTTATACACTACAGTTGAGATTCTGAACTGGAAAATGCTGAAATATCTGAAATCTGAAACCTGTTACTGGTTGTATTAATGCAGAGATTGGTGGAAAATGAATGTGAAAAGGTTAAAGGATCATCAGTTAGTTTCAGAGAACGACTGAAGATATTAGCCGGGGTGGTGAATCCCGATGATCTTCAGTTGAGTTCCGGTGAAAGGAGGCTTCTCAATGCTTACAAGGATAAGCCCGTCCTCACACGGCCTCAGCACGAGTTTTTCAAGGTTCGGATAACCCTTGAAACGAAAGAAACCACTGTAACAATGTAATGTTGCTGCTGCTGTTTTTACTGTCAGAAAAATAACTCTGGTTTTACGATGCAGGGACCTGATTATTTTGAGATCGACATTGATGTGCACCGGTTCAGCTTTGTGTCTAGGAAAGCATTGGAATCACTCCGGGAACGCTTGAAATTAGGAATTCTTGATCTGGGGTTGACTATCCAGGTGCAAATTTGTGTTTAATTTTCACTAATCTCAGCAATTATAACCCTAGGGTATGGTAAATATTTGTTTTACCACATGTTTGACATTGTTCTGCATGCAGGCAAACAAGCCAGAGGAGCTACCAGAGAAGGTGTTGTGTTGCATGAGACTAAACCAAATCGACTTTGTAAATGAAGGCCAAATACCGACACTAGTGACTTACAACGACGAATAATTTGTTAAAGAGCGTCATGGAGGAAAGGATCGAAGAACTCAGAGCCTGAGGAAGACAACAGTCGGCACATTCTTTGTACAGTGTTCGTCTATAATTCTTCATTGTAACTTCTTTTCCCTTTTTCCCATTTTTCTTGTAAAAATTAAGAGCTCAAAGAAACAGAAATTCATTAATAGAATTTCATTCTTGTCTCTACATAGCGACTGTCTATATTTAGATATCTCCAGACTCCACACAAAGTGGGGCCTACATTGAGAGTTTCGGAGTTCTTGTCGACGATCTGTGCCCTGTTCATTGAAAAGCATGGAAGTTTAGCTGATGATGCTGCGAAAACAACACGACTTCAGTTCAACTTCTGTAACTTTCTTTCCAAAGAGAAGAATATGTCACAGCACTTGTATGTAATAATCCATAATGTACAAAAGAATACATTTCAAAAACACAAAAACAGACCAAAATGATCTCCACTGAAGCAGGTACATACAACAAACCGATTTCAACCTCTCTTTTCTTACAACTTGAACCTTTTTTTCTGTGTGTGACGGCTTCCAACATACACGGGGCCATGAAAAAAAAACATCTCACCCCTGAACTTCTGTATCGTGACTACATGTTTCTTCGATCTTTGTTCTAACCGTTCATCTATGTAATTCTCTCTTCTTTCAACCGAAGGGCTACCGGCTGTTGGGTAGCTGTAAAATCTGTATTTCCGACATAATTGTTGTTACTAGATGCCAAACCGGGCTGTCTTGGCTGCTGTGCAGAACTGCTGTTGGCATTGGCATGACCGCTCGCCCTAGCAGCGGGGACATCATGATTGTGCTTGCCCTCGTATGTTGTTATCACCGCTTTAGGGTCTGAGGCTGCTCGCTCAATGTGCTTGCGGACATTACACCCTTGGTATGTGCATTTGTAGTAGCTCCTGTTTGGACATTACACATGTTTCAGATGGATGAAAAGACGCAATATAGCTGAAAACGAATCATTGGAACAAGTCTCTTGGAATTTCAAGGTTGAATTTGGACTGTTTTCCGGTGTCCTCTACAAACCTAGCTTAAGTTATCAGCATCAAAAATAGCAAAGGGAAGGTTACTTGCCTAGGATAAGGATTTCCCTTGACAACCTTTTGTCCATATTTACGCCACCTATAACCATCATCCAAAAGATCGACTTCACTCGTAGTTTGAACGATGATCTTGGGTTCAGTCACCATCCTGTGCGAAGCAACCTGTTCTGCTACTGCAGCATCCATGTTCCTTCACAAGCAGAATACAAACTCTACTCAGAAAAACCGTCAGACAAACGAACAATCAGTATAAAGTCACAAACAACTAGCACTTAGTTAGACCAAATATACCTTCTCTTTGCATCAGGTTCATCTTCGGATTCTCTAGCTTCATCATCGCCCACTTCCTCCTCATCGCTAGACAAATGCTCACCCATACCCTCATTCACATATCCATTTTGAGATTGCGAACCCAATAATTCAGGGTTTCCATTAGGATTTCCACCATCTTTGGATCGCTTTTGTGGGGGCGGGTGATTGTGCTGACCCTTATAGATGATCTCGGTGACATGCCCTTCATGAGAGCGCTCCACCTTCTTCTTGACAGGACATTTCGGGTGTGTGCATTTGTAATAACTTCGAGGAAACTCGCTCCCTTTGACCTGTTTCTGCCCGTACTTCCTCCAGTTATAGCCGTCATCAGCTGGCTTGTCCACGATGATGTTGGAATGCAGTCGAGCTCTTTGGTCAGAAGACTGGCCGGGTTCTGTGGCATCTGCAGGATCATGAACAGAAGCAGCTGCATTTTGCTGCATTGGCTCAGACGCGAAAACAGGCAATGGCGCGAAATTGCCTTGCATGTTCAAGTTAGGATGTGGTTGTGTAGCTTGGGATGTAACTTGAGCTAGCATTTGATGGTGAGACATCCCGAATGTGCCCTGAAAATGTATGCAAAATTAGATCTCCAAGTTCCAATTCATGATACTATTATGTCTACTTCTTTTCCATGGAGTAATATGCAACAAACAAGTGTAAAATCTAGAGACAATCGGGATCAGACTCTTTAAATTTTTTAATTCCAAGGGTAAGATTGTCACGCCAGACCCCTATTGCCCCTTTTTTTAGCGGGATTTTCGGGGTATTGGATTTGGATACGGATTTGAATGATAATCATAGATTTCCATGTAAAAGAAACTACACCAATGACAAGAAAAATGAGCCAAGACCAAAGTTTAGCATAAACCCAATAGTAATTCATCCACAATGACCACAATGACAAGCTACATTTTCATCCTAAACACAATGAATCCTTTTCTTTCCATAAAATCAGACAAATTCAAGCACCAATAAACAGCACTGCATTCTGCAACCTGAACACGTAAATTCTCAATCATAAACACCCCATTCAGATTTCAACAACATTTTCTTGGACAGTTATCTTGGTTTACACACAAATAACCAATTCAAAATGTTATCCCTTTCTGAAAGTCTGAAACACAAGTCTTTCCCAAGTCAACTCATCCATTCCTACACCTTATCACTACTCATTTCATCATCATCATCATCATCAACCCATCAATTTCTTCTTCCTGAAGAAAAATGACCTAAAATCACATAAAATCGAAAACCCAGAAACAAAGCTACAAATTCAAGCTCATTGACCCACCTGACCCGGGAAAAAACCCGGAGAATCCAGCAAACTCGCCGGGCTTAGCCCGGCCGGAACCGTAAAAACCTGGCCGCCGGGCCTGAACCGGAGGTGGTCCGGTTCGCCGAAACTCGGCCGGGGAGAAGCCATGGCTCCGGCCAAAAGCTGGGAAAAAGAACGAGAATCAGAATCCGGTTCATTGTCAGAGAAGAAGGAAGAAACCAGGGTCATCGGGCCGGGGCTAGCTCCGAACCCTGACCCGGAAAAAACCGGGTCGAACCCACCCCCTCGAGGCGGCAGCGTAATGGTCGGACGTCGGAGCTGCCCCACCGAGAGCGGCGGCGGCTGCGGCGGTTCCGTGGACGTCACGGCATCGTTTTCCGCCATTTTTGTCGACAGTAGAAGCTCGGGATTAGTGTGTTGATGATGACAGAATTTAGAGAGAGAGAGAGAGAGAAAGAGAGAGAGAATTAAAGAAGGTTTCTTTGTTTTGCAGAATTTATGGTGTGTTTGTGGGGGTTCATTTGAGGGTGCATTTCATTGGTTGGAAGAGAGAAAAATACAGAGCTTCTCTTTTTTCTGAGGAGATCTCTCTCTGGGTTTTGTTTTTTCATAGTGAGATATTTATATATTTTTTGCTTGTGCTTTTTTTCTGTGGTTTTATTTTGTTTTTTTTTCCTCTCTGGATAGTACTAGTAAAGTTTTGTCTGCTTTCACTTTGTTGGAATTTTTTTTTTTTTGATAGAACTTTGTTGGAAATTATTGAATTTTAGGATATCTTGGATATCGTTTTTTATTATTTCGTCTGTTCCGTATTAATTATCGTTTTTAAAAATTGTACATCAAATTTCAAAATATTAATTATAAATTTCTCAATATAAATAATAATTGTTACATAAGTTTACCAACATTAAATTTGTAACAAAAAAACTATAATAAAAGTATAATATTGTGATTGTTAATAACATACTTCCTCCGTTCCATATTAATTGACACTTAAATTAGCTTTTTTTGTTCCAAAATAATTTTCACTTTTCATTTCCCAATACCTAATTTAATTATTTTAACTTTAATAATTATTTTAATTTTTTACTTTTTCAATCAATAATAATTACTCATACTCACATTCTCTCACTTCCTACACCTTGGTATTCGAAAAAACATCTTAGAAAATAGTGCTATTTAATTATGTTGGTAGTTTTTTTAGTTAAACTTGATATGTGAAAAATTTTAAAATATGTCAATTAATATAGAACGGAGGGAGTATTACGTAAGGGATTATCAATTAGAAAGCAAGATTGGAGATCGTGAAAATCAAACTCATTTGTTTCAACTTGAAATCAAGTATTATTGATAGTATATTTTTACCAAACACCCCATCATTTAACCTTCTCATTAACATCTAAGTTTTGGTTTAAGCAAATTTTTTTATTAATTAGAAATTATGGGTTGATGGATTACACTTGCCATGGTGTAGTTTCGTACCTCCCCGACTCCCCCCGGCCTATAAATATAATGTGTATTGGTTGATGAGTACCCCAGAAATAGGGGTCCAGTAAGTAGGTCAAATTTACCCATAATAAAAAAAATAACATATATTCCCATTTCTCAATCATCTTAAGGTTTTATAATTGCAGGGGAGCATTAACACTACGAACGAGTTGTTACCGTGTATAT